>CM061048.1:23708592-24167615 GCA_030762985.1 Adelphocoris suturalis
GTGAAGGTAGTGGATGAGGAGTGTTTTGTCTTAGGACAAACTTCCATCCCTGCCCGATCCATGTTGGAGGTCTGGCGGTACCTTGGGGTCGACTTCATGGGTGTGGCCACTATAGCCGCAAGCCGTGTGGACCTTGGTGGAGCATTAGCTCGTGTCACCAAGGCTCCATTGAAGCCACAGCAGAAGCTGCGCCTCCTTCGCACGTACTTACTGCCAAAGCTAACCTATGGGTTAGTCTTTGGCAGGCTTACTGCGGGGAGGCTGCTAGAGTTAGATCGTGAAGTTCGCTCTGCTGTGCGCTCTTGGCTAGGCTTTCCACCTGGTGTCCCAAGTGCTTACATCCACGCACCGGTCAAGGCCGGTGGGCTCGGTATTGTCTCTCTTTCTGCCAGCATCCCATCTTTACGCCGCCAGCGCCTGCTTGCCCTTAGGGGCTCGAGCTGGGAGGTCGCCCGCACTGCTGCTGACCTGGACTTTGTCCGGCAGCAGTTGTTGTGGTGCGATCGAGCAACACCAACTGCTCCAAAACCCAGCTCATCTGCTGAGTTCGCTGCTGCGCTGCATGAGTCAGTAGATGGTAAAGAACTCCGACAGTGCTCTGAATCCCCCATTTCTTCCCAGTGGGTGGAATGGGCTTCAGAGGGCATTGGGGCCCGCGACTACCGCCATTTTCATGCCGTCCGGGTGGCCACATTGGCCACCTTGGTGAGGTGTTCGAGGAGTAGTCGCGGGACAGTGGATACCCTTTGCCGTGCCTGTCGGGGTAAAAATGAGAACCTGTATCATGTAGTGCAGCAGTGTCCTCGTACTCACGGTGGCCGCATTCTCCGTCATGATGCGGTTGCCAAGCAGATAGCAGGCGCTCTGTCATCCAGCGGTTGGGCTGTTGAGAGAGAGAGACTATATCACATGCCGAGTGACCGGGGCAAGAAGCCGGATATCGTTGCTGTCAAGCCCGATGGGTCTGCCATTATCCTGGATGTCCAGGTTGTCAGTGGCAGCGTGGACATGGAGCAGACCTGGCGGGCTAAGAAAAGTAAATATGATAGAAATGATCTGCGACAGGCGATATCTGAGCTAAAAGGAGTGGCACCTAATAACATCAAGGTCATGGCTGCGACCTTGTCATGGCGCGGGGTGTGGTGCGGGAAAAGCGCCACGGAGTTACTCGAGTTGGGCATCTCTGCAGGAGTACTCCGTGGTATCACCACCCGCGTCCTGAGGGGTTCTTACTTGAACTGGTGGTCATTCTATAGGGGCACTTCCTTTCATCCCATTCTTCCTCCTCGTCCTGCAACTTCCCTTATCCCTAGAGCCGGCGTCGGGTAAACCTGGGCGTCCTCCCCACTTTTTTATTTTATTTGTTTATTTTTCAATTTAATGGTGTGCCCCCTCCGCCTTTGAGGGGAGTTTTGTAAAAAAAAAAAAAAAAAATAAAAAAAAAAAATAAATAAAAATTAAAAAAAAAAAAAAAAAAGTGTGTGTGTGTGTGTGTGTGTGTGTGTGTGTGTGTGTGTGTGTGTGTGTGTGTATTGCGTGTATCGCGTGTATCGCGTGTATCGCGTGTATCGCGTGTATCGCATGTATCGCGTGTATCGTGTGTATCGCGTGTATCGCGTGTATCGCGTGTATTGCGTGTATCGCGTGTATCGCGTGTATCGCGTGTATCGCGTGTATCGCGTGTATCGCGTGTATCGCATGTATCGCGTGTATCGCGTGTATCACATGTTTCCTGTGTATCACGTGTATTGCGTGTGTGTGCGTGTATTGCGTGTGTGTGCGTGTATTGCGTGTATTGCGTGTATCGCGTGTATCGCGTGTATCGCGTGTATCGCGTGTATCGCGTGTATCGCGTGTATCGCGTGTATCGCGTGTACCGCGTGTATCGCGTGTATCGCGTGTATCGCGTGTATTGCGTGTATTGCGTGTATCGTGTGTATCGCGTGTATCGCGTGTATCGCGTGTATCGCGTGTATTGCGTGTATCGCGTGTATCGCAAGTATCGCGTGTATCGCGTGTATCGCGTGTATCGCGTGTATCGCGTGTATCGCGTGTATCGCGTGTATCGCGTGTATCGCGTGTATTGCGTGTATCGCGTGTATTGCGTGTATCGCGTGTATCGCGTGTATCGCGTGTATCGCGTGTATCGCGTGTATCGCGTGTATCGCGTGTATCGGGTGTATCGCGTGTATCGCTTGTATCGCGTGTATCGCTTGTATCGCGTTTAACGTGTGTATTGCGTGTATCGCGTATATCGCGTGTATTGCGTGTATCGCGTGTATTGCGTGTATCGCGTGTATCGCGTGTGTCGCGTGTATCGCGTGTATCGCGTGTATCGCGTGTGTTGGGTGTATCGCGTGTATTGCGTGTATCGCGTGTATCGCGTGTATCGCGTGTATCGCTTGTATCGCGTGTATCGCGTGTATCGCGTGTATCGCTTGTATCGCGTGTATCGCGCGTATTGCGTGTATCGCGTGTTTCGCGTGTATCGCGTGTATCGCGTGTATCGCCTGTATTGTGTGTATTGCGTGTATCGCGTGTATCGAGTGTATTGCGTGTATTGCGTGTATTGCGTGCGTGCGTGCGCGTGTGCGTGCGTGCGTGCCTGCGTGCGTGCGTGCGTGCGTGATTAGGTTGCGGTATTTGTACACAGAATCCACGATTTTCCTCACCATAACTTTCCCGAGCTCGTTGAATCAAACTCTTTTCTCAACATTTTTACCGTTAAGAACTAGGCTCATAAAGTCTCGAAAGTCCTGCTCGCTTCAGTTTGGTATGAATTGGGGCTTTTATTTTTAGCGCATTTTCTATTAAAAAGGAAAAATGAGCTATTGTGTTCACTTTGTCCGTTGATGTATGCATGTATGTATGTCCCCTTAAAATCGTTTTAAATGCCACTTCCCGACGTTCGATTTTGATGGGACGTGGTATGGATGTAATCTGTAACATGGCGAGGATGAAGATGTATCAGGGCCCTCTGACGCTGGCCCATAGACTATAAAAATCGAATACAAAAATCCGGCCGTCTGAAGCTTTTCCCCTAAACTACTGGATCGAACTTAATGAAATTTAGTTCAAAAATCATACATGAACCAGGGATGTGCCAGTAACATCAGCATCAATGTTGATCAACCCTAAAGGGAAGAATTGAAGGGCTGAAATATTTAAAAAATCGAGATCTCGAAAACTTTTGGGGTAAAATTAATGTTTTTTCGGGTTTATAGATGTACCCTAAAGGGAAGAATTAAAGGGCTGAAATATTTTAAAAATCGAGATCTCGAAAACTTTTGGGGTAAAAGTAATGTTTTTTCGAGTTTATAGATGTCATCCCAAAGAATCGAATGATATCACCCGAATCGCTTTTTCTCTAAACCGTTCCCTCTCCCTGAAGCTCTCCCACTAAGACGCTCGAATCAGCTAATATAATTCCAATAGAATTTTCACTTCACGAATCCGGGTTTATTACAACTTATTTAACCTGTTGATGGAAATCTGAAGCGCAAGTAGGTGACTTACTTTATGTAAATAATTTTCAGTTAGTGGGTCAGCTCATGTTAAATACTACGGAATTGTAGGTATGGTATTCAATTTAATTAATTTCTCGTCGATAAGCACCGATATTTGATACTTAATGTGTAATAGACCGTTTAATAATTATAGATACAGGTGTTCCACGAGGAAGGGCTATCCAATGCAGTAATAAAAAACATTTTTATAATCTTTTGTACCATTTTTAGCGCATTTTCTTTAAAGAAAGGAAAAATGAGCTATTTTTATCCAATTTGTCAGTTAATGTATGTATGTATGTAAGTATGTCCTTTTAAAATCGTTTTAAATGTCACTTCCCGACGTCCGATTTTGATGAAATGGTATGGATGTAATCTTTAATATGGCGAGGAAAAAAATGTATCAGGGCCCACTGACGCATGAGAGGTCATTGATCAGCGTAGTGAACTCCAAAGCCATTTTGTCTCCTATGTGACGCAGGAAGCTGAAATTTGAGAGAGAGGCTCAAGGGAGAATATTGAAGACGCATGAGAGGTCATCAATCAGCTGAGTGAGCTCCAAAGCTATTCTGTCTCCTTTTCAACGCAGGAAGCGTCTATTTCACATGGATCTCCTTACAAGAAAATGCGCTTATCAAGTGACTTACTTCGTGAGCACTGATCTACTTGTTTATTTTTGACCTGCCATAGTTTAAGCTGAAGTTGCAATACACGCCAAAAGTCTAAATGGCGTACAATTATACGAACAGATAATACCTACGATAAGATTATTACGTAAGATTGTACCTACCTACCATCACGTTTCCCATGTGTTCTTAGGTACAACGGGTCTGTGTAGGTATCCATAAGAGCTTTAAGGAACTTGTGTTTGTCAATTTGAATGCCGTTTTTGAGCTATCCATTTCTATTTGTATCTGTTAAATGATTGTCATAATTATATTTTGTCTTTATAGCTATAAGTAAGTATTTCATTTCTCGACGTTTTGACCACGATTTAACTAGGGTTTTGTGAAGTTCAGTTTCAATCAAGTTCGTTCCTTGTTTTAGGTACATACCTATTTCAAATAATATTCCTTGTTTGTAACAGTAAATTCACACTACATTTTGAATGATTAATTTTACAGAAACCGAGGCACTTTGTTCTGTAAAAGTGCTAGGGAAAAAAATGAAAGAAACTCAAACTCAAATTAGAGTTTCAGGTATGAGATCTAAATAACGTGACATGCTGATACATTGTGACATGGATATGCCTTATGGCCCCCTGGTTACTAAATCACCTAGTAGTTCACCATATGTGAGAAAAATTAGCAAAGTATTGAACTAGTGAGAAAACCCAGTAGAGTAGTGGATTGATCCAGTGGAATAAAAAAGTAACCTACCTATTGGAAATTAACGAATATATTCAATTTTCACAGTGTTTGTTGATAAACTGTTTAAATTCAAAAAATGAAATTCTGACATAAACATAGCTGGTTATTTACAGCTAAACTAGTTGTTGTAGGTATGCATTCATTAGACTGTTTGTAGGTGCAACGATTCCTTCTTAGGTATAAATAGCCGTTGTACCTAAGAACGCTTGATAAGACTTTGCGGTTTCAATTTTTACTTACCCTAAATGTTAAAATTCCGAGCTAATGAAAAATTACAAGGAGATAGTATAGTGTAGAGGGCGACGAAAAAATTGACAAAAATTGCCTCCAGCAGTTGTAAAAAATAAAAATGTAAACTGTGTTCGTAGGTACAAAGGTCTCGCCTACTAAGTATTTATTGACAAATTAATAAATGAAAAGGCAAAGTAAATAAATACTCTAATCCTCCTCTACAGGTCCTCTACGATTACGTGTTCGGGCCATCTAACACCAAGTTTGAGGGCCCGGAGATGATGATCCAGATCGAGCAGGAGCTCCGCAGCGTGGATCTACAGATTCAAGAGATGGGCCATGCTCAGTAAGCTTTTGCTTCCAATTCTAGGTATCTACCTATAGGTAGTGGAAGCATTGTTTTAACTTTTGAGAGATGAGAAATCGGTAATCTCCAAAAAAAAGTTCCACTCGCATACGTTTTAGATCATTTTGAACAACTTTGATTCCGTAACTGTCTGTAAGGGTGTTGGTATACGACTGTCCGAGTGTTCGGATTTCTGCTGGCCGCATTCTACGTTGTGATGCGGTTGCCAAGCAGATAGCAGGTGCTCTGCCATCCAGCAGCTGAGATGTGGAAACGGAAGAGACTATAAGCCAGCCATAGCCAGCGGGGCTACTGGATGAAACATTGGGAGTAATGCTCTATGATGTATGTAATCCCTAGTTTAGGAAGAACCGAAATCTCTAATTCCTCATGGGTCTTCCAAAATTCTATTCATCCTTGCAAGCACGAATGTTACATTGACACAAAACAGCACTATGTAGATCATAGAACTTTCTGCATCAATGGAACAACTTTCAGCATCAATGGAATTCGATGTACCTACCTACTTCTATGATTTAAACTTAAATCATTGTGTGTTTTTTTTTAACAAATTAATTGTTGCCTAGTTTTTTGACAAAAAACAGAAAACATTTAAACAAATAACCTGAAAAATGACATAAGTACCTATATTGTAGTTGTTGGGTCTTCGCGTCGATTGTAACGGGCTTTGACAAATAATCCAACGAAAATGGTGTCATTTCACATATTTTCCGAACTAATCCTACGAAACGGACCGAAGACAGAAATGTGTTGTAGACGTAAATAGGAAAAAGTAAGTCTAAACAAATTTGAATTCTCACGAACTAGACAGAGGGGCTTTTTTTTTTTTTTTTTTTTTTAAATGAATTACGTCCCCAATACATAGTAGCTACCGCTTCATATTCGTCTTCTTGGGTTCCGAATTCATGCTATACTTGTACTTAGCCAGAAATTATTACCTACATAATAACGAGGGAGTGGAAACTTGACAAATTCTTCTTGTTAGGTAATGTTCCGTGATTTTCCTTCGTTCTACTAAAATGCCTTGACATTTCCAGCTAATCAAAATTAACCTTGAGTAGGTTTAACCAGTAGTGGTAGCAAAACATTGGGTACAGTTTTGGCTCGGAAATCACGTCAGTCGACTTTACGAACCCGGAATGTCGTAAAAATAAAACAGACTAAATTAAATCGAAGTATTGATAACCCATTTCAATAAACATTATTATTATTATTTCCCGCTTCTTTCTGGGCTCTTACCTTAACTAGAGGACATTTTATCGAGGAACTTACTTTCACCTCTTTTTCCCTTTTCCACCTTCCTCATCTCCCTAATATTTAGGCCAGCGCGGCGTCGGTAAATCTGGGCGTCCTCACCACTTAATTTAATTTTAACACAGAATGTATTTTAGCCATGGACTAACTAGCCGAAAATGGAACGCGGAATGGTAACGAAATGTGTGACGGATGATTTTCACGTACAACCGAGTCGTTGCTAGGGATATGGTACTTCGTCGTTTTTCATCCCACAAAATTCGTTGACCATTCGTTCGAAAGCTCTCGATTTATCCAACAATATTATGTTAACTACTGCGAAGTGCGTGTCCAACAAACTGAGTTATGAGCATGGTTATATAAATAATTGTTTACACACAGGTGATCATTCTCAATAATTGATATTGTGAACATGATTGCAACCGCTTGTTAATTTCTGATGATTTCATTGAGCATGTGTTTCGATGATTTGATTCATAGCAGGTGATCTGAGTATTACGAAAACGGTTTGATTTGTGAAGCGGAGGTTAAATAATTTGAATAGGTAATTTCTATACTTTACACTCTAGGAAGCTATAATTTCGTTTGTAGCCTCTTTAGGACATTTACTTGACGATGCTCAGGGTCCGGATCAGATGTGTGGCTCTTAAAGCTAATTTCTATGCTTTACACTCTAGGAAGCTGTAATTTCGTATGTAGCCTCTTTAGGACATTTACTTGACGATGCTCAGGGTCCGGATCAGATGTGTGGCTCTTAAAGCTAATTTCTATGCTTTACACTCTAGGAAGCTGTAATTTCGTATGTTGCCTCTTTAGGACATTTACTTGACGATGTCCAGGGTCCGGATCAGATGAGTGGCTTTTAAAGCTAATTTCTATACTTTACACTTTATCAATGACGCTTGTTTGGTTGTCACTTGGTTGCGCGACAACGCAAACACATTCTGTGTTTCAATAATTTCTTCCGAAGTATGTAAATAGAGGTAACCGGGGGTCCAGGGGGCTTGCCCCCTGGCGAGGCGCGGAGCGCCGAGTTTTTCTATTCTCCTTTAACGGTGTGCCCCTTTTGCTTTGAAAGGATTTTCATTTTATGCAATTTTCGGGAAATGTACGAGTTAGGCTGTAGATAGTCCCCTATCAGTTTCATTGCATACGAAGCATAATTTTCTCACGTCCTATTCGCCCGGCTCAACTTTGAAGGGTACTTTGAAAATAACGATTTTAACGTCCAGAATCAATTTCGTCACGATTGTGTAATTAGTAGCTGCTGCGCAGGAGAGAATGTGAAATTCTTACAACAAGTTTCTCATTCGATTTTAATGAAATTTTCTGGGAAGGCGCAGGTTTGGTCGAGGATGGTCCCCTATCAATTTCCTCTCTCAGAAACTAATACATTTTACTGCGTATACCCAAACGAAGATCCAACAAGCGGTGTTTCCTTGTAGCCTATTTGTACAAACTCGCTCTAATTCGGAAGGAATTTAGGAGAGATGAGATTTCATTATCTCACATCAGTTTCATCACGACTATATCATTGTAGCTGCTGCACATGCGAGAACCTCAAATCCTTTAACAAGCACCAAATCTACAGCCTCCATCCGATTCAAATTTCAGGGATTGACCGGTTTGGACTGTAAATGTTCCCGTATGAACTCCAAAGCTTCCTAATCACAGGTAGTTTTCGCGCATGCGCAAACGTAACATCTATCTGCCATCGTTTTTATTGCCTAGTTGAAAGGTTTTGCTAAAACTCCAAAGAACCCCCCCCGTAGAATCATTCAAAATTATTTGAAACATTTCAGTAATCTATACATTCATGTTACGGAAACGAGGAAGCAATGTAGCTATACCAGACTTTTTTTATTATTCACTAGAGTCCCCCTTCTATTTGCCAGTGGAATCCGTGATAAAAAAAAAACTAATGATAGACACGACATTTTGTCAAAATTTCAGACTAACAGGACATAAGAGCCTAAAATTATTGAAAATCTCAAAAACTTCTCGAGAACTTATTAAGAAACTTGTTGACAAGTTACTAGGGAGCTTGTTGTGTGTATACATCAGTCTTAAATTATTGCTCTGACTTCAAGCTTTTTTTCCTGAGTTTACCCATGAGCCACATATATTTTACAATATATTAACGAAATAATGTCCAAATCAACGAGTGAAATTAACTATAAGCCATCATTACACACTTCAAGAAAACGTAAAATCTAACAGTAGTCCCCTTTGATTCTCTTCTGCAATAAGTGGTCATGTACCGTTGTTCTTCGAGAGCGTCTCAGCAACTGTAGGATTTCATTCCTCAGTTAATTTATTACTGTAAGCAATAGTTATGTGTTCCAGTAAGTTGGAAAAGGCTCGAACAATAATGTCCGGACTTGGCGAAAAATCCAAAATTTTTGTTTGAATAGCAGAATACTATTTAGAACAATTTTTTCTTGCCATGACGTGAAATTTATCGTTGACCATTTCTTTGCACTCAACGAGCTACAATTACAATTCATTCATAAGATCATGCTGCCAGCCTGAAACTTTTCATCATCAGAAATTGGTCACCTTATTAACCCTGGAATGTCCCGGCTAAATTTCCAACACTTAACTCCCCGGTGAGGTGTGTCAAACCCCAACTTTGAAAAATGTTAGAAAATTCAAAAATAAGTTACACTTGAATCAAATTTTATTTTTATTCTGTTATCAAGAGTGTAAAGAAACACGAAGTAGGTACCTAAGCTCATGAAGAAAAAACGCTGCAAATTATTTCACAAAGGTTTATTATTTTTTCAATTGAGTTTGATCGTAAGTAGTTTTAGTTGGCTTGCGTACGTCATAAGGCCCGTCCAGACTCCTCGGCGTGTCCTATTTCGAGTTGCCACAACCTATACTTCTATAATTATATACGCATGTTTATATTTCTCGATTTGAGCTCCTATCTATTCAAATAGTTATTGCCTTAATAACATCATTATCTAAGTACGTACGAAAAGTCGAGAGGATATGTTATTAAATATGCGTAGGAAAAGCATTGGTATTAACACACAAATATGACCTAGAAAAAAACATATATTCATGCCTCGAAGGAACGCTGTACCCACCTCATGGTACCGCGGCGCCTCCTCTCACTCCACCCCCCGCTCACCCCCCTCACCACCCACCGTGACCCCCTGCCAAGCGTGCCAGGCGTGCGTCTAACACGTCTAACACTCAAAGCCAGTTTTTCGCCCGTTTTTGGCCCATAGCATCTATGCGAGTAAAGCTATCGGGATGGTTAAACGTTAGGACCAACTAGACCCCAAATGGAGTCTATGTGCGAAAGAACGGGTTTTTAAAGTAAATTCTTAGGCCTTTTATGGCCCGGACGGCGGACGGCGGACGGCGGACGGCGAACGGCGAACGGCGAACGGCGAACGGCGGACGGCGGACGGACATTTCAAATTTGGATTCTACGCACCTTGAAACGTAAAGTGACAAAGTTTGAGGGGGGGTTATAAAAATTTTTTGCTACACGATCACATAGGCTTATTATTGGAAATAATAAACCAAAAAGTAATAGTAAGGCAAACCTCACGCTCTGAAGAAAAAAATAATAACAGAAAGGTACCTCATTGTAACAAAATTTCAATTTGAAATCAGCACATTTTCATTTAAAAACAAAAAAAAATAAATAAATAAAATCTACAAAACAATTTTCCTGAGATTAGTTTGATACCACTTATAAAACCCAAGAACTGGAATGAAAAGGTAACATAAAATTGTCACCAAGCAATAGGATCAACATCCTCAACACTTTTAAGATCTATGATGTTCACAAAAGGAACATCGAACTAGTTTCTCCATAACTGTCACTTTTGATGCTTCTTCATCGGAGGCAACTTCTTTTGACTCGACATTATCTCCCGTGTTTGAATTTTCTCAGCCAAAATATACATCTTCTTCCTCCGACTGTTCCAAAATGAATATAATGATTTCAGGATCCGAAAACTTGCGTTTTTCAGCCATTTCTAACGATGAGCCAATAACAAAACTGTGGGAACGCCCACAAAAGTAACACTTGCTATAGAGAAAATCGCTAGCGGTTAACACCCCGGTGGGGTTTGTCAAACCCCAGGAACAAGATAATACTACACTACGCAGAAGTCTTGAACGTACTAAACTGGAAAAAGGCTGAAGCCTTTAGGGAAGAAGTGGCGGGTGATATAGAAGAGGGCGAGAAGAGCCAGACGTGCGGGATTCAACATGATAAACTGACTTTAAATTGCGATTGGGGTTTAACAAACCCCACGGGGCATTCCAGGGTTAAGAGGTAATGCTGAACTAGTAGGACCTTTTTAAAATTATTTAAAAGTTACTTATGTAGGTAGGTTCCTAATAATAGTCGCTTCTTGGTGTAGCTATAAATATTACGAGAGGAAAGTAAACAAAAAAATGAAGAAAGAGATGGAAGACGCATTGGAGGCGAAGGCGAAGGACAGAAAGTTGAGAGAAACCATCAGAAGAGTGTGCAACCTCTACACCAAACCGCCCTACGGCCGCGGGCCCCGGCGAGCTGTTCCCAGATCACATCCCTTCTTCCGAAAAGATATGTTGAGCCGTAAGGAGAAACCCAAAAAACTAGTGGAGAAGAAGCCTCTACGGCATCTCCAAGTAAGAAATTTTAATGATTTTCTCTTAATTTTCAATTTTGCTTCCGAGACTGCAAGGCAGCGGAAGCTTTGTTTTCACTTTCGAAATGAAAAAAAATTTTTTGTCTCCAAAATCAAAATTTCCACTCGCATTTTGCGTTTCAGAGCCTCCTGAACAAATTTGGTTCCGTGTCTGTCTGTCTGTCTGTCTGTCTGTCCGTCCACATTTCCTTGTAACAGCCATAACTTCCACAATTTTGATCCGATTTTTACCAAATTTTCAGGGATCGTGCGGGTTAAGCTCTAGATGGTCCCCTATCAACTTCATCATGATCGAATCAACGGTAGCTTCTGCGCAGGCGCTAACGTGAATTCCTTGTGACGGTCAATGTTGAACGGATTTCGGTCAGATTTTCAGGGATGATGTGGGTAAGGTCCCTTGAGGTCCCATAAGACAATCATCATAATTGCATTAGCGGTACGCTCTGCGCATGCGTGAACGAAATATTCTTGTTACGGTCCTTGCAACAGCCGTAATTTCCACAATTTTGATGCGATTTTCTTCAAATTTTTAGGGATCGTGCGGGTATAGCTCTACATGGTCCCCTATCAGTTCCGTCATGATCGAATCAACGGTAGCCTCTGCGCAGGCGCAAACAAATTTTCTTGTTTCGGTCATAACTCAGGCAATTGTGAACGGATTTCGGTCAGATTTTCAGGGATGATGCGGAATAGTTTTCTGGAATTTAATGGTGACGTACTGTGAAGGTCACGAGGAAGCTCATGTGCCATTTCCTTGGCAGTGTATTTATTTTAGCGTCGAATATGGAGAACAGTCTAGCTAGAACTGTCGCTGCCTCAATCTCGTCAGAAATGCAGGTCCTCTATGGGACATCATGAGATGAATAAAATTATGGGTTCCATCCTGACCAACTGATTGAGAAGTTCTGTCCTGTTCACCCTTGGAAGCTGAAATTTTGTAAGGAGACACTCTAGGACCTTTACAGACGTTAAAAATTATGTGTTCTATCTAGATCCACTGGGTGAGCTAAATTCTTTCCATCGTAGGTAGCTGAAATTTAAAATCCATCCTGATCAGCTGAGTGACCTAAATTCTCTACTGTTCACCCGTGGATTTTGAAATTTGATACTAAGGGACAAATGACGGGCTCCTTTATGATAAGCTGAGTTAGCTAAATTCTCTCCTTCCCATCCGGCCATCCCAGGAATGTGAAATTTGTCAGGGATCGTCTCTGGGACGTTAACAGACGAATGAAATGATGAGTTTCTTCCTGTTCATCTGAGTGAGCTAAATTTCTCCTGTTGGCTCCAGTAATTTGAACTTTGATGGAGAGCCTTTCTGAGACATGAAGATACGAATAACATGATGAAGCTCTTTTATGATCAGAGTTTATGTAAAAAAGTCCAGTCATGCAGCATGACCCCATGAGCGAATTTTTGAAGAAATCTTCGACATTTCAGTCGCTATAGACCGATTTTTACAACTAGCGAACGGCATTATTTCGATTTTTGACTGATTTTTCAATTTTGAAAATTTTGAAAACTTGATACATATTCGTATAGGAAATTTTACGCTGATTCCGAATATACCACATGTTAGTATGCTGAAAAAATTATTTCGCACAACAAATCGCAAAAAACAGGCTATTTTGACATTTTTGACTACATTTTTCAAAATTTCAACCCGAAGATGTAATCCGATCATGCTGGCCAACGAACTTGAACTTTCGTTTTGTGTCCTTAACATTTTAAAATTTGTTTGAAGTTTCTAGCACAATTCTACGGACAGTTATCGTCTGGAATGACACATACATACATACATACATACATACATACATACATTAAAAAATGCGTTAAACTTCAGAATATGATTCAGAATAGCCTGAAACGGATTCCTGCATAAAAATTTTCCAAAAATTCACATTCTACAAATTTTGAGGCGAGAGCAATAGCTTAATTTTCTTCAAAAATTCGCTAAAATGAAGCTAAGTATTCCAATGGGTCCTAAAATTTTGAAATACAAATTTTTCTTCGTCAAAATCCGTGGCATTCTAAAATGATTCCTGGATTATAACTTTTTTCATACATACCGGGTGTTCCAGAAGTTATAGTTCAACTTCCCGCGTTTCCTTATTTAATTGCGTAAAAAAAATAAAAATAGGCCCAACGCCATTCTTTATATTTTTGTGTGATAAAGTCAGAAAAAATACTTTCGCGCCGACCACTTGCGCGCAATCGACACGAACTTTATTTTTTCAAATGTGAACCCCCATTTTGTTATTGCAAATTCGAATTCTACGTAACATTTCATGAAGAAATGACCCGTCACTCGACTTTTCAAGTGCGCGTAAACGGGTAATTGTGCTCAAAAAGTGCGCAATTCCACACTAAAAGTGCGAAAATTGTGAAATGCTGAGTTTTGAAGATATTCAATTGCCACATGTAACATGTATATGATTTTGGGGTATTTTTTCATGTTGAACCTCGTTATGATGTTCGTAGCGATATAGCTGCACGGGCTGTTGGAGATGGAACAAACTTTTATTCGATCCACCTAAATCTTGGATCCATGATGATAAAACAATATATTATCTTCTTTTTGAGTGGCCCAATGAAGTCAACATGTAAACAAGTCTATGTTTTTGGCGGGCAAGGCCTATACAGTCTTCAGAGATTGGACGGTTTGGACTGTAAATGGTCCCCAATGAACGCCATCGCTCCCGGCCCACTGGTGGATTTCTGCGTATGCGCAGATGTATTATCTATCGATCATTATTTCCTCGTAGCCTAATTAACCGATTTTGCTCCATCTCCAAAGGAACCCTGCCTGGAACGTTTGAAATATTTTTATGATATAAGTATACATTTCTGTTAAGGATACGAGGAAACTACACACTTCAAAAGAATTAATCTCCAGTACAGGAACCTTCCTAGCGGGGACGAGATGCACCTTATTGTTCCCCTCAAACACTGAGAACGGATAGCGATATCAAGCTCCAACTTGAGCCAAAACACAATAAATAGCGCTTCTTCATGGATATCAGCTCTAATCCGAGAACGGAATAAGATTTCGAAATTCTGGGTTCACTATCTGTTCAGCACTGATAAATCTTTGAAATGAGGCGTCCCTCGGCAAAAAAATGGAAAAATTGTTTTCTAAGTACTTAATCCCCCCCGGGAAGTTCAAAAAAATTTTGGATTTTTTTCTTCTGATTTTCATTTGTTGAAAACTTTGTATCAGGCACCCCATAAACGCTCTCCAAGTTTCACTTCGATACCTTTCTCAAAAATTGTGGGGGGTGAGGGATACATCTTTTGATTTCTTTCTGTTTTGGCTCAAGTCGGAGCTTGATATCGCTGGTCTTTCTCAGTGTATGATTTTAATTTGAAATAAATAAATAAAATAAATAAATAAAAATAATAATAAATGAAAGACGGTGTATCCCATCTCCACTAGGTACCTCCTAATCATGAGATATAATGTGAACTTTGTCCGATTGATCTGGGGTCTTGGACGTCTACAATGAATTGAGGTGTGTACTAAGTGCCACACCCAACCTGGCAGAATTTTTTTTCTGCTCCCTTTAATTATCATTCTCACAAGCTGTTGTTTTTGCTAGTGCTTCAACCTTGTTCAAATAAACCCAACCCGAAAACATAAATGCCTATTACTAACGACATGTCGCTTGACATTCACAAAGCAGTAGACCAGAGGAGCAATCTAATACATATTTTCCTGATTTGTAAACAAACGTACGAGTTCCACTATCTGCTTTACAAGCATGTCTTCGATTGGGGATTTCATAACGGTTGTCCTCGAGAGTTGTAAACAAATCATTTAACTTTGGACTCTAGGCGACGAAATGTAGAATAAATAATTTATTTTATTATTCTTGGAGGCACAAAAAGCGTACTATAAATACTATTACAGTTATTTCTCCAATACAGGCGCTATTTAGTTTCCGCCAAAGGAAAATTGAATATAGTCCATTCAACTTAGTTTAGGAATACAGCCAGGTAGGTACGTAAGGAGGGGGAAATTGGTAGCTTGAGATGTGAAGATTTATCACATAAATCAAGCGCTTTCCAACGAGTGGCGAACGATTTCTGTGCTATGAAAACTGCGGAAATTCCATTCCCCTTGCAACGGCTGGGCTGTACGTGAAAATCATTAGTTTGGAGAATCGTGACATCTACTTTTGCGTGAGTGAATTGATAGTACAATTTTAACACATACTCTCATTTTGTGATTTAATTGATAAAATGTGCGCTTGGCGACATGGGATAACACCCACGCCAAAAATAAAAGGAAAAAAAAAAACTTATGCGTGACGACAATTTTTGGTTGACCCCCAAGAGCAAAGACATATCCATGTCAACATTGAGGAAAATCGTTGCATGTGAGAGCGACTGTTCAGTTTAGATAACCCTCGAGGACAACCTGCAGACTTTTGACATTGAAATTGTCTTAGTCGACGGGTCAACCGGAAATTTTGTTACTTACACAAAGAAAAAAATGTCACGCAACCTATAAACAAGTTAGGTGTTGTTTTCTTTTGATTTTCACGTACAACCAAGCCGTTGCTGGGGAAATGAAACTTCTTTAGTTTTCACCGGACAAAAATCGTTCTCCACTCGTTGGAAAGCTTTTGATTTATCACGCATTTCTTTCGTACTTGTTCTTCTATTCATGTCGTAGTTTTATATTTATTTATGTTATAAATGGATATATATAGTAAACAATGCCGCTTGTTTTGTTGTCACTTGGTTGAGAAGTTAATCTTGGTTATAGTAAATTGTAGACCCGCACCATAACAGAAAATTACCTACCTGTGAATTCATATTCGTGGAAGAATTGGGCATAGTCGAGACTGGCTTACAGCAAATTCAGTAATTGTGTGTCAATAATTATTTTATGTTTTTGACATGGATATGTCTTTTGGCTGGGGGTCAAGGAATTTTTCACGACACTTTTTTTTCCCGACCGACACTTTTTTTCCCGACCGACACTTTTTTTTACCCGACCGGCACATTTTCTATTGATTTTCACGTACAACCAAGGCGTTACTAGGGAAGAGTAACTCCCATAGTTTTCATAGTAGGAAAATCGTTTCATATAAAGGTTTTCATAGTAGGAATTTTACCACGACATTTCATGACCTCTAAGCCATTGTAGTGTCAAGGAATGCTGATTTATTACTCTAAGTTAAAAACTAATATTGTTTTGTAACCATAATGGAATAATCTTGTGAAAAGAAGGCACTACATGGTTGGTATACAATTGAGTAGTAGGTACCAACTGGTAATCAGTAGGTACTAGACATATCCATGATCTTTTGTTTTTCCCATCAAGGGAGAAATTAAAATGCTTGATTTATTTAAGTAAAATTCCATTAGCAACCTGATAAATTTGATTCTCCACACAAAATGAAATGCTCCTTTCATTGTCACTTGACTGTGGGTGCGAGGACGGGTAGTTTCTCGCAGCACTTTTTAGCATTAGCTGCCTCCCATAGCGTTACTGTCATGATAGCCTAGCAACACACATGGAGTTAGAAACAACAGGTTCTGTTGATTTTTGTTTGCGTAATAAATTTTTTAAACCAAATAACGGAATAAATTGTACATAATAAACTAATGTTTACATTACTTTACGGAACATGAGAAAAATACGTACCTACAAACAATCACACAATTATTTTGCTTAAAAAGTGTCACAAAATTTTGGGAATACTCACTCTCAAGTAAATCTCTCACGATTTTCTTCAAATCCGATTTAGTGGCGTAGTCTCCCTAGGGAATACGTTCAATAATCATTATTTCAACGATTAGACTTATTGCGGATTTTAGTTATTATTTATAAACGGTAGGGCCCTCATCCAAATACTACTATATAACAATAAAAAACATTGAAATTACTGAGACATTTTCAATGCTCATAGCTCTTCTCTCATAAGAGAGAAAGTACGAACGGCCTGCCGCGTTTTTAATTAAATTTGTTTGCTAGAGGTTTTTCCGTACCTACATCAGGGCCTTCATTGAGGCTGTGATTAACTGTTGCAGTTGGAGGGCATTTGCGATCGGGACGACGTTGAAGCGGACATTGACACGTTCCTCAACAAGTTCACCGCACGACGTCGGCGGGTCTCGGCGTCAGACGACGGCCTCGTGAGCTCAATCACAAAACGCAGCTCGCTTCACAGCGCCGTCACCAGCATTTCCATGGAAAAGGCTATCGAACCTGTCTTCCAAAGAGTGGATGAAGACGTTAGTATCAACCAATTACCTGTACCTGCCTTGTATGCAGTTAGCACCTACCTGCCTGACTTGTAGGGGAAAATAACCTAATATTTATTTGGGTTGAATTACCACACCAGTCTTGGGTCAAGATCATTCAACCCAAATAAAATTTAGCATCGACCGAGTCACAAATCAACAACAAAGTATAACCTAATATGAAATACTTTTTGCTTCCAAGTGTAGGACCTAAAGGTAGCGGAAGCATTATTTTCTCTGTCAGGAGAAGAAAAATTTTTGGTCTCCAAAATCAAAATTTACACTCGCATTTTACGTTTTAGACCATTCTGAAAAACTTTGGTTCCGTGTCTGTCTGTCTGTCCGTGTATTTGTGTGTGTTTTTCGTGTGTCCGCAAATCTTTGTAACAAGCTTATTTTCCACAGTTTTCATCCGATTCGGTTGTAATTTTCAGGGGATGTGCTGGATAGGGGGTAGACGTTCCCCTGTCAGTTTCAGAGTTCTTGACTCAATACCTCATTCTGCGCATGCTCAAACGTAAATTCTACCAAGCATCATTTTCTCACGCCCTAGTCGTCCTATCTCGCTCAAATTTGGATGATAGTTGGGGGATGACAATTTGATAATCTTATCTCAATTTCAACATGATTGTATCATTAATACCTTCTGCGCATGCGACAATATGAAATACTTGTAACAAGCTTATTTTCCACAGTTTTCATCCGATCTGGATGAAATTTCTGAGGGAATGTGCGGGTTACGGAGTGGATGATCCCCCAGTCAGTTTCATTGTTGCCAAATCAATACTTCATTCTACGCATGCGAAAACTTAAATTCCATTATGCTCCATTTTTTCACTCTCTGGTCGTTCGATTTCGCTTAAATTTGGATGATAGTAGAAAGAAGATGACTTGATTACCTCATATAAATTTCAACACAATTGTATCATTAATAGCTACTGCGCATGCGCCAATGTGAAATACTTGTAATGACCTTAATTTCCACAGTTTTCATCGGATTTTTATGAAATTGTCAGCGAGTGCGCGGTTTAGGTTGAAGATGGTCCCGTACCTATTTCATTGTTTTTAACTCATCAGTTCATTCTGCGCTTCTACAAACGTCTAACACAAACAAATTTGATTGAGGACACCTGTTGGTGAAAAACATTCCAAAAAACTCGGTTAAGATAACTAACTTGGGAAATTCGGGACAGGAAACTTGCTTTTTTCATTTTCTCAAAATTTCTTTTTACTGACATTCATAGTTTTCCCCCTGCCCCTTCAAATGCAATTGCTCAACCGACCCTAAGTCGACTGCATATGCACTAAACGGAGCTTTCAAACTCCTCCACTGTCATTCAAGTCGGATTATAATACCTAGGTACCTATATTTAGGCCAACCAACTTCTTCCTAAATTCGTCAAAAGGCATACTTATCAGAAATTAGTAGTTATTAAACGCATACGGACGGTTTTATTGCAGGAGCTCTCTCAGAAAACACTTTCCATCGTCCAGCTCGACTACGACTCCGACGAGGAACTTTTGAGGAAGAACTTTGAGAAGAAGAAGCGGCGCGGCGAGGAAGTTTCAGAGCCGGAAGTCCTCTACGAGATCAGATCGATCGACTCGAAGTTCATGGTGACGTCGAAAAGAGAGAAACCAGCCCTCAAAGACAGAAGACACGAGCATCGGCCCGAACCAAAAACGAATCAGCACCCTCTGAGTTGGCGGTAGCAACGTTCAACATCAAACAATATACCAATTCAAAAATACTTTCTATGGGTATAGGTTTGCTTGTTAGTCGACAATGTAAAGCAATATTTCGCCCGTCAGGGGGCCATAACTGATACTTAGCAAAGACGCCTTCCCGGCCACAGCCGAATAAGGAACACGTTTTTAGGGGCTTGGATGGGTCGCTGGTTTCACAAATTATATGAAGTCCATTGTCCACCAAAATGACACAACGGGGCTCCGAACATGAGAAGCTCGAGATAGAGCGCAGCATGTAAACAATGTCCTTACCGATTCGCTATTCTTTTATTGGAGATAAGGTCAGTCGTGACGGACATTAGTTGTTTTGCCGGTTTTTGTTTGTTTTTGTGTTTGTTTATTTTAATAATTTATTTATTAATAATAAAATTCTGAATTTTGACCAGTATTGATGACATTGGTGGTGAGGGGAACGAATTGCAGAGCGAAAAGTTGTGACGCAAGGTATCAAGAAGGGAAAAGTCATGTCAACCACCTCATTCCTCAAGTCCTTCGCCCCCTACCGCTCCTAGCGGCGGACCTTGTTTCGGAGCCCCATTTGAAGATGTAGTCTGAAACTGGCAACGCGAATTTGGTTCTTAGACCTTAGGCTTTTTGGGATTCCTGTATCACTGTGCATTTTGACAGCAACACTCCATGTTCACCAACTATACAGAGGGAAAATTGTTTTCTTGATTAGGTACCTAATGATCGGTTTGCGATGTCTAGCGATTTTACGCTCATAAATATAGAATCTACAAAGGTGTACCTACTTAGGTATTGCTATCCAACATCTAAATATGAGGAGCTCTCAATTTTAAAATCGCTTAAGACCCTTTCGGAGAAATCCAACAAGATTTCTGGATGCTCAGCCGTGCATAGCATGGACAGACAAACAAACAACGAGTTTCATTCTTATAAATAATAGAGATGTATATCCACCAAATCCAACTAAATTTTCATTATAACATCGTTAATTTTTTGTGTAATGAATTATTATTTTCAATAGGCAATGAACTTTGTAATCGACTAAGAAAAAACAGTATTTTAATCCCCCCCTCCCCCCCAAATTTGTTGGTTTACGTTTCAAGATTATTAAAATCCAAAAAAAGGAAAAAAAGAGAAAAATCAGTCCGACCACCGTCCAGAGTTTTCTTCGAATTACTGGACCAAAGTTTATGAAATTCGGCTCAAAAATCATACATCAGCCGGAGATGTACCAGTAACATCAGCATCAATTCCTACCTTTCTTACTAGTCGTTGTCTTGTCTTGGAACTAGCCTTTGTCCTATCCCAATAATTCCATCAAGAAGGACGGGTAATCCTATATTTTTCGAGTGGATCACTAATAAATTACCGAGGGTGAACACAGGGTAGACAGATTTATTGAAGAACTACCACATCCAGACTCTTAAAACATAAATTTATTACAATGATTTCCTATATTGAACACACCTGGTTTCTTTTGTACATCCAAGATTATATGAGCAGGAAACAGTTAACTTAATAAGTATTATCATTATCAATACGTACCAACTAAAATACATCTGGAAAAAATAGTTTTGAAAAATCATGTGGATTAAAAAAGAAAAAAATTAAAACTACGGTTTGCCATTTTACAATAGAAACTCTGCATACTAAAAAGTGACACAAGAAAAGCTTCTATATGAAGTAACGAAGAACTAATCAATGAGGAATAAAACAATATCGCCTAAAAACTTAAGGTTTTCTCAATAGCACTTAAACTTAGTAAAAATTGTACTTTGGCAGTCTTTGAAGTTTCAAAATGTAGGAATAGTCCAAACTTTTGCTTCCAAAAGGCTCTGACAACTGTTTGGAGTTATCCCAAAAACAAAAGACGAGCCGATAATAGTATGGACTTGAGGTAGCTTATGTAAATAAACAAAAAATGAGGTAGATAACGGTTATAGCAGTAATAATTAAACAAATCAATAAAAACTAGAAATAAAAAAGTTACATTTCACTAAAACCTAAAGATACGATCTGTAGACCATTATAAATCCCAACATTAGGCAGGGGTTTTACAAAAAACAAACAAAAATATTTCTTCGTTACGGTTTTGTTTACAACATCGACGTATGTATTATGTAGACCGTCAACACGACATATCTGCAAAAACCAGGTTTCAGTATTTCAATTATGATTCCTACAATTATTCCTAGAACGACTGTTTTCATGACATCGCGTTAACGACGGATGGAGCGATTTTATTCTAGAAAAATACAGATAAATTCGCTGAATTACAGAGTTTTTTTCCTTAAATAGTTCATATCGACATGTATTTAGCATTAATATGTATATATTTTTGGTTCTTGACAAATCATTGTCAAGGGAAGAAAAACATTGCCTGGGAATTGGGGGAATGTTTGTTTTTAATAAAACCGTGGATAAAAAGTTGATTTAAAAAAACGAATGGGTAGTTTTGTGCGGGCAAAACCTAGAGACTTATTTTCAACGCTGAATTAAGAACTGAAGGTTGAAGACTTAACCAGAATAAAATCTCTAAAATGTATAACATTTTGAAGAAATTAGTACTGATGGCTGTTGGATGATTAATCAGGTAAAATAATGACAATTTCTTCTCCAGGTAGTTGATATTCCAAACAATAAAATCGGCAGCCAAAACAGTCAAAATCCAAGGGATGGATGGATAGAGCCGATTTTGGAGAGGGAAAAATTTAAATTATTAAAAAAAAAAAAAAAAAAAGGCTGAGAAACAATGTACTTCAACTTTTAATTCAACGTTGAACATTACAATGTGTTTTTCTAGAAACGAACCCATGTGATAAGGAATTGAGGTACTGACAGCAATTTTTTCAATATTATTTGTACATTCTTACGTATTGTAGGGACTGTGATACTTATTGGGATGAAATTCCTAGGAAATCGGGTAGTTTTAACTGATCACTTCAGCAATTCTACAATGTAGAACCGTATAATATCGCAGGTCAAATGGGGTAGAACGAAAAACCAACGTAAAAATCGTATTGTACTAAGAATTCTCCTATATTGATTTTTCGAATCCGATTCTATTATATTACGAAGGGAAACGGCTCAAATATACAAAAAGATGTTGAGGTGAGCACTCTTTACATCTTCGTAGCCCTAATGACAATTTCATTCATTAAATAATTTACCTATTTTCTCCCCATCATATTTTGTACTTGAGATGATCTTGGGTGGAATTTTCCCGAAATCCCAACGCAGTGAATACTGACCCGGGAAATTTCAAACAACAGCCGCAACTTGACGAAAAACCCTCGAAGAAGAAAATTTCGATTTTAATTTCCTACTTTTGTCACTGAAAAATTCTTTCGAGAGAAGTTAATCGTCAGAAAACGAGACAGTATTCATAGCCTTAAGGATATTCGGTGTCTTTTCATACATTTAACATTTTACATAAAATTACCTAACCACAGAAGACATAAAACACTGGATTGGTTTTGAATTGCGGTTATTTGTCGATAAAATCATTCGATTACGTAATGGCGAATAGTTCGTTAATTCAACGTACCACAAATATTATTTATCTAACATGTACCTATTTAACACTCAACGGCGATCAATTATATTACCAATTCAATGCAACTATTTTTTTTATTCATATTAAATTCCGTACCTATTTGGAAAAATAGAGTCACCAACAGAAAACATTGATTCCAAAACATTTATATGTTACATCAATAACTTTACCCTAAATTTAACATTTTTCTTTACATCCATATAAGTAAAATTACATATAAACGAACAACATTTCTTCAGGGAACACAACATAATTTTATCTTAGTATTAAGGAGTACACACAAAATTTTAAAAATTATCTAAAGGAAATACTACATCATTAATAGGAAACTTGAAAATTCGTTTGACAGTGTTATTGTTTCTACGCATTAGTAACAAAAAGTTACATAATGACAAGAAATTAAAAAATGAAAAAATTTCACGGAATTATATTCATGTCAGCTAAATTTACAAGAGCATCTAGTGCAAATTTCTCCAATTTTTTAAAGTCACGGTTTTGAAACATCGGCCGTGACTCTATTAAAATAATTTTTATTTATTTAATAGGTAATTTTGATTTATTATCTGCAATATTCTTTTTTTCACAGCACATGAGTTCAGAAATTTAGAATTCTCTTTACTAAAAGTGAATTTTACAGCTTGTTACAGCTGGGTTGTAGTTAATCTCCTGAAAATGGTTGTTTTTTACTCCTTGAATATGAAATTGCACCTTTCAACTCCAAAATTTAAGATTTAAAAATTTTTCACTCCGAAAAAATGATGTCATTCCTAATGTTGTAGTATTTTCTCCAAGTATAATTACACCAAAATCCTTACAAGAAAGTTCATTTTTTGTTTAAATGTCCCTTAAAATTTACCTAAATATATGTATTTTTCAAAGTTGTCTTACTCCTTCATTTTAATATTTTTTTATTTAATAAAATCGTAGATGTCTTTGTTACGACTTAAAAAACTGGAAACGTTTTATGTTTCTTGGGTTCCCTTGAATAACGTTGAAGACATCCTTATTTTTTACCTTAATATGTACAACAACATAGCGAGTATCAGTCTTTACCTTCAGTTACAAATCATTACAAAGCTACGGAAATGTTGATTGAAATTAATTAGTAGTGGAAAATATTGCGAAGATTGTCCGAAACTGAAAATGATCAAATGACCGTTGGAATACATATAGACTACCAAGTTCGAATTAGAGCACGACAAATGAATGGTGTAACAATGTACACAACAATGTATTACGTGAAGTCACACAATCGGTATGAAAATATTTGATATCGTGTTATAATGTGTTAGAAGAAAATACATGTAATAAAAGGAGGTAGTATTGTGCTTTAATAGTATTTCTGTTGGATTGGATTTTCATAAGCAGATCGTATGTAATGGACCGTGTTATGCAATAACCATTGAAGTCGACTTGGCGGCCGAATTGATTAAATTTCTGATTCGGATTTTGAGGATGTTTCTGTGCCACTTACAATAGATCATTTCCCAAACATTTCACCACTTGGCCGTGAATTGATGAAAAACAGTTACCTATTACATAACTTCTCACTCTGTGAACTCGTCATGCAACAGGACTATTGGACTGGGCGGCTATTGCTCAATGCAATCAATAAGCAAGTGAGTTATGCAGTAAGTTTTCCAAATTTTTAAATTCAAAAATTGATGTGGCTGATTTGATGTTTCTATAATTTGATGGAAAAAGATCAAAATGGATTGATTTAAACGGATAGCTAATCAATAAGAATCAAATTTGGAACAGAGGAGGCTTGTTGAGATTTTTTTCATTTTCTCAGAATCTCCTTTGCACCATTTGGTATACTCAGAATCACTGGAACCTATCACTAGGTTATTGCATAACGGTCCATATGTCTTTATCAAATCGATCCGACGAGTGCAATGAAGCAATGGGCAGCAGAAATACCGATTTCTTAACTACGAAAATCAGACTTATTTGGATTTCAACTGATATAAACTCGATGAAAATATATCAAATTGAAGTGCTGCTACTCAAACATTTGGTTATGGAAAGATTCACGTTCTTCACACCACTATCAAAGTTTTAGTGGAGAGATTGTTTAAAAAACGTAAACAAATCGTAAAACGATCACATTGAACTGGCGAATTATTACTAATTCTATGATAATATTCACCTCTTGTGAAGGCTGCAAGTTTTCAACGTCCTGAACGAACGGCAGGTGATGGGTTCAAATGAAAATAAGGCAGAAGACGTGTATGAGAGAATACATTCTTAGATATATAGCTACTGATGTTAAGTAGGCCTATGTTAACATCTTGGAACGTAAGCACTTCATTCGGTAAGTTGTTATGCCTTAGTTATGAATGACATATAAACTTGCATTACATAACAATCCAAATTGCATTGCACATGTATGTAATACATGTACTCCCTGAATAATATGCAACGGGGCACGCATTCTGATATTGAGCTAATATTACGCAGACATAATGAATTTTAAGGTTAACTTTGTAAAATAATAATAATTTTTAAACTACCTAGTTGAGTTTAAATTTCAGCAAAATTTAGCACCTCCGCCTTTTATATTTACCTACATCCATTTGTGAGAATCGAAGAAGATTATCGTTGTAATTGTCAAAAAGATTATCTTTAATCATTGTCAATAGCAATCTATTATTTATTGACGATAGGTAACCTAGAGATGCACAATTGTATCTTTGGCAGTGAAAGTACATTATCTAGGTACTTATAGACAAATAAATTATACCTAATTTGTAATGTATGGAAATATAGTTCAAAAGTTTCAATTAAGAGCTGAATCCGTGTGTTACACATGCGTTAGAATGAGCATCTTAACGTTGGAAATGAATGGACAACAATTTGTAAATTTTTAGGTAGGAACCCACCTCACGAACAATTATTAGCTATCTCTATGTTACGGTCAGGTAGAATAGTGGTTTGCCTCGGTTAATCTTGCCTTCAATGTGGTATTTGTAGCCCTAATGATCGGCTTTCTTCAGTTTGGGGAGTGTGTTATAAGTTGTATTTGTAACAGAGAGATTCTTTCGTCTTTCCTGGCTGAGCTACCAATGACCTGGCAATTGAGCAACTACAAATTCCAAGTCAAGCAAGGAGAGGCAAAATTTAAGGGGTTAGTTCCTGAGATGTGTCCAAAAGCTGCCACCTACCAAAAAATTGGAAGGTACCTACACAATTTCAGTTTGGAGCTTATGGGATAATTGCAGACCATTGATGGCATAGAAACCACTGGCAAGATCAGTAAGTACGGCCTCATTATTTCAACATCTAGTTCAGTTGAAACACGGAAAAATGGGTAAAACTCATGTGAAAGTCGCAAGATGGTCAATCTGAACACATGTGCATTTTACGGATGTTTATGCGAGAAATGAAATAGCAAGCTACTTACCTGAAATGAAATAGCAAGCCTTCAATGTGCTACTAAGTTCATACATCTGTATTTGATGATGTGGACACATATGAACGAAAAGAAGTGAACTTGAGTTTAGGAGTTCATTTGGAGCGTACATCAAATACACACTCCGATTTCAAGTGAGTCGCTAAAATGCTTTGAGCTAAAATGATTTAGACCTAACAAGTAACTAGAAGGTAAATTATTGTCAATATCTTATTTATCCACAATAAACGAAAATTGAAAACGAACAGGTAAAATTCAAGTTTTAATTTTTCCAGGTTCACAGAGGCTGTGTACTCGGGATTCGTTATATTAGTATGAGCTTGTGCGTGAAGGTATCTAGCATGATTTAGGCAATTAACGCATATCTACTTACTGAATGAATTGTTAATTAATGGAATGTATTTTCAGAACGTGTGCTAACAACCTCAGGTCGGTTAGGTATGTAAAGCGGCATGACATTCCAAACATAACATATTGTCTTAGGCACTGTTCGAAAACAATAACGGAGATGGACCGGTGACTGATTAAAGAATAAATGATTCTAGTTTTTTCAAAAATAAAGAGCTATCAACACGAGAAGCGTTTTGGAAGATCAATGCATCATCAGTAGCGAACTCAAACACAGAACGACCAGATCATTTCCTCAGAATCTGTTGCTGTTTTGACATTTTCATGTCTTTACTTTGCCACCCAACCGAGAATAGCGTTGCTTCTAAGGAGCGACACTTTTTAGGGTTGTCGATTCTTGTTTACAACCAAATCGTTGCTACGGAACAGTATCTTTGCCACTTTTCATCGTACAAAACTCGTTCACCTATTCTCGTGCTTATTATGCAGCCTTTACCGCTCCGAAAAGTTATTAATGAACTATAAACTATCCTAGAGATAAATTAACGTGATTTGGCAGTAACCAGAACCTGGTACTACAAAGGCACCAATACATGAAAAAGTCTCCCGTGGTTGTGGGCTCGTACGCAAGATGATTGATCATCGTTATCATCATCACCAGCTCTTCATTTTTGTAAAATCGGGCAGCTCACTTTTTTCTATATTATTCTTCAATAGTATAGTTGTTAGGCAAAAAGTTAATAGTTTATTCAGTAATTCAGGATTCAGGGGTTCTGGTTATTGTGTTTCTTCTCGGAATCAGCTATTTCCTAATTGATTCAAAACTGTTGAAGATCATTTCAACCACCAAAAGTTGTATTCCATCTTTTGGCACTCGTGTGACTGATTTCGTGGGCTAGCGTGAAGGAAAGTTCACTATGTTTCCTAGTGTGTTGACTCTGTTCCATATATTGATTATTTCTAGAGAGTTAAGCATTTGTCAAAGAATGTGGCAACAGGGCGTTGAGGAAAAGGAAAGGTGGAAGAAGAAGTGATGGGTGGCGGGTGAATTTCACTTAAGTCTTGAGCCATGAGTTCCCAAAATACAGAAAGCAATCATGTTTTTTTCCGATTTCAAAGATAGGTATCCATGTTTCAACTAGGGATACCAACCTAGATAAGAGTACAGCAAAGGGTAGCACAGAAGAGCCTGCATTTAGATCTTCAATATTGAAGTATAAACGTGGTGATTTGTGCCCTAACCAGATGGTTATAAATGCGTAAAATGAAGTACCACTATCAAGTTAAAACTCATGTTCTTGAGGTGTAGCCTTCACGCACAATGAATCAAAGGTGGCTAGACGGTTGCACCAACTACCATTTTTGGCTCTTTCGCACTCCGAATCAATCAAACAATCACCGTGTAATCAATCATTTTATTTTCATCACTGATGGTGACTTGATTGCCAGAATTCGACTGACATCGCTGACAAATCAATCGACCCTTTAGGGGAGATTCCACTACATCTCGTCAGGTAGGAAGAAGACTATTACATTCAAAAGAGAGAGCTTTTCAGTAAACCCAATTCATGTAGCTATGCCGATTTTAATTTTTTCATCCACGAAACATGTTCTGGTGTTATTCATCATAATTAAACAAATTTTTGCCATAAAACATTCTTCATTCAATTGTAATTCACATCTCAAGATAGAATACGCTTGAACGAAAATAAATTCATAGAAAAGGCCTTATTTTTTGAACAACACAATTATGTCTCAAGTTGTAATGCTTTATCGAAATGCAACTCTTAGAAGGCGACCCTTTAAGAAAAAAACTCTCTTAACATTGCATTTGAAGTTTTGCTGCACGAATTCTGGGCACAACTAACTTGGGAGAGTCTTCCACGAACTTGGTAGGATATACCTAATGGAGATGTGATTCTCCGTATAGTGGAACGTGTGCAAAACCTCAATTTCAATTACAGTGAGCGTCTTCTCCATTAAAAAACTACTGAATGAGGGTGTTTTTTAAAGGAAAAAGTAGTCTTCTTCCCACCCGACAATTTGTCAATTTTCAGAAAACCAGAGATAGGTAGTTAATTTAATGATACTTTATTAAACAGTAAGCTGTGATGGGAAATTGAGCTGTTTGCTGCTTGATGCAGGGCAGCATTCCATAACAGCAGCACCACATATTTCTGGAACGATGATCAGTAATTTTCTCCGAACATGTACAAGGTTTAGGGTGAGTTTGGGGTCACACACCGTCTTACCCATCACTTCCTTGAAACTGCCTGTTTCGATCAGTGCCCTCTTCTATCCTACCTAGCCTCTTTGAAAGTTACGTAGTCGCAGTTATTTTCATCAGGACCATCACGTGCCGTTCGCCTAGTACCGCAGATAAGCTGCCCTTAGGCGTAATGATACGGTTGAAGGAAGTCATTACAAATGCTCCCAATCGCAGAAAAGTAATAAGTGAAGAAAGAACCGACCAACAAAAATATCGTATTCTGTGAGCCTATGATCCTACCATTTTCCTCTACACGATTCTGATAATTTTTCATTGGTAGGTAGAAGTTCGAGAGCTCTTCAAAACATCATAGCAGGCCACCTTTATGCAACTAAAAAGAAAAACTAAGAGTTGAAATTCAATCACACGTCATTCCAAAAAACAATTATAGATTAGGATGGTAAACGTGCTTTGTGAGGAGGTTCCTATATGAATAGTTATTTTTGGTAAAACTAGGGAAAATGGCCACTTTTACAATCTCGATGGATGCTGCAAGTCAGGATGTATTGTCCTGCTTCACTATTACCCTCAGCGATCGATTGCAATTGCACACATTTCCTGCTACCATGTGATTAGGCCTTTAAAAGCTTCCCCAGAGACGAAGGTACGGCTAACACTTGGGTAAGACAAAGGAGACTTGGAGGTACGTTTGGCTAGTTGTTCCCCAGGATATGGACGTTACTTTTTATCAGACTGATTCCCGTTCTTCAGGGACAGGGATGCGAGGCCGGACGACACGCCATCGTCGGCCTGACTTCCGTTGCTCATGTCCTCACCGCCGCTGGTACTTGCTGCAGCGCCTCCGGTGCTTGGGCCTGATGTCGAGTTTCGTTTTCTTGTTGGGCACTCAGCTATCAAATGGTCCTCGCTCTTGCAGTGGTGGCAACGTTTCGGTTGAGGCCCGAGTGTGCACTTGGCCGCAATGTGGTTGGCGAATTCGCCGCAATTGTAGCACCTAAAAAATAATATAGGTACAGTTAGCTATATTTTACTCTTGATTTGTTTTGTTCAGATAAAACTTGGTACAATTCCATACCAGCAAAGGTGTGCATACTCAAAATGCTTGACTACAATATACAGGGTGACCCAAAAGTTAACCCCCCCCCCCCCCCTTCTTACTTCTTCCATAATTTTTGAGATATCAAAGCGAAACTTCTAGAGCGTTTTCGGCGTGCCTGATGCTATGTTTTAAGCAAATAAAAATCAGGAAAACAATCCTAGGAAAAAACGATTGGACTACCCAAGGGGGGAGGGAGCATTAGGTACCTACTTCGGAGAACAATTTTCCAATTTTTGCCGAGTGACACCTCATTTCATAGATTTTGTAGTGTTAAACACGATGGTGAAGCCAGAATTGCTATATTCCGTTCTCGGATTAGAGCTGATAACCATGAAGACGCGCGATTCATTCTGTTTTGGCTCAAGTCGAAGCCAGATATCGCTGGTCTTTTCGAGTTGGAAAAAAAAAAAAAGAATAGGGCGAATACCATCTCCATTAGGCTAATGGCTAATCATGAGATATATTATGAACGTTGTCCTATAGATAAGGGGTCTTTAAGCTTAAGTTTGAATACATTTGACGTTATTTATGATTTTTTCAATCTTGAATTATTTGTCCTCCATTTGGATGTTTTGTCCTCCCTCAAGTCCTCCAATCGTGTTTTTCCATCTGGTAACTCTATAATACAACCAACGGAGTCCCATTCTAAAGTTCAGCATCTCAAGTTGAGTAAGAACAAAATTAGTTATATATTAAATAATAAAAGAAAAAACAGATTTCTCACGGTTGCGGGTTTGTTTACTGAATTGAGCTTACTCAGGTGATCAGGATGGATTGTGTCATTTCATTTGACTCTTGTTGTTCCAGAGAGGCTACCTGGCAAATTGGAATGTCCTAGGGTGAACAGGAGAGCATTTATTTCACTCAGCTGATGAGGAAAGAGCTCATCATTTTATTCATTTCTCGATGTCACAGAGAGGCTCCTTATCAAATTGCTCGGGTGAATAGGAGAGAATATACCTGTGACAGCTAGGATGCAGAAGAATGAGAACCCTCAGTTGGATGAATGATTTGGAATGATTTTTCGGGTGGCTCTCCCTGGCCTTTTATACAGGATGCCCCGGATGGGGGGGGGGGGGGGGGGTTCGATGCTTTTGTCCCGTTCTGTTCTCCCTGCTACCAGCTACCTCGCAAGTCCGCAATTTTATGACTTATACGTTTTAAACCACCTTCCATTTATAAGTGCTGGATTCTTTGAGATACATATACTCTCTACTATCGTCGGAAAGTGCACAGTCGCGATCGGTGTTCCGTATTCCCGCAGGAATTGGTGGTTTGCCGGCCGGCGTTGAAATTTGTACAGTCCTTCAACCTGTTGCACCCGTCCTCAAGAAATCATTGGAGAAGAATCGCCAAACTCATCAATTACTGATCCAGACCTGATCCTCGTCATCAGCGACATCGCAGTGGAGTCTTCTTGGATTGATGGTACAATCTCAATACTTTGGGACAGTATATTCAGTGCCTCATGGCATATCAGGATCATACCTTACTACATAAGTCCTGGTGAGTCCAATGTTACTTTCCCCCATCTATATACTATAAATATAACCAGTATAATCTTTGAATTTTGCACTAATTTATGTACCAGTTCATGTATTGCGGCACCCACCTTATCATTTAACTAGGTTGCATCAATTATCTTTTAACTATCTAATTGGGAGTCTCCAATCTCTTCTACCTAAATATTTGGAGTGGTCCTTCGAGTTATCATTTATCCATTTTGGGTTGACTAGACAATTTCCGTTTATCTAGGACAACCGAACATGCTAGCTTTATTTGGTCCCAGAGTACACACAGATTAGGGGCCACGGGTCTGGTGTATACACTACAATACCTAAGTCAGCTGATCTGGTTAGAACCCGTCATTACATTCGTCTCCTAATGTCGTAGAGAGGCCCCCTATCATATTTCACATGCCTAGGGTGGAAAGGAGAGAATTTAGCTCACTAAGCTGACCAGGAAAGAGCCCATCATTTTCCACGTTTTTCGGTGCTCCTGAGAGGCTCCCTTTCAAATTCCAAATTCCTAGGGTGAATAGTAGAGAATTAGCCAAGTCATCAGATCTAGTTAGAACCCATCTTTGCATTCGTCGCTCAATGTTCTAGTGAAGCTCTCTGTAAAATTTCACTTTACTGGGGTGAAAAGGAGAGAATTAGGCTCACTGAGCTGATTAGGAAAGAGCCCATCATTCTATTGACATGGATATGTCTTTTGGCTGGGGGACAAGGAATTTTTCGCGACACTTTCAAACTCCCGACCGGCACATTTTCTATTGATTTTCACGTACAACCAAGGCGTTACTAGGGAAGAGTAACTCCCATAATTTTCATAGCAGTTCGTTTCTCGATGCCATAGAGAGGCTTCCTCTCAAATTTCAAACTCCCATGGTGAATAGGAGATAATTTAGCTCACCCAACTCTTCAGGAAAGAGCACATAATTTTATTCGTCTCTTGATGTCCCAGAGGGTCCCTTGAGTGAACAGGAGAATAATATTTAACTCACGTTTTTTTATTTATTTTATTCTCAATTTTTAGAAATTGGTATATTTTTCAAGCAGTAGGTACTGGTATAAGCGTCCCGGTTTCTTCAAACCCAATATAACCCTAGCTATGTCAACACTCTCCCGACCAACATTGCTACTGTTAATAAGGCAATTTTAATATCAATTTTCGATTATCTAATTTTACGAATAGAAACTGCTCGGCTCAACCCACCAAAATCGTTTTGATATAGTTGAATTTGTTATCGAAAGTTCTTTACGCCTGCACCCAACCCATCAACATTTGACGTGGAAATGTCGACGCGTATTCGGTCTTTCCTTACTTACGAAGTTGTTTACACGAGCGACGTCGGTAGGGAAGTCCCAAATTTACAACGAAGGAGTAAATCTAGAGAGGATTGTGATATAGCCTAAAATCATCCCTGAAACTTTCTCGTCAATTCGTGCCCACTCGAATGGAAATCGGTGAAGAACTTTTTGAGTTTTTGAAGCATACACAAACCAACTTAAAATTTTTATAGATATATATATACAGTCGATTTACTGTAGACCTAGGACTTTGGATCTAAGAATTTCGTAAAATTTAGGCTAACTGTTAGCGGTATTTTACAATTGATTTTCTTCATGGTAACAATTAATATTTTGTAGAATTCCATACCAGTATAGGTATGCGTTACTCAAAATGCTTTCACCTCCTCAATACACTGTACCTACCTTGAAATTTAGGAGCACTTACCTCTTTCATTTGTAATAAATAAAGACACAAACTCGGCGCTCTACGCCTCGCCAAGGGGCAAGCCCCCTAGACCCCCGGTTACCTCTATTTACATACTTCGGACGAAATTATTGAAACACAGAATGTGTTTTAGCTCACGCGTTTCCCATAAACCCGTCTTCAACCTTCGGTTGAAGATTGGTTAACTTCCTCCCACTAAATCAGACGAAGGACGGTCCGCGAACAACTGGAACTCCAACGATTTTCGTATATAAAATGACTCACAAACGGGTCTGTCGCGACTACTATAAATTGATGTAAAAACCAGGCGTTCAAGGTCGAGTAATGATTCACTAATACCGGTGATGATTTACTAATCAAAAGTGATATGTAACAAAATATCGCATAGTTTACACCAGGTTACACGATCCTTAGTTCCGTATCATCAAAACATATGATCAACGGTGTCATTGGTTAACTTCCTCCCACTAAATCAGAATTTCGCTACTTTCCTCCCACTAAATAAAAATCTTATATAATCACCGTGTCATAACAAAATATCGCATGGGTTACACCAGGTTACACGATCCTTAGTTCCGTATCATCGGTATCCATGTTGTCGTCCCAGATTTTGTTACGAAATGTCTATAGCTTTTTTGGCTAGTTAGTCCATGGCAAACAATCTGTGTTAAAAAGTAGGTGGTTACTGTAATAAATTCTATCCTTTATTCTGCATCGAATACACGATGGGTACCTGATTTTCCTGAACCTCTTCCTTGTTTGGGGTCGACGATGTGAGCCTGCGCAATCGGCCCCTTCGGGCCCGGAGACGAGCGTCGCTTCCAACCCTTTGTCGGACGTTTTGCACTCAAATTCCACTTCCTCGTCGTCTCCCAACGATCTGAATCCCGTCATCTGAATGACACTCTGCAAAAAATCATAAAACTCCAATTATTACTAAGATTAGATTAAACTCTTGGCATGGGGAACTAATTTTTCCTAACTGAATCGCGTAATCGCGTAAAAATCTGCATATAGCTGATAAGCTAGTTAGGTATTGATTATGAGGGATGTAGCCTTCGGTGGTAGCGTCGCATGCCCTCCATAGTTATTAAACTTATAACTACAGTTTATAAACTACCCATGTGCCTTCTAACATACTCTGTTACGAATTTGTAAAAAAAAAAAATATGTAGGTACCTATATATACGAGTATATATATCTGGTTTATAACTGTGCTTGCATTAAGCTTAACCTCAACTTGTTGGAAAATGAACCATAGTTTCTCAAAATATTTGCTTCTGAAGTCAGGAGTTTGCTTTTTGTATGATTGAATAGGCTTAAAACGTCTATAACATTTATATGGTTGAAAAAATATGAATACGTAACACAAATAAAATCTCTTTTAACTAAAAAAATTCTTATATTTCTCTTATTAACATCAAAATGAAATCAGATTTCATTAAAAATAGGTCGAAAGTAGGAGTAAGGGTCGGTAACTAACAAAGTAAAATGACATAAACTTCATAAGACGGGGGAAGGAGAGGACTGGCCCAAAATTAGCCCGATTTTCAATTGCTTATAATTCGCATATTTTAAGAGATAAATCAGAGTTTCGGGATCAAATCGATTTGTTTTTTATGCTCTACATCTTTGCTACGTATAACATTTTCTGTGGGACGTACGGCTTAAGAATTCTTAAAGAAAAACTTTAAAATGGGCAAATTAAGCCATCTTTGAGGCCGCAATTTGTATACCACCAATTTTGAGATGGCAGACAAAGTTTTCTCACTCTGAACGGACTAAATTTTCAAAATCTAATCTCAAACCTTCTAATCAAATTACTACCTACTTTCGGCATAGGCTTCTGGACTACCAAGTGTCACCCTGTGTTCGTTCGGTAACAATGAATCCAATATCTCCTTCCGAAAAATGGAAGTCGTGTTTAGGAGTCCTTAGGCAATCATGCATTGTGGTCTCCTCCCAGACAAGCTGGGAAGATCCTAGTGAGAGGATACTGTACACACACTAAATGTCATTGACAGATGCCAAATACCCGTTTAACCTACGGGTCGAGGCATGCGCTCTAGCTCGCCTTACCAACTAAGCAGGTTGGTGTCCGAGTTTAGGAAAATCCACTCAACTCCAAATGCAGAGATCCGCGGAAGGAGACCCACCAACGCGAGTCAACTCCCACAGACATCCCACATCTGCAATATGTACTGCATGTTAGGGGTGGTGAAACTGCTTCGGTAGCACAGAATCCAATATCTCCTTCCAAAAGAATGGAAGTCGTGTTTAGGAGTCCTTAGGCAATCATGCCTTATGGTCTCCCCCAGACAAGCTGGGAAGATCCTCCTGAGAGGAGACTGTACACACAGTCAATGTCCTTGACAACTGCCAAGTACCCGTTTTGACCTGCGGGTCGAGGAATGCGTTCTAGCTCACATTTCCAACTAAGCAGGTTGGTACCCGAGTTTATGGAGACCCATCTTCGAGAGTCAACTCCCACGTACCTCTACTCCACATCTGCAGAATAGACTACACGTTAGGGGTGACGAAACCACTGCCCCTGCGAATCCAACCTCAACTGGGGGGCAGGCAGGTGGTGCTTCGACAAAGTCTATGCACCGGTAACCTGGGGCTCCCCGCGCCCGCGGTACCATTTACTGGAGACTGCGCCATGCAGCACTTCTCCATCAAGACCAGAATCTGTGCTACGGTGGCACATGTTGAATTTCGTGTTGATTAGTTGGAGACCCTCCGGTTAACTGACTTTCCTATACTGCCAGAGGGCCCCATCAACACAAAAGATGCGGGGAGGGGGACTGCTACCTACTTTCTAGCGAGTTCACTACCACCACGAATCCACCAGCTTCGGTAGCACAGTAGTAAGTACCCTCGTCTGATCATAACCAATTCAAGTATTGCAATTTTCCAACGATTTACCTGGTGAACGAAGATGTCCTGCCCGCCATCGTCAGGGGTGATGAAGCCCCAGCCCTTGGCGACGTTGAACCACTTGCAGCGGCCTCGTCGTTTTTCCGTTCCGACGCCTTCGTCACCCACGCTCCCGCTTGTCCCTCCCGGCGAGCCTGCAAACAATCAACAGAACTACGTAAATCTATCAATCCAGGAAATGGCAGTTCCTGAAAATTTTCACACACAACAAAGTCTGCTTAGTTCAGTGGGTAGTATAACCTAATCAAAAATTGTAACATGGACATATAGAATTAGCTGAAGGAACAAGTAGGAGACGATACTATTGAATGTAGAACAGCACAGTAATATATGCGTAGAGACGGTAATATACGAAATAGGACCATAATTCATGTTTGCGCAAGCGCATACCATACCATCAATCCCACGGCATTCACTATCTAAGAAATAAATAAGGCAATGGATTTGGTAGGACATTGATCAGAGATTAACCCTCACAGTGGGTACTTGAAAATTTCATAAAAATCAGTTCATTGTTCTCGAAGTGTCAAACAATATAGTTTTGCGCATGCGCAATAGTTATAGTACCTATTGGCAATAGTAATTCATAAGGCATCTTTCTGAAACATGTACCCCACTAACCCTGAGATAGAGAAATCACCGTTATCAGAAATTCACGTTTGCGCATGCTCACAGACCATTACTTAATTATCCAACGGCAATGCAACTCATAGGAAATCATTCAGGAGCTAACATGAAGAATCTCTGCAAATTTCATAAAAATCAATCTCGGAGCCTGTTTAATTGAGCCTGTGTCAATTAAATTTAATATTGGGCATTCGCAATGGATATTACTCAACCACTCACGATATAATTCATAGGGCATCTTCCTGGAAGATAAACCAAACTACCTCCCCCCCCCACCCACCCACCTCAGTTTGGACGAAATTGGATAAGTGTATGATGGGTAATCGATGTTATAAGAAATTCACGTTTGCGCATGTACCAACCTACATAAGTATAATAAACTACTATTGACTGAGGATTTACCGATATATATACACCTATACTTTTTATACAATTTTTTTAAATATTGGATAACTTAGTTGAGTTTGTCAGTATTTCCCTAACCCTTAAAAATCAAATTTCAAAAACGCGGTTGAGTAAAGCATAACTAGATAGCGTTGCGTGATAAATGAGAAACAACCAAGTACGTTCGTTGAGATTTGAAACCTGAGTAGTCAACAACAAAATTTGTGCAGACAATTTTTGGACAGATACACAAGGAATAATGATAGATCTCATACATAATAGATTTTCACTATTCGGTTCAAGGTGTTCTGAGGTGGATGGTTATGTGGATCCGTTTAGTTTTGTCGTTAACCGACCTAGATCAAAAGAAACAAGACATCCCTCACTACTAACCCATAAGGCGACAGGTGAATTTTTCACAAAAACCCTAACAGGTGGGACTTTCACTACCGTGGCAGGTGGAACTCTGAAGGTCCACAATACTTCTGTTTGTTCTTGGTGTGGAAGGTAGAAAATTAAGCAGTAGGATAAGTGATAATTGAGCAGAATGAGGGGACAGCCTAAGGAGGATGCGTTCAATGTGCGCAGATTCTCCACTTCTTTGGTACCTGTTCTGTTTTGGTGGAATTCAGGTTGCGGCATCTGGGAAAAAGCGTTTTGAGCCTTGACAGGTGAGCCTAGCCTATGGTTTGTTAATTATAAGGTAGGGAGCATTGGGTGGAAATGACATAATATCGTCCTTTAAGAACCATCAGCATTTAAACTAAATTCCCCTAGGTTTTCAGAAAACAAAAACAATATTTTCATTTCCATGAAATGACTCTTTTTTTGATAATACTCGTATATTATGTTCCATCACCTTGTATGCTAGTTACATAAATGTGAAACTCAGAATTTCCAGAGAGCTTAGTTGTACCATGATATCTTGATATTTTCTTCAGTTATGCCATGATTTTTCAGAGTTTCACAGCTTAATTGTGACATGATTTCAACAAAATATAGTTGTGCCGAAATCGAGAATTAGAAGATATTGAAGTTTCTAGTGGTTGAACCAAAAAACTACCAGTAACAATCGATTCGGCGCAAAATTCCACGCTAGAATGAGCAAAAATTCGAAAATGTGAAAATCGTCGTGTAACATGTATGATGTGATCATGTGATGTATGTCATGATGTTTCTAAAACGGCGATATGATTTTCGTGACTGGGAGCACCTAGAAGACTGATTAGTGAATTTTCAATAATTTACAGATGAGTAAAGTTATGTAGTGAGTCAACTATCAACATAGTCTCAGCATAATAGTGGCTGAAGGTAAGAAGGGGAGGGCCTGATCACTACACTCATACCACCAGACTTGGCAAGGAAGGATTCAATGACCGTAATTCCCGCAAGCTACTGGCCATGTTCCAAACGGCAAGCATCAGATTTTTGCTTCCTCACTATCAAAGGTAGGGAAGCTTTGTGTTCGTGATTGAAGTCGAAAAAATTGTCGTCCTCCAAAATCAAAGTTTCCGCTAGCGTTTTGCGTTTCAGAGCTTCCTGATCTATTTTGGTTACGAGTGGTGGTGGGTCTGTGGTAAATCCTTGTCACGCCTAAAACTAAAAGTATACCAAGTTTCAGTCCGATCCCGATGAAATTTGCAGGGATTGTGGTGGTTAGCTCCTAGACGGTCCCCTATAATTTTTGTAGCCTGTGCGCAAGCGCAAATGTGAATTTCTCATAACATTGATTTCTCATTAGCTGTTGGTCCGATTTCGTTCAAACTTGGTAGGCAATTGGGTATATGTTCTGGAAAAATGCCCAATAAATTATATTGCTATTAATAGAGTAATAACCATTGTTCATTCAGGAAACTAATATCGATTGACACAGGCAAAACTCCGAGTCCAATGGAACGATTGTGATGAAAATTCCTGGGATCATGCGGGATAACTTTCAGATGGTAGTCCATGCACATGCGCAAACGTTAATTGTGACCGTGAGAAGGGAGCTTAACTTGCCAGAGGTCAAATCTGAGTTTATATATTTTTTATTTTTCTCCACATTATGCTGGCCAAAACATTTTTTTTTTCTATAATTTTCCATCAAAATTCATAATAAAAAAGCGGGCTCGAAAATTGCAAATTTTCAGCAGACTTGCAATACTGAAGTATTTCGCAATTATAAATACAATGAAAAATGTAGAAAATTTAAGTTTTGATGATTATAGGAGAAAAAGAGAGATAGTTTTGGAACTCAAAAAATATTTTTAAAAAAGTCATTTTTTGACCCAATATTCGTTTTTCCGTTCTACTGGAAAAAAAAAAAAAAAAAAAAAAAAAAAACCTTGGCAAGTTAAGCTTCCTTTTCCCTTGCACGGTCACAATTTATTATAACATACTCCTAAAGGCTTGCGGACTATCGTTTACCATGTAATTTTGGACGCGGAATCGATTGCGATGGGTTTCAGATCGATATTTCTGTACCGACTCATGGGTAGTAGGTTAGGATGAAATATGCGACAAATGGGGAATTGGATGTAAGTGTACGTATAACATAGGCATGCTTGGTCCCGATGGCTCCCAATGGGCTTTTGACGCTGAATCGGTTGAGATAGATAAAATCATACATACTTACACTTAAGGGTGTTAAGTGTGAATAATAAAGTACCATTGGATCTTTTACTGTAACATACAGATGTGAGGAGTAGCTTTCGATTCAAATTGTGCCCGAGAATTGATAGGAACGGACCCATGATCAGTGACAACACATGAATCAGAAGATAGTATTTTTCAAGGCAAAAGATACGGCGAAATTATGAAAGTCTATGTAATTTCTTTAGATATGAATATTGGTAAGCACGAACTCTACATTATCAAAACTAACAACTTGAAATTGCAGTTAGTGCAACGCTAGTTACACCAAATAATTGTTATTAAATATAGTTGAGGGTAATAATAAATAAGTTACCAGTTACAGCGTTAGTTGACCTAAAATGTTTGTTATATATGCACCATCCAACTCTATGGGCGGAGTGCAGTTATGAGGTCGTCCCCTTATGGAGTCATTTGGCTTTTACGCTGCTGTCTTGGCCACTCTGTATCATTAGATACCCTTCATATTGCAACTATTTGAAAAGCTCTCTTTAAAACTTTTCAGCTGATCCATTTTCACCGCTGAAGATTCTATTTATCTTATCCTAATATAATTAAAATGAATTAATAAATAAACTTTCGGTATTATATTTCGAAGGTGCAGCGGCTGAGAGCGCGGATAGTTGTAGCAACAGGAATTCAGTGAATGGGAAGAATGCAACGACAACAACAAGGGGGAACGACGAGCCACGGCCGAGGGTTTGTTGACCTTGAAGGTAGCGGCTCACGTGGGAATTCCACGTGGACTCCCCCCCCCCCCCTCCAAGATAACACCGTAACAAACTTTCAACGATGTCTGGAACGGCAGAGAACTCTACCGGAACGACGACGCAACCGGCGGTTTCCCCTTCAGTCTGGTAGATCTCGTCGGAGCGGCCGCGGATTCAACGTCCTCCACGCGGAGATGAGGACGCCGGAGGGGAAAAGTCGAGGACGCCATTACAGTTTCATAGGACCGGGTGGAGGGGAGGGGACGGTGAAACGGGTGATAAAGCAGTTCGAGAGGAGGGGGGGCTACGAAGGAGATGGAGGAGGCTGTAAAGGGGATGGAAGGTCCGCTGCAAAGGAGGCGGAGGGGTTGCTGTAAAGGGGTGAAGATATGCTGTGACGGGGTCGCGGGGTGTTGCGCACTGGAGAGGAGCTGCCGGGAACTCCGGGATTTATGACCCCTAGCCGGCAACACCATCACCAAACACACCTACGGCGCGAGGCTTCATAAAAAACCAATATGTAACTAGTTGGTCGTCAAGGACAACTTTTGAACCTTTTATAGTGGTTTCTGTTGATTCTGTGTGGCAAAAATTATTGAAAACGATACCAAACTCGATTTTCGGTTGATTTGATGACGATCGTCGTCGTTTGAGTTCCTGTCGTCGGTTCGTCACCCAAAACTACACAGCTAATTCTGCATGTCTAAAGATTCTGACAGTCAAATTTCAAGTGGATAGTTTCAAAATTGCGTCCTATAGCGCGGAAAACACACGCACACTGAAAAATGCCTGCCGAGTCAGAGACTCACTTTGCTCGCAAAGATGACAATGACATTTAAGCGAATTCTTGTAGAAAACAAAGCTCTTGAAATGGGTCAAACAATTTAGCTTTCAAAATTGGCTTCATGGAAATCCGTTAAGAGACATTTTGAAACGATTCCTGAAGTTTGCGCTTTTTCATGCGTATATAGGTATAGCATTTACACGTCAAACTGGAGGTTTATTTAACACAATAAATTAGAGGTTTAACTCACTAATCGGAGGGTTTACACATCAAATTGGAGGATATACATTCCAAAATGTATTTTATACACAGCGATTCGGAGGTATAACACATCAAATTGGAGGTTTTACACACCAATTTGGAGGTTTTACACATCACATTGGAGGTTGTCCATTCCAAATCGGAGGTAGGTACTTTGTTTCAAATTGGAGGTTTAGCAAATCCGTAAGAGCGATTTTTCGTAAATTTAAATTTATGTTGAATTCTCTTGAAATTTGATCACTTTGAGTGAAATAAAATTGTTAACTATCAAGTTTGCGGCAGATAAACTTGTCCTAAATAATAACCTGCTCTTCAAACAAAAATCAAAACGTCAACAACAACCAAACAAACACACACACACATATTATATACCTATAGTTCCAGTCATGCAGCATGATCGTATGAGCGAATTTATGTGAATGACCGATTACATTTTATCATGGTGTTTTGGAATTTGAGCTCTTCAAGTGCAACTTCCAGTTTTGTGGTAAAAAATTCATTCTAAATAGATACCTAATAGCTAATATTTAGCTATTTAAAAAAGATTTTGGATTTTCAGCTTATCTCGGCCTTACAGATTTTTCTTTGAATATTAATGACATTTGTGTGCCTCTTCCAGCGTATTTTTGTACAAAAAATTTTTTGTAGAAGAAATTTTGTAAAATTTTTGTTTCAAAATTTCTAGGGCCTTTGCAATAGTGTTGTTTTCATGTAATCATAGACCGATGTCCTGGCGTCGTGCACAACAACTGGTCTGTGATCGAGGAGAATGAAGAGATTTTTAATGAGATTCACGTTGCAGAGCTGATAATAGGAATAGAGCCTATCCGGAATGGAGTTTCTTAGGGACCAATGGGTTACATTTACAAAATGTTCAATGTCTGGATCAGCTTTACGAGTTCTTTCCTATTCGTCCTAAAATACTGAAATCAGAAATGAGCATCTCAGGGGGCGCTGAACTGCAGTGACTAGGGGTATTGATCAGCTGAGGAAGCTTTCAAACCAATATGTATTCAATTTAACCAAAAATGTTGAAATTTTATATCGATTCACTCAGGAACTGCTGGTAGACTGTTGGGAATTCATAAGGTGCTCCAACGTCCTGATTACCTGAGTGTGCTCTGAGCTCTTCCCTATCCATCCCAAAATGCTGACATTAGAAACAGAGCATCTCAGGCAGTGCTGCATTACATTGAATAGGTGCCTTAATCACCTGAGGGAGCTTTCAAACCAATATCTATTCAATTTAACCTACAACGTTGAAATTTGATATCGATTCATTCAGGAACTGCTGGGAGACTGATGGGAATTTATAAGGTTACCCAACGAAATGCAGGTTATTATTTAGGACAAGTGTATCTGCCGCAAACTTGATAGTTAACAATTTCATTTCACTCAAAGTGATCAAATTTCAAGAGAATTCAACATAAATTTAAATTTACGAAAAATCGCTCATACGGATATGCTAAACGACAGGAACTTTTCAAATGGTCTCATTGATTTCAAATGATGATTGTCTCTTTTCAAATGATCTGTGATGCAATTTTGTGAACAAGAGTAAATTGTTTCGCGGAAAAAGCTGTTCTTCAGCCTTTTTTCGCGGGAGAACAGATTTATCTGCTAGATTCCAGGGTTGTCTTCTGGCGTGTACCGTAGATCAGGGACTGTTCATTAAATACTAACCAATATGTGAATTCAGAGAAGTAAGTGATTCATCAGAAATCCCCATTAAACTCACATGCAAGGGCTGGAATCGATATAGCAACTCGTTGGTCATTATGCGGGAAGGCGGGCGGAAGCACTAGGACGCCATGAATACATGAGTTATTTACTTACCTGCATATAAAAAGGGTTCAGGGGGGAAATTATAGACATGCAACGTTTGGAGAAACAATTTTCATTTTAGCCAAGTACGAAAAAGAAAAAAGTAGTTTAGTCCGTTTCAATTTATAAAGTAGTTTTCTCTAATTTAATGGAATACCGTTGAATTACGGTATTCGATTACAGTTATGAGATTGGTTGTAAGATAGATAAATGACGTATTTGTGAGCCGTAAGGCTTTAAATATTAACGGGTGTATCGGCATCATTTTACATCGAGATTTATCATTCATTTTTAATGTTTACAATATTGGATACGGATTACATTATAGACCATTAATGATGATGGAATTTTGTTTAACATATTAAGGAATCATGTTTGCAGATTACCCGGCCGTTGCCCTGGTCGGGATGTGTAGATTTTGGTTTATTATTTTCAATAAACCAAATTCGAAATAAATATAAACCAAATTCAGAAAAATTTACGAAGGAAAAGATAAAATAACAACACCCCAAACAAACGTTCCAGAATCCCTCGTAAAGTATTCCCTATTATTCCATTCTTTATATATACTTCGGAGCACCAATCCTGAAGGTTTCAGTCCACTCGCTAACCCGATTTTTACGGGCTATAGAACCTGCATGTTTTGAAGAAATTACGATTACGTGGGAGCAGTTTTATATCAATCTTTAAAAAATCGTAGCTAAGTCATTGTGCACTCTAAAAAAATGGTTATAAAACACGAAAGTTGTTCAACATAAACTCAGCTACATAGTAGTATTTTAACACGGAGAAGTAGGTAGCTTATTGACAATGATAAATATCACAGATAAACAGAAGTCATACATATATATATATATCGCTAGTTAACGAGGAAAAAAACATTACGAGGCATTGGTCACCTGAAACACCTGTCTGTTTTGTCGTTATTATCACTCAAGTAGAAGAGCGAAGGGAACTTTAATATAGTTCAATGTAAACAAAACTTTTTAGAAAATGGCAAAAATTGCGATTCTACGCTAAATAGAATATTTAGACCACAGATCAGATCATAATACATTTTCATCGTATATGTGTACACAAATTTACACATTTTTGTGCATAATTTGCACATTTTTGAAAAAATTATAAAATTTCAATTCATCAGGCTGGGTTTCCTCGATTGCTAACGGCGTACCTTACTTGAGTTGGAACAATCACAGTATATCACTAATGTGTGGTCGAGGTTCGAAGCATTGCCCGTTCAGAGCGCTAGTAGAGCCTTAAGAAGGTCGCGCTCCAGCCTCTCCTTTTGCAATGGGGCTATGAACTAACAACGTCCGCCGCTAGGAGCGGCAGGGGGCGGAGGACCTAAGGAACATGATGTTTGACATGACTTTCCCCTTGTGGATACCTTGCGTCACCCCTTTTCGCTCTACAATTCGTTCCCCTCACCATCAACCTCATTAATACTCAAAAAATTAGAATTATTAAAAAATAAATTATTATAATAAAGAACACAAAAACAAACAAAACCGACAAAACAACAAAAACAACTTGTGTCCGTCACGACTGCTCTTATAGGCACCAAAATAATAGCAAATCGGTATGGTCATTGCATACGCTCCATCTCGAGCTTCTCGTTTTAGTATTTTTTTTTTTTTTTTTTTTATAATGAAAACTTGTTCATTTAGTCATGCTTCTCGACTGGGGAACTTCTAATAAACATTTCCCTTTCTTTTCTAATGTATTTTTCCTTCCTGAATTGTATGAAAAAATTTCCAAGTCAATATGAATAGCGGTTCACAAGATCGGGAGTTTTTCCGTTTTTTTGGCCATTTGGCGCCGTCCGAAACTACTGGACCAAACTTAATGAAATTCGGCTCAAAAATCATACATCGAGGCGCACCAATCAGCTAAGGTACCTCTGACTTTAATTTGTTTCTTAATTAATCTATGCCACTGAAACCTGAAATGGAGCTCCTTCGGAGCATCTTGAATGCAATTACGATGCCTCGTAAAGCTCGTTGAGACCTCTAAAGCTAGTTTCTGTCATAATCAATCGATGGGGCTGAAATTTACGATGGAGCTCGTTTGGGACACTTTGAAAACAATTTAATTGATCAGCTGAGGGGCGAATGTTCCGAATGTACTACATACTTGGTTTACTAATTACATACCAGATATCTCCGCAGAATGGCTATCTAATACAAAAACGATAATTTGCAGCGTTTTAATTACTTTATGTTCTCTTGGTTAGCTTGATTTTAATGTTTGTTTCACACATACACTGCACCCGGACTCTCTAATGTACCAGTCCCACCACATAGCTAATCAGGATGAATCCTTAATTTTGTTCATCTAAACGTCCTAAAGAGGCTCCCAATCAAATTTCACATTCCTAGGGTGAAAAGGAGAGAAAGAACAACTCAGCTGATCAGGAAAGAGCCCCTGAGTTTATTAGTATGATGTCCCAGAGAGTCTTGCTATGAAATTTCAACTCCCCAAGGGAGAATTTAATATTTACCCCCTCCCTTACAACCCCCACCACTTGGTCATAGCGGCTGCAAAACCCCTAAAGGCAATTCGTTAGGTCAAATGTTGCCTAAGTCTTAAATTTCATCAAAATTGGCTAAGGAGTACTAGTAGAAGTGGAGGGGAGGGGTAAAAGTAAGATGAGACGAATAGTCATAGCTTACATAAAATCGATCTACCGTTACATACCTACCTATTTGACAGCAGACGACTCAGGGGGCATCCCATCCCCGGATATGCAAAGGAAATTAAGTTTGAGCCCACAAGGCGCGCCAATATTGGGCAAAAGTTACTTTGTTACTTATCAGCGTCATCGATGATTTTCACTTACAATATAACCGTTCCAAGGGAAACGTAGCTCCTTCAGTTATTATCCGACGGAAATGATTCACCACTCGGTGGGAACTTTTCAATTAATTTTGTACTAAAATATTCAGTTGCCTAAACCGCTCCGAAGATAGAGGCAGCTAGGCTACACGCAAAACAAATATAATAACTATAAAGTAAAAACAATCTTCGAGGTAAGTGTATAAAAAAGTGAAAAAGTGATATGGTAGTAACCAGGCTGGACTAGGAACTCGTTTCATTAACTAAGAGAAAATGAAGGCGAATGTTTTTGATCGTTTTCGTCTATTCATTTTGAGCTGGACTTGATAGTGGGGAAAAAAAGCAATCAAAATCTTTCAAGTGGTATCTCTGAAATTATAACCTACGAGAAAGTTGCCCCTTCCCGCCACAGAATGAAGTTTGCCGCCAAACTAAACTCGGCATCCATCCAGAGATCATCATGATGATCACGCATTTTAATGTCAGAATGGTTTCATGTGGTGGACAATAAGTACCTACTGCAGCCCCAATTTTATCAACTGTTTCACTGATTCTTGGTCTGAATACAGTCATTCGGATGCTAACTAACTGATCCTCTGTCGACAAGCGTATTGGCTAAACCGTAATTAAAAATTGATGGTGGAACTGCCAAAACACTTGACTCTCGGTCAATTCCCGCTGGTGGAACTGGCCCTTATAGAGGTTATATTTCAAAAACATGAAACATGATCTAGGTATCTAATAATTAGTTTTGATCCAAATTAAACCCCCTCCCCTCCTACTCATCCTTTTTGTATTGATTTTGATAGGATAATTAAAAATACTGCCTTAATTAAACAAAATTTTGAAAATCCGAGATTATAGCGCCTTAGATAAATTAATATATATCCACCCACTAATTGATTTTTAAATTGCAAAAATATCCAATTATAGTGATTAGAAAAGTAATTTAAGATTCTTTTAAATGATGTAAGATAGGCTTGTTTGGGTATAGTGGGGAGACCAAATAAAAAGGGCAAAGGGTTTGTTAGCAGGTAGATCGGAAGGTAGTTGAATGAGTAATGACTCTGACATAGAAATGAGCTCTGCATTACCGTGAACTAGCGAGTCTCCGAGGCAAGCAGAATTTTCGTAGAACATGTTCCATTCCCTTCATTCCTACATGAACAGCACATTGATGATCGACTACGCTCTATGGGAATCCGTGTTAGAAATCGCATACCTACCTCGTCAACACTCTTTTTCTACCTGTGAGACCCTTTCCTATCCCATTCTGCAGCTGTCCGAGATTGAAGTTTTCTCACTCACCCAAGATGATGAGATCACATTCCAATTTCTAAATCTAATACACTTTTCAGTGCCTCCATTATAAGCTCCATGGCCCTATTTGCCACTTTTCCCAATTTCGATCTCTAACCCCGATTTTTTTTATATTTTAGTTTGCAATTACCTACCCATGATTTGAATAATGAAAATCTGAAATGTAGTTACTGCATTCAATATTGGCACTATTGGACAACCAAATGGCTTTTACAGAACGCAAATAGATCTCTCCGTTCACAATTTGAAATTAGCCGATTTATTTATTAAAATCGGCTCATTTCAAGATGCTACTTGGCGGCGAATTGGGCACCTAAACCCGTGATACTTAGCCTTAATGTCCTTGAGAGGCTACTTATCAAATTTCAACTGCCAGGGTGAACAGCAGAGTTACATAGTTTACTTACTCATGGTTAGCTCCATCAAAACTCCAAGAACAACGCACAGATTTTAATGAAATTTTCAGGTAATTTCCTAAATTATGTCCTGTTAATTTCATTCCCGCCGGATTTCTGCTAGTATGTGCACTACCTCTACTTCAAACTACGAAAATGCTACAAGAAGATTTGTTTTGCGGAAAATCGCCTTGTCCGAAGTAGAGTCCCGAAGTAGGATTTCCCATAGACCCGTCATCAAGCAGGAACTTTATCGGCATTGGCGACCTCCAAGGGGGAAGTTTCCTATACGACTCTATCTAGTACTTGTTGTGAAGTTGGAAAAGGTCTAAACGTAAGCGAAAAATGTAGAAAAGGACTAAACTTAAGTTGAGAAAAGTTTAACCCTAAGTGGAAAATGACTACACCAAGGTGGAAAACGACAAACCCGATCGCAAAAGGACTACACCTAAATAGAAAACGACTATTCCCAAGTGGAGAAGTGTTAATCCGAAGTGAGGAAAGTATAATCCTATGAGAAAAAGGTATAAAGGGAATGTGGAAAAGATGTAACTCACATACGTTTTCAGGGAAATCTAAAATAATCTAAGTTGAAAATTACAGAACCTAAGCCCAAGGTGGAAAAGGACTAAACCTAAATGGAAAAACCACTGAACTAAGTGGAAAAGGACTATACCAAAGTTGAGAAAAGTCTAAACCTAAGTGGTAAATGGCTAAGCCTAAGTAGAAAAACACTAAACTAAGTAGACAAGGACGGCCCTTAAATGGAAAACTACAAAACCCAAGTGGGAAGGGAACCTAAGATGAATGAAAGTATAAACCCAAGTTGAGAAAAGTCAAAACCCAAGCGGGAAATTACTGAAACTAAACGGAAAATTTCTAAACCTCATTGGAAAAGGGATAAACCCAAATGGAAGTTGACTGAACCAGGGTGGAAAACGACTAGACCTCAGTGAGAAAGGACTAAAACTATATGGAAAAGGAATGAACCTGAGAAAAGTCACGAACGTAAGTGGAACAGGTCAAAACCTAGGTAGAAAGGGACTAAACCTATATTAGAAAAGCCTAAACCATAGTGGAAAAGGACCAACCAAAGTTAGGAAAAGTCTAAATATAAGTGGTAAATGACTAAACCAAAGTAGAAAACGACTAAAACCAAGTGGACAAGGACCAAACCTAAATGGAAAACTAGTAAACCGAAGTGAGAAGGGAACCTAAGTTAAGAAAAGAACTAACCAAAATTCAGAAACGTCCATACCCAAGTTGGAAATTACTGAACTTGAATAGAAAAGTTTTAACCCTCAGGGGAAAAGGACTAGACTCAAGTGGAAAATGTCTGAACTAAGGTAGAAAACGGCTAAACCTAAATAGAAAATGACTAATCCTACATGGAAACCGAGGAAAAACTAATCCTAAATAAGGAAATCTTAAACTTAAGCAAAAACGGTTACCAAGATGTCGAAAAAGATTAAACCTAAGCCAAAACGGTTGTCGAGAACTGTAAATGGTATAACTCACATTTCACATTAGCAGTAATTTTCAAGTTGCTTTTTGGTAGCAATTTAAACGCATTAAATATGTTTTAAAACTTTGAGTTTCTTATTTCCACATAAAGATTAGTCCGAAGAAGGGTCCAGAAGTAGTAGGACTTAAGTGGACTCCAATGGGAAGGTTTTCTACGACTCGACTTTTTCTAGTTCTCGTGGTGAAGGTGGAAAAGGTCTCGACCTTAGAGAGTAATGTTTGAACCTTCATGGAAAAGTTCTAAATCAAAGTGGAAAGGCTAAACCTACGTGTAAAAAGACTAAACCTAAGTTGAGAAACGTTTAAAGACAAGTGGAAAATGACTAAGCCAGGGTGGATAACGACTAAACCTAAGTGGGAAAGGATTAAACCTAAATGGAAAATCACTAAACCCAATTGAAAAAGAACTAAATCTAAGTATGAAATGTCTTAATAAAAAAGGAACATGTCCACGCGGGGGTGGAAGATAAGTATAACTCACAGTTCGGTATTGCTATAACTTAGAAGTTGCTTATCGGAAGCTATTATATGCTCTGTAGATGTGGCTCTCCAGTTCCGCAGTTTTGTCAAGATCTTGTCTGAACGCCTAAGTGACAAATGGGGAAGCCCTCAAAGTCTGGTCATCGGGTGGGTCCGAGCAAGGGTTACGTTTGCCATCTTAAGAGCAGCAAGGGGATCGAGAAAGAAATGGAGACCCTGCGAAGACCTACTTGGCCTACAGGAGGAGCAGGAGCTTGATTGGAAACAGCCAGATGGTAGGAATTCAGATTGAGAAATCAAGAGAATAATGAAGGAAAATTCAAAATATGAAAGCAAAGAAATAACTCCCCCGTAAATTAGTCCACATAACTTAACTATTAACCACGAATAATAAAGTGTTGTTAACATGTATCATGTTTTAGCCCTGGGGTCCTAGCAATTTTTGCGAGTCAATTTTTTTCCGCGCACGAAACATATAGTGTTACAGTGATTTCCGCCTACAACCGAGTCGTTGCTAGGGAAATGGTACTTCGTCGTTTTTCATCCCACAAAATTCGTTGACCATTCGTTCGAAAGCTCTCGATTTATCCAACAATATTATGTTAACTACTGCGAAGTGCGTGTCCAACAAACTGAGTTATGAGCATGGTTATATAAATAATTGTTTACACACAGGTGATCATTCTCAATAATTGATATTGTGAACATGATTGCAACCGCTTGTTAATTTCTGATGATTTCATTGAGCTGGTGTTTCGATCGAGGAGAAAACATGATACATGGTTGAAATTTTTGGTTCTAGAACAGAAATAAGTTTTATATACCATTCGATTAAGAAAATAGTATGTAAAGATTTTTGTAGAACATAATATGGAATATAAAAATGTGTAGAACATAATTTGGAACATAATACTTTGTACCGACATTTTAATCCGTTATTATACGTTTAGGAACATTGAGTTTTATATACCCACAAGAAGATTTGTTTTGTTGGAAAATGACGTCCGAAGGAGAGTCCCGAAGTAGGAGGACATCCCATAGGGCTTTCATGAGGCGGGAATTTCTTCTGCGATGGCGACCTCCATGGGGGAGGTTTCCTACGACTCGATCTAGTCTCCGTTGTGAAGGTTCGCCAGCGACCAGTTCAGTGAAACTAGTTTTTATTAGACCCGAAACCCCCGCGGGATCCTTTCACGATGGCCAACAGCGTTTTTTTCTTTCCTTTTTGTTTTTTTATTCAAGGGCTAGAACGCGCCGGACGGCTAGGCGGGACTCTTGAGAATTTCACATAAGAACCTCGTTCAGGGGATTTCTAGGAGTGCCTTTGAATTGGATGAGTAAAAGGGTTCCTAAATTGTATTCGGCGTTTGGCGGATTTGCAAAGAAAATAGTATCATTGCAATGGCTCCAAAATTCTAGAATCCATGGAGTTTAATCATTTAGCGAATTTTCGTAGAAAATGAAGCAGTTGCAATGGCTCCAACAATTTTAAAATAAAATCTTCGTAAATTCTTTTCATTGAGCACCGTAAAAAACGGCTAGAAATCATTCAATTTACATATATGAATTATTTTTATCGTACAAAATCGTGCTGAAAAAATGTTTTAAGGTTTCATACAAATTGGCTTAAAATCGAGTAAAACAGCAACAATTTGTTTACATAGTAGACTATTATCTGGGTTTTTTCACCAAAAGTGATAGTGTAAAAAGTTCTGAGGACTCAACGTGTTTAAATTTCAAAACTATTCGACATAAATATAATGCGATATTTTACAAAAACTCGCTCATAAGGTCATGCTGCATGACATGAACTTTTTTTTTTATTCCACACAATATAAAAGTATATATGTATGATTATATTTACAGGGTGTCTCAAAAACCCAAAAGTAACCCCCCCCCCCTTCCTTTCTGCAATTTTTGGGAAATCGAAGTGAAACTTTGAGAGCGTGTTATAGAGACTAACAAGAGACCTATAGAGACTAAAAATGAAAAATTTAATCCAAAAATAAATTAATCATAAATAATTTGAAAAAATATCTATCAAATGTTTTCGGGTTACCTACCTAAAAGGGGAAGAGGGTTGGCCGGTCATATACAGGGTGTACACAAAACAGGTCTACCAAACCACAGGAGTCGATTCTACAACTAATTTGCAATAACTTTTGTCCCGTAATTTTTTTTTTAACCCGCTTAAAAAACGAGTTTCCAATATAATAATATAATATATTATTTTAAATAAAATAATATAATGTTTTCCAAAATCCAAGAACGGTTAAAACTGCGCCCTAAATCTCTCCTCTCCAATTGTGTTCAATTTTATTTTTACTTCGCTAATTAAGGGAGAAAATTATGTTTTAATGTTGAAAAACTTCTTTTTTTATTTTTAAATCAATGGTTCTTGAAAAATTATCCATCCACATACGACTTTGGAGAAGGGGTACACGTATATTTTTTCTCTGAATCAAATAGTAACACTTACAGATCTCCCGAACCCCATTATAACCAAGTTTTACACATCAATTCAAAAATTTGAGTTCATTTGGTACGATAAATGTTGTGTTTTCAGGGATGAAACTCGTAAGCTAAAGTGTAAAACTCGGTTATACCTGGGCTTGGAAGATCTGCAAGTGTTCCATTCGATTCAGCGTAAAAACAATTCGTAGAAACCGAGCTCGAACTCGTATTTTCATAGAGTGTCATTTTTCAAGAAAACCCACGATTTTACTAAAAAAACCAATATTTTTCAACATCAGAATATAGTATTCTCTCTTTGACTACACCATTGTAAAGGTGAGATGTTTTTACCGTTCTTGCATCTTGAAAAAAAAAGTGGTTCTCAGTTCAATTTCCGATTTAAAAAAACTCGAGGTTTTCCAATTTCTTGCTTTTCTGAGGGCGTTTTCATGTCTTATACCTTAATTCTAAAGATAGGTCGGGCATCCATCCGATAGGAAATTTAATGCTCTTTGTATGGTATCCTCAAATTTGAATTTACACATCAAATTAAGGGAATTTTGACCAATTTAGTTATGTAAGGTCAAAATCATGAAAAAATTTAAAATTTAAAAAACTCGTTTTTAAGCGAGCAGAAAAAAATTGTTACGAGACAAATGTTGTTTCAAATTAGTTGACTCCTGCAGTTTGGCAGACCTGTTTTGTATAGATAGATATGTATATATATATATAATATATATATATATATATATATATATATATATATATATATATATAGATATGTATATATATATAATATATAATATATAACCCTATAAAATCTGCACATTTGGTCGTCAACTAATTCTATATGAAAATAGGAGCTATACTGCCCACCCAACATGGCAGATGATTTTTCGTTATCTACACGATTGCGAGGCTTTCCCACTTGCGATAGTGAAGAAGGAAAACAGTAGCTATGAAGGATTAATGACGTTTTAGAGTTAGTGAATGAATTATTTTAATTTGAGCGATTATTTCGGAGCAGCCAGATTATTATCTGTAGTTGCCAGCCATCACGCGAAGCTATTCTTCCTAAGTAACCAACCAGTCCTACCTGGCTACGAATTAAGAGGTATAACGTCTCTTTCATTAACCGTACCGAACTACAGCAGGAAGCGTTTCCTCTGTACTCTTATTTAAAAACAAGCTCCAAGTGGGGCGGTAAGTATCGAGATATAGACCAATTAATGGGAAAATGAAATTGGAAATTTCGAGAGAAACATATTGATAACTATGTTGAGGCATTCATTACAGGGACGTCCCTATATCTGATTTGTACATAGTTTTGGTGAGAATAGCGAATAGATCATGAATGTTCCCTTCATTATACCCCCTTCATTATAGCCATGAATGTGGGTTGATCAATCCCCCACTTATAAATTTTAATTTCTCTTTACATAGGCCTCATGCGTAGGCTGGAAACGATAGCGGTGTAACCCGGTCCTATTCGCTCTATGAAATGCTCATTTGTGACCATCTTCTTCCATATTGATATGGGTGTCCACAACTTCGTTTCGAGTGATTCAGTTCGTGTAAAAATTGTCGTATTTAGAATATTAAAGGTGAAATACCTTTCATAAACTGAAGACTACCTACTATAATAAACTTTTTTGAAAAAATTCTCTTTGAAAAGATGAAGACAAAAGAAACCAAAGCATGTTCGTGCCATCCTAGGTAGAAAGTACCTACCTGGTACTTCTAGCAAGAATGTTAGGCAGTTCTTATTAGGTATTATTATGGGAGTAATTGATGAGTGAAGTATTTTAGACTTATTTCTTCTGGAATAAAAGCAAGAATCCGCTTTTGATCAATTTCATAGGACTTCAGAGGGAAAGGTAGTACCTACCTACGAAATTAGATTCTTTGGGTAGGTAATCCGATCGACCATACCTACTAGCAACACAAAAACCATACATTTTTACAAGTAGATTCAGCTCAACTACAAGTAAATATTAGTATATTATACAAGTAGTACTTCTACATAAAAGTAGTACGAGTAGTACAACTACCTACTATAAATTAATATCACAACTGTAAAATAAAATTATTCATGATTGTTGTACTTCCTCCTCCTTGAAATGGCTTAACTAATAGCCAAGCCACTTGTCAAAGAACGCTAACCTTTCCCTATGCCACACCCCTTGTACCTCGAGGGCTGCAACCAGGACTGGGCTACTGCCACTGCCTTCTGAAAGAACAGGTTCTGCAGCCACTTCACTCCAGGTTAGTCTAGCCATTCATACTTCGATCAAAATAGTAAAAAAATCAAACAAAACTCGGTTGATAATAGGGTAATTATAGAATAGTTCATTCTTATCCCCCTCTCCGTCTCTCATACTCACAAAAGTTACAAAACTGGCCTGAAATCTGGATCGAACAAAAACAAGTAGATCACCTCTCACGATATCACATTTTCTTGCAAGGAGATCCGCGTGAAATAGACGCTTCCTGCGTTAAGGAGGAGACAAAATGGCTTTGGTGCTCACACAGCTGATCAGTATTCTCTCTTCAGTATTCTCCCTTGGAGTTCACTACGCTGATCAATGACCTCTCAAGGTGGCCGTCCACTAGGTCGACAGAGTGGCGCGGCGCGGCGCGACGCGACACGACGCAAAAATCTTGAGGTTCGTCCACAATGGGGCAGATTTCATTTTTCGATCCGTCATTTCCATGATTTATTGAGCGATGTACGAAAATTCGTCCAATATTTCAGGATGTCTCTAGAAAAGTTTTTTGAGCTTCATGAAATGATTAAGCCAGTGATGGTGTAGGAAGACACTGCATTTTGACTAGCCATCCATCTATTAGGAAAATAACCAAGAAAGTGCTAAAGAGTTCCAATCATGCAGCATGATCGTATGAGCGAATTTTCGTAAATTATCGTACTATATCATGTTACATTGTTTTGAAAAGTAAAGGCTTTGTGGGGGAAGAAATTGTTAACTACCAATTTTATGGCCAGAAACCCGTTCTAAATAATATTCTGCGATTGAAAAAGAGATTTTGGATTTTTTCAAGAGTTTACATAGATTTTTAGCACATTTTATTGAAATTTAAGTACATTTTGGTTTATTATTTCCAATAATAAGCCTATGTGATCGTATAGCAAAAAATTTTTATAACCCCCCCCTCAAACTTTGTCACTTTACGTTTCAAGGTGCGTAGAATCCAAATTTGAAATGTCCGTCCGCCGTCCGCCGTTCGCCATCCGCCGTCCGGGCCATAAAAGGCCTAAGAATTGACTTAAAAAACCCGTCCTTTCGCCCATAGACTCCATTTGGGGTCTAGTTGGTCCTAACGTTTAACCATCCCAATCGCTTTACTCGCATAGATGCTATGGGCCAAAAACGGGCGAAAAAGTGTCATTTCAAGGCTTTGTTAGACTTACGCACGCACGCACGCCTGGCACGCTTGGCAGGGGGTCACGGTGGGCGGTGAGGGGGGGTGAGCGGGGGGTGGAGTGAGAGGAGGCGCCGGCGCCGCGGCACCTTGTGGTGGATACGGCGCCGGCGTTCCTTCGAGGCATGAATATATGTTTTACAAGATCATATTTGTGTGTTAATACCAAAGCTTTTCCTACGCATATTTAATAACATATACTCTCGACTTTGCGTACGTACTTAGATAATGATATTATTAAGGCAATAACTATTTGAATAGATAGGAGCTGAAATCGAGAAATATAAACATGCGTATATAATTATAGAAGTATAGGTTGTGGCAACTCGAAATAGAACACGCCGAGGAGTCTGGACGGGCCTTATGACGTACGCTAGCCAACTAAAACTATGATCATACTCAATTGAAAAAATAATAAACCTTTGTGAAATAATTTGCAGCGTTTTCTGCATAATTTTGCACATAATTTTCCATGTATATAATATTTATATGCACGAGCGCTTACGAAAATGGCTGAGATCGAAAATTTTTCGCTTCGACCTTCGTACACTAGGTTGATGGGGCGGTCCTAAATGTTTTGGCGTCGCGCCGCGCCGCGCTCCAGAAGTTTGGAGAGCGGTCGAGGGCGAAACATTTTCGACTCACCCGCGCCGCGCCGCGCTGCCGATCTAGAGGACAGCCACCTTCATGCGTCTGCCGCCCCTGATACATCTTTATCCTCGCCATATTACAGATTACATCCATACAGTTTCATCATGTCATGGGAAGTGATTTAAAACGATTTTAAGAGGACATACATACATGCATACATACGGACAAAGTGGACACAATAGCCCATTTCTCCTTTCTTTAAAGAAAATGCGCTAAAAATGGTGCAAAAGATTATAAAAATGAATTATATGGTGAATGATATGGTGAATGAAAGATTATAAATTCTATTACTACATTGGATAGCCCTTCCTCGTAGAACACCTGTGTCTATAATTAATAAACGGTCTATTACACATTAAGTATCAAATATCTGCAAGTATCGGTGCTTACCGAAGAGAAATTCATTAAATTGAATACCACACGTACAATTTCCTAGTATTTAACATTAGCTGACCCACCAACAGCTTCAGAATTCCATCAACAGATAAAACAAGTTGTGATAAACCCGGATTCGTAAGTGAAAATTCTATTGGAATTATATTAGCTGATTCGAGCGTCTCAGAGGGGGAGCTTTAGGGAGAGCGAACGGTTTAGAGAAAAGCGATCCGGGTGATTTCATTTGATTCTTTGGGATGAAATCTATAAATGACAACCCGAAAAAAACATTACTGTTACCTCAAAAGTTTTCGAGATCTCGATTTTTTAATATTTTAGCCCTTGAATTCTTCCCTTTTGTGTTGAGAAACATTGATGCTGATGTTTCTGGCACATCCCTGGTTGATGCATGATTTTTGAACTAAATTTCATCAATGAAATTGAACTCAATTTAAAGTTCGGTCCAGCAGTTTCGGAGAAAAGTTTCGGACGACCGGATTTTTGTATTCGATTTTTATTATCTATGTATCTTGATACGTAAACTAACAAATCTTGATCGATTAAAAAGGTCCAGTAATGTAAATAATAAACCAACAGTAGCGGAAATCAAACGACCATAGTGAAAACAACGATTTGCATGTAATACCCCATCCATTCACCCTCATAAAAAATTTAAAACTCCTGAAATATGTTCCGACATCATATCAAATTTTTGATTGAGCAACAACAAAAAATAAATAAATTAATACTTTAAAACAATCATAATAATACAATAAAAAATCACAAAAATCGGTTGCACATTGTAGCATGAGCAGCGCTTGAAACTGTCGGTTATTAAACCCTCTAATTTCTTCTTCCGGATTCATACGCAAAATTTCCGACGGCTGAACAAAATTGCGATCGACCAAAATAATAATCGCGATAATCATTTCATTTGATAATAGCTTGGGTAGCGTCTACAAAATCTGTTGGGTGCGGGGGGGAGGGGGGGGGGGGTGTCGGCTACGTAAATTTATTTTCTTTCTTCCATTATTATGATATGACATTCTGACAGTCAGAACTCTCGAGGTTTGAAGCTCAAATCGAGATCGAACCAGAAAATCATTGAAATCAATTAAGAATATTGTAGCCAATACAAAATTTGTCGCACACACTCAGACCGAAATAAACCAATGGTTTTTCCACGGATGCACCTTAAAATCGTCTGAAACGGATTTTTATTAAGTTTATTTTTCTCTTTCACGCTTGGGCTAGCCCACCCCCACGGATCAGTTCTAATAGGCCATCCATCTTGTAAACGGAGCCTTTGCCTAATATCTTAAGTTCGGAGAGACGCCCAACAAATCTTAACTCACTGATAACAATGTACTTAATGGTACATGCAAATACATCTATTCCTATATTACCATACTTATTCTACAACATATTATTCTAACTTTCAATTTATTGCAATCTTACTCAACATTCATACTGATTAATGAAAAACCCCATTTCATTAATTTATTTTATCGTTTCCGAGTCCACCTATAGGTAGCAGAAGCTATGTTTTCACATTCAGGAGAAAAACAATTTTCGGCCTCCAAAATCAAAAGTCCCACACATTTTACATTTTACATCATCTGAACAACTTTGGTTTCGTGTCAAATTTCCACAGTTTTTTATTCGATTTTGATGAAATTTTCAGTGAATGCGCGGGTTAGGTTGTAGATGGTCCCCACTTATTTCATTTTTCTACTCATCAGTTCATTCTGCGCATGCTCGAACGTAAATTACATAGAGTTTACCTATTTTTTGTTTTTTAATTGACCAATTATAATGTTTTACGCTAACGTTTTCTTGGTTTCTCTATTCCGCTATGGAATTTTTCGAAATCATTCAACATTTTTCAATTATCTATACATTCATGAAATGTATACGAGGAAGCTATGTGCCACACCTAACTTGGCAGACGTTTTCCGATTGTTTTCCACCCAAAAAAAGGCTTCTAAGGATTTTATTCCAAATTGGGTTTTCAATTATAAAGGATTTTCACGCTAAAGCCCATCAGGGAGTTTTCAACTCTTGTTCGTAATAGGCATATTATATGGAATACAGAATGATGAGTTACCAAAGGTATGTAACTACCATTTATTATTCTATAGGTATTTTTCTATGTACAGTAATTTATTATTTACAATACAAGTATTTACATGGTAATGTGAACTATACTCACTGCACCCATTATCACGCCTATCCCAGCCGGGACCTACTTCCTCAGCTAGATCCATCCGCCCAAATCGTTTCTGCTCGCCCGCGAACCACGAATGAAACAGAGGTCCGCCTCAAAAAAACTCGTTTTCGAAAAAGCTAGTTTCTAGCCGGCCTCCCACTTCTGCCTATTCCACATTCTCTAGTTTCCCCTCCACATGGACTTTTTGTTTTTTCAAGGTGGCCTTTTTTACTGGGCAGGTAACCCGCGACATTTCGCCAATTAAACTAGATTTCAGAGCCTTATATTATGGTCTAGGCAAGGACAGAAAGGGGCCGCTCAAGGTTCTTCTGAACCCCGAAGCCTCTCTTCCAAGAACAGATTCCGAAATGAGGGAATTTATGAGGTCCTAGGGGATTTTTATGGGCTGATTTATTGATGGCACTGAAGCAAAACGCTTAGCAACTAGATAGAAAGACACCAAAAAAGTACTCAGTCATGCAGCATGACTAATACAGCGAATTTTCAAGAACATTTGTGGATAACATTCAATTAGGCACTTAAATTCTGATCAGTGAGGCCAACCATGTCCTGAACAAATGGACGGGTACAGCCGTGTGACGAGATCGCAAAGAAATTTCAGAGCACGCACCCGAACTCGAAAATTTGATTAATTATGGTCATTTATCACCTAATAATCTATTTTTCTCACTTATTATGAATCTTAGAGATCCGGGAGTGGTCGAAATCGACGCAGCGCTGATACATACTTCGACTGTGACACCCCAAATGCCCTTTTATCGAAAAAATAAGATTTTTTTAAGCATTTTTGGAGCGATCGGGCTTGCCAACGCACTCGACCTGTCTATTGGCAAGCCGGATTTTTCTGCGTTTGAACGAATTTTTTACGCCGTTTTTAAAGGGGGTTATCATCTGGAAACAACATGTATATATATATATATATACATGTTGCACGACTATTGCATGTACGACGATATATATATACGACCCTGCATATACAACGTTAAAATCTAGGATTGTGTTTTTGATGTGATATATGAAACAGATTTGTAGGGGATCCCTGACCCTTTCTATCCACTTTTAAAATTTCGAAATCAAAATTTATTTTATTTTAAAATAAAAATTTCTCAATTTAAATCCAGTTTGAGGCATCCTAAAACCAATCCTAGAGAGACCTGGAGTTTACTTCTCCATCACTCATCTTTGAATTTATGTCCCTGGTGCCTGCTTGGTTGGGCACACAGAACACAGAAGAGTAGAAGAGGGGTCCGCCTTGAAGCGGTGAGTAAAACTCTCAGAATGATGACACATTTCCCATCCTAAACGCTTGGGAATAGTCTAGATCGATCCAGCGAGTAAAAAACTTATAGGAATTGCCTTCATTTTGAAAACATTGGAAGGTATAGTGCGTGCCTGAGGTTTTTTCCGTTTTTAGGCGTTATCCGACCATTGTACGACGACTCTCCAAAGTGTGCAAATCGTGATAACTCTTCGACGACTCATAGAAATCTATTTCATAGAGATCTTGGTCCGATTTAATTCAAACTCGGGAGGTTGTTGGGCATATGTTCAAGATGGTGCCCTATAAATTTCATCGAGATTTTTGAGTAGGTAATAACTATTGCACATGCACGAAAATAAAATAGCTTACAATAGAGGAAAATCCGGGATTAAAGGACCGATTTTGATGAAACTTTCACGATTGTTCCCAATAAATTTCATTTTCGTTGGATTAATAGCAGCGTGTGCGCATGCGCAAATATAAATTTACTATAAGATAATTTTTTATATCGGTCCGATTTCAATCAAATTCGGGGTGTGTACATACCCCCACATACATATAGCTGTACATACGTAAGGTGGCGCCTAGTTGGTCGCTTGTCGGCACGCAGTGAACGGTCCACATTAAAACATTATACGTACTAATAGCCCTAATTTTCCTATTGCTATGTTGTGTTAACTAATGGCTTTGGTTTTATTGTCTTTTTCTAGAAAGCAGTAAGGGTGTTTACCAAACCAGGTAGAATGTTAAATTTTATCGATACGTGGTCGGAGAAACATAATGCGGAAACATACGCTTTTGATGTAAAGACATCATCATCAGGCCGTCGAAACAGTGATGTGCTGATGATGTCTCCACATCGACAGCACTCGCCCCCGGTACTCGACTTGTTAGTGACGACGGACACTTCCGAGAGGTATGAAAATTATAACTTTACTGTCACTTATAGCGGAAATAACCATTTAGGTTTAATATTATCAGTATTAAGTGCAAGGAGACTTACGGAAGAGTAGCGGAAGCGGCTTCGAAGCCTTCAACTATAGTAAACCCTGAAGCCATGACTTACCTGAAAAATAAAAATGTATGTGAGTAAAAGCAGACAATACTGCTATGTACAACTGTACACTGAACCAATTTCCTAAATTGTAGTCATCGGGTCCCCGAGGTTCCGCGAACCAATCCCAGAGGATCCACGGACTAGCTCGAGAAGTAAAAAATAAAAATTTGATTTTTTTAAATCCTATCAACCCGGCTGAGAAAGGTGTAGTTGGCGCCATTCTACTTCATATCCTGTGTAGTTTCATCCAATTTTGTAACACTTGAACCGAACTCCCTGTATAATATATCTGATATATCCAGTAATATGCTTATATAATGCGGAAATAAAACTTTGTGTAATAATTTGCAGCGATACTTCCGATCCACCATTTTACCTTTGTGTCACACCGTATAATACATGCTGGTTCATTTCCTCCATCCTAGACGCTTGTCTGGACGAGTTGAAGACCAGTTTTCTACAACCAGCGACTAGACAAAAGTAGAAACGGAGCGGAGGTGAAGCTGGAAGGAGAGAGATGACGGGGACGTGAATGGTGAAGACGGAAGTTGTACATTAACTAAGGGACTAGGGATATCAGGTGGCAGAGCGACGGCAGAGTCAATGAACCTCACGAACGGAACTTGCTCTCTCTATTGTCAAAAAGGGCTGGGCCGTCAGCTAATGCTAATAGCCGACCTACATTGGGAATTGCATCCAATCACGACGAAGCGAATGGATGGGTATCTCAATGAATTTGAAGAACATATGCAACATTCTAGTGCGCAGAAAGTCCGAGATGTACAGGTACCCTTATAACACAGTTTAGTTGATTATTTTTATTATTGAACCTTTGAAAGTTTCCAAGTTTACATTCCAAGGAATCCATTTAATAGATCAAATAAAGTGTGTGTGTGTCTGTGTTTGGTGTCGAGCACACGAGTGTGGGTGTGTATGTCCGCCAATCCTGGCAACTAGTTCAATTTACATGAGGGTTTTTGATAAAATTGTCAGGGAATATGCGGGTCAGGCTGTAGACGGTCTCTTAAATCAGTTTCATTGCTCACCAATGAGGAACTTGCATTCATCTGAAATACAGTCTGTTACCTTTTTACTGTAGTCTAGACAACCTCCGATTCACAAACATATGAAGATCCACACGGAAAAAAAAAAAATAATAATAATAATAATAATTGTCATTATTAAAATCGAATTTAAAAATCATGATAAGGGGAAAGCGCTGAGAAGGATCCATGATCCCTAGTGAGTGACGTCAGGATTACGTAACCCAGATTGAGTATGGTGTTTTCGATACCACAGCTACACCATAATCACGACGAAACTGGAGTCGTTCAACTATTGGTATGTTATTTTAAAATTTTTCACGGCAAACAAAAGTATTTGTGGGTTCGTTTCTACCACTGTAAGGATATAATAAACGCTGCAAATTATTACACAAAGGTTTATTATTTATGTATTAGATAGCCCTATGAAGTTACAGCTACCTGGGTGGTTTCTTTCGATTCTTTGGGATGATACCTATGAATTATTATTAAGCCCCGTATAGTAAACCTGTATTAGATAGCCCTTCACCGCAGACCACTGGTACAAAAAAATTACATACCAAACTGAGTCTAAGGTGCATTATCGAAATATAACTGGAAGATTTAAGCTCACTCAGCTGAGTAGGAATGAGCCAATCATCTCAATAAGTTTCCTATTTTTTGGCACTTTGACCCTTTTCCACTTCCACGCTTTAATTTATTATTTCAGATCAGAGGATTTGTGTATCCGCCACCAACCACCCCGTATTGCCTGTACCAGAACAGAGAGACTCTACTAAATGAATGAAGATTCCAACTTCACTCGCTCATCCTGACCAGCATGAAGCGTTCTTAAGCACTTATGCAAGTTTCATATTTTAACAAATATAAGGCATTAAACCAATGCAAAAACTTTCTTTCATTCAGCCAAAATGAATCATTAATCAAACAATAATTCTCGGCTGAATTGAACTTTCTTTGACCTTTTGGGATAACGGGATGACGTACCCAACCTGTAAAGACTTGAAATCTCTAGCTGGAAGGTTGCACATTCCTCTCATTTTAATTTTTAGATCTCTGCAAGACAATAAATTATAATTTCATATCAGAGCTTCTACGCTACCAACCGCCCCATGTTTGAAGACAAGACTGTGCTAGATGAAGGAAGATCCAATTTACTCGTTCATCCTGACCAGTAATGATGGGTTCCTGAGCTATTATGCAAGTTTCATAGGACTGATAAGTCCCATTGGTTCCGGCAATGTCGCTCGTGCACCGCACGGATGTAGCGTTCCTGCTCTTTGAATGTGGTAGGTCTCTTGGGCTAATGGGTAATTCCGAAAAAAGCCACGTTTTGTTTCAATTAGTTCCCAAATGGAAATGTGAGTATGCCAGCATTCATTTCGAAATAAAAACTGATAGAACGCACGTAACTTTACGGGTTGAATTTTTCGAAATTCGAGCGACAGCTTCGTAGATGACATTGCCGTATGTTGCCAGGGTAATCGCAGTAAATAAAAGAAGTGTTTTTAGCACCATTTTGTAGATAATAAAGCTATTGAAATGTGTAAAAAAAGTTTGAAATGTAGAAAAAAGTTTTCTAAAATTTTCTTTATGGAAATCCGTTTTAGGCTTCCTGCGCCTGCGAGCGTGCGCGCGCGCTAGTGTGTATGTGTCTAAAAATACGACCTTTCGCCAAAACAATCAACAATTCCAAAAGAAAATGGGTCTAATTTCGAAAAATGAGTTGGAAAAAATCACTAAAAATGGCAAAAACCGGCTAAGAATTTTTAAATTTTAATTTTTTTTAGCAGAATAATGCTCAAAAAAGTTAATCAACTACGATCTAGAACATTACAAAATGTATGCCCAAGAATATGCAAGTAAATGCACCAAAATGTAATTAATATAGGCATGCTGAAAGATCTATAACAACTGCGTGAAAGCTCAAAGTCCAAAATCTTTGTTTGAAAAGCAGATTATTATTGAGAACAAGTTTCTAAGCGGTCCAATGCTCAAATTTCAAAACGATTAAACTGCCAGTAAAATAAATAAATAAAAGAATTTTAAAATATTGCTTCTCAATAATTTAGATTATATTAGGAAGGTAGGTACATTTTTCTCAGCCTCTGTTGAACCGATTTTCATAGTTTTTCCCCAACTCTTTGTCTTTTAGTGAAAATGGAAAAATCAGTCAAAACTACGTGGGAACCTTCTGTTTTCTAACTTGTGTTTTGAGGTCTCCTGAAATCAGGAAATTGAATGTTACGTAAATTCAAGATTCCACTGTTATGCCTTCATATGCTTCACAAAGAGGAAAAACCAGATCTCGAATACTTCCAATGGTTTTGGAGAAAAAAGTACCGAAAGGTTAAAAAACGTTGTTTTGAGAAAAACGCGAGATTGTTCTTCAATACTTTTTCGACGTATCCATGACTTTTGTGTACTGGATCGTGATTTCAAGACTAGTAGAACAATACATGGATCTTTCATTATTTATTGGTCAAATCAAAATCGGATAAAATCTGTGATAATTAAGCTTGTCACTAGGATTTCACATTCACGCAAGCGCAAGAGTGACTAATGTCACGACCATCTTGAAATTGATATGGAATGCTCAAATTGTCCTATCCTTACTATCCCCCGAATTTGAGCGACATCTGACGACTAGGCCGTAGTTGAATTTACGTTTGCGCAGGCGCAGAATGAAGTATTGAGTTGCACTGAGAGAAAAATGTGCTCATGGAAAGTCGATCAGAGCCAAAAACCGATGGAGTTTAGCTAAAACCAATGGAGTTTGTGTAAACATCAATCTGTTTTAGTTAAAAACGATCGACTTCTATCGAGTAACTGCATCATTCTATCGAATGTTGCTAAGAGCTGATGGAGTTTTGCTAATGGTCCATCGAGTAGAGGTATCAGTGGATGTGTTTTCGAAACGAGAAGTTTGATCAAGTTTCCTGAATCTGTCTCCCATCGAGTAATGTCAGGCGGTGATGGGGTTTTCTTAATTCCAATGTAATTATGTTACCGTCCATAGAGTATTTTTACTCCTCCAAACGTGTGTCTGTTGCTTACACAAACCCGTTTGATGTGGTGAAAGAGTTTTTCTATTTGACTATAGACTTTTCCCTGTCTTCAAACGAGTTTATATAGCCTTATGAGAACCACCTTGGTTGATGGACCAAGGCCTTTTTTTCGGATTTTCATGATTTGGCGATCGAGTAGTGTGATGGGCTGAATTAAGAGGAACACGTTATATGGGGAATTGAAACTGATACCCCCCTCTCGGGTACCTCCTAGCCACACATCCTCTGAAAATTTCATCCAAATCGGATGAAAATTGTGGAAATTAAGGTTGTTAGATGGATTTGCGGATACATTACAGACAAAACACACACAGACAAAAAACACATGCAGACAGACAGACACGGAATCAAAGTTGTTCAGAATGGTCTAAAACGTAAAATACGAGTGGAGATTTTAAATTTTTTTTTCTTTCGAAAGTGAAACCAAAGTTTCCGCTACCTATAGGTGGCTAACAATACCTTTCTGCTAACAAGCAGCCAGTAGCGCTCTTCCGGACTGACACTGGAGGTTGCGCACTTCCCTGGTAATTTACAACTGTTTCCGTTAATGCAATAATTAAGCGCAATATACCAAAATCTTCAGAATTGAGTACAAATTGAGATAAACTGAAACAAAAATGTTTTTCAGTTTTTCAGAACTGAACTCCCTGATATAACGCGATAGTTTAAAAAAATCGCTCTTTCTATCATGCTGCGTGATGGAACTTGTACAAAGTAACATCGCAGTATACGATAGCGAGTTGTACAACACTTCGAAAAGCATCTTCACATTTTTACCATCGAGTCAGCAGGACTGTGAGATGATAGGAGACTATGGTAGTACCTATAGGGTTCTGTTATAGAAAGAAGTTTCAAATGTAAAACACCCCGTTCCCCTTCAGAAGAAGAATGAGCTATTTTCGTTTACTGTCGAAAGAACGGACGCATCGATACCTGGGCCAACTTATTTGGAACGAACAATTTGAAGTGCTTCTTTCTGTCGAAAAAAGTCCAGTCATGCAGCATGAACCCATGAGCGAATTTTTGAAGAAATGTTCGACATTTCAGTCGCTATTGATCGTGTAGAGAAATTTTAGTTTATGATTTTGATAGACAAACATGGAATCAAATTATTAAAAATAATTAAGAGGTCCTCATACTTTATTATTATTAAACTAATCTTGTAGATTTAAAGACAAATGTAGGTAAATATTCATAGATTTCGATGTCCAATGTGGTCAGTATTGAAGGCAGTTGAAATCTTAACAGTATACTATCATAACATCATCTAATCTTGACATAAAATAAAATAACATACCGACGTCATATGAAAGAAACATATTTCCACAGCCAATCGATGATGAGGCTTTATATTACGAGTGATATAAAGTCAGTTGCATTCGAATCTAGTATCCCACAGCAAGAAATTGACAGACAAACTGTAGTCTCTGTTTCGAACAAATATTACCGATTTTTACAACTAGCGAACGGCATTATTTCGATTTTTGACTGATTTTTCAACTTTGAAATTTTTGAAAACTTGATACATATTCTTATAGGAAACTTTACGCTGATTCCGAATATACCACATGTTAGTATGCTGAAAAAATTATTTCGCACAACAAATCGCAAAAAACAGGCTATTTTGAAATTTTTTACTACATTTTTGAAAATTTCAACCCGAAGATGTAATCCGATCATGCTGGCCAACGAACTTGAACTTTCGTTTTGTGTCCTTAACATTTTAAAATTTGTTTGAAGTTTCTAGCACAATTCTACGGACAGTTATCGTCTGGAATGACACATACATACATAATTATATACATCTAATATATAAAATTCTCGTGTCACAGTTTTTGTTGCCATACTCCTTCGAAACGGCTTGACCGATTTTGATGAAATTTTTTGTGCTTATCCGGTATCTATGAGAATCGGCCAACATCTATTTTTCATCCCCCTAAATGTTAGGGGTAGTCCACCCCTAAATTTTTTTTATTTTTTAGACAAAATTTTTAATTTCTATTTTAATTAACGTCTGCCAAGTTGGGTGGGCAGTATAACTTCCTCAAGCGAGCGAAGCGAGCAGCATCCCCCACAGAAGTTAAACCTACCCTAAGAGATCTACCGTTTGCGAGCGAAGCGAGCAACATTTCTTACATACCACACTTTGCGAGCGAAGCGAGCAATTTAATGGGGGGTCCGGGGGGCGTACCCCCGGCTGGACGTGGAGGCGAGCGGAGCGAGCCGGAGCGGCTAGTACATACATAAAAAAATGCGTTAAACTTCAGAATATGATTCAGAATAGCCTGAAACGGATTTCTGCATAAAAATTTTTCAAAAATTCACATTCTCCAAATTTTGAGGCGAGAGCAATAGCTTAATTTTCTTCAAAAATTCGCTAAAAAATGGATGGATAGTGGAGTTCCATTCTCGATAATAAAGTGCTACCTATCGGGTAGGTGCATCAAGACTTTAAGATTGTTCCGTAACAGCTATACTTCTTTTGAATATAATTCAGAAATATCAGATTTGTTTGATGAAAACATTCTATTTTCTCAAGATCAGAAGTGTTACGTAATCGGACAGAAAAAGTTTTCTGGAACTCTCCCAATGCATGAGAGTAGTTGGGAACTGAATATGTAGGTATTTATTAATCCCTCAACAGAAAAACCAGTAGAAAGGTGTAACCATATGCATATTGTATATACTAAGAAATTTTAGGTGTGTTATTTCATTTAATTAATTTCTCATGTAGGCGTCTACTCCATGCAGATATACTTAGATAGGTACCTAATGTAATTGACCATTTAATAAATTATGGTACAATGCAGAACTAATAAACGTTTGTATCATAATGTGCAGCTTTACTTAATATATAGCCCAACCATTGCTAGAGATAAGTGCAGGGATAATGGTTCGTTCACCATTCTTTGAAAGATTACCTTTCGTAGCGCAAAACTCTAACGCGAGGCTTCACACACTGGAGAACTTCTTTGTAAATAAATACGAAAGAGCTAAACTAGGGGGTTCAGAGGGCCTACGGCCCCGTCGAAGCATGAAACGCTGAATCATATATTCTCACATCAATGTTCTAGTCTCACGAATTGCACCAGCGGCTTATCTCCGTCAATATACAAGTAAAATAAATAAAAATGTTAGTAATAAATAAATAAAAGGTACCTTTTAGGAAGTACCTAGTTCAAATATCACATTTTTGAGCATTGCGCAATTTCACAAACATGCTCAATCCACACAAATGTTTTTTTTTTTTTTTTTTAATTGGGACATTCCCATTGTTTATTAGAAATTTCAATTTTTTGTGATGAGTGAGGTGGGGCTTGCGTATATTCAACTCAACCTGTGCAACGCACGGGGGAACCAGTTAGTGTCGTAATATAAGGAATTTCGAGTGGAGGTTGGGGGGGGGGGGGGGGGGGGGGGTGATTATCCACTAACTAGGAGAAACCCTGTATACTGATATGTAAAATTGTTGACATTTAGGGCTTGATTCAGAGACGCGGAAATTTTTAAAAATTAAAGTTGTCCAAAAAATTCAGAAAACGAAATGTTTGTCAACAAAAGAAGTGTCACGGTGGCATTAAAGGAGGCAGGGCCCGGAGGTCATAGCGAGGAAGTAAACAGATGAGAGTTGTCGTCATGAATTTATCAGTCGGAAGTGGCAGTGGCGGCATCCTGGGCTCTTGTCAACGCCTGAGCTCACGAGATAATGCGCCACTCCATCAAATATGTAAGTGTCCGCAGCCGTGTCATCGCATCGTGGCACAAATCACCCTCTCCGCCACCCCCTCTGTCTCTTTATCATTTGAAGTGGGGAAATTTACACGGTTCTCCAATCGGGTCTGTGGAATGATTACCTGCTGAGAGGTTGATCTGGGGTAAGATGATGGTAGTATGATTAGATAATCTAACAGGGGCTGCGGAAGAGGGTTGCTTTCCAGTTGATTCAATCCAGTCAAGTTATCATTTGGGCACACTGTTCCAACATCCCGAGGTCAAGGAAAGTTATGTGCAGCCGAAAATTATTGGTATGGAATTAGTCAGCAGCATGTTCAGTATTTACGTAGTTACGTATTATCAGAATTCAGCAAAGGTTGATAGAAATAAGCCTTACTTCATTTTCACGAACAATTTGGCCTATCTTCAGGAAAACTTATTTTAGTTATTTTAAGTTCAGGTAGCCAATAACGAACATTCTTTCTCGCAAGATTGATGATTCCGAGCAGAAAGAAGGCTCATGTATGGGTTACGAGAGGTATGCGTGTCGTACAGGTCTTTCAGGAAATTTCTGTCAGTCGGGTTTATTTCAAGAAATGTACGTTCCTTTTCACGCCAGTCGGGATTTCATTACAGTGTTCATGTGTTCCTGCAGAAAAGCGGATTGAGCTTAGATGTCTGGTGTTGCATGTAGACGTTTGTCAACTTTTCAGCAACAAGGTCATGCTTCTTTTACCGAATTGTCGTAAAGAATGTGCCACTGCGTCATCAAATATGTAAGTGTCCGCAACAGCGTCATCTCTTCAATCCAACGTTTTGGGCAACAACTTGGCCTCTCTTCCGGTCATAATTCAAGTTCAGCTAGTCAATAACGAGTTTTCTTTTCCCGCAAGAATGATGATTCCGTGCAGAAAGAACGCTGATCTATAGGTTACGAGAGGTATGCGTGTCGTACAGGTCTTTCAAGAAATTTCTATCAGTCCGGTTTATTCCAAGTCCGTCTATAGATGACGAAATTTATAATAACCTCGATTTTGTGATCTGAGAATCCCATTAGAATTATATCGTCTGATACTATCGTCTCAGTTTACTAGGCGATTATTACTATGTTCACACCAGTTCTCACTCACACTAATGTTGACGTCCATTTTTCCTGCCAAAGGGAAAGTGAACGGATGAACGTTCAGTGATCTGGGTGGGCTCATTCGATTCTTTGAAGTGGTATCAATCAATAACAGAAAACAAAACCACCATTCTTATTTCGAAAGTTTTCGAGATCAAGATTTTTCATAAATATTTCATCATCCCTTCAATCCGCTTATTTTAAGGTTTCATCGGAAGACACGGACGATTCAAGACTAATTAGATATCAAATATGATTTATCATCTAAGTTTCAAAAACTTCGGTTATTTGGATTCCACCCATCTTGAAGTGTAAAACGTAACAATTTTGCCTAACTAAGTTTTATAACAACTTTGTGAACTAAGTTTATCAGGATCCAATATGGATTGATCTCAGTTTGAATTCATTTCGGTTTCACGAAGTTGAAATGGGTTCCTTGGAACTAGTTTCGACTGAACGGATCATTGAAAACTCCAGTCGAACCACTGTTGATCCAGGATCCCAGGTTGAACAGGTAAACCTTTTCTTTATCTTTTAATAATGATTAACAGGACGTTTCCGTTTTTCTCCAACCGTCATGCCATGGCGAAAATATTGACTTTCTATTGTTTTTTTACGTACAACCAATGCGTTACTAGGGAAGAGTTTCGTAGCAGGAAAATCGTTAGCCACTTTTTGGAATGCTCCAATTGTATCGCAACATCTCATGATCCTTAAGTCTCTGTAGTGTCAAGGAAAGCTGATTTATAACAGTAAGTTATAAACTAATATTACTAAGTAATCATAATGAACTAATAATGTGTAAAATTAATCATCATAAAATGATGTGACTGTAGAACCGTAGGTCTACCGTCCGTCGTTTACCGTTTTATCTCGTCTACTCCAATATTCATTATCATCGTCTTTGGAAATCAAATGAAGTTGTTAATATTGTCTTCCTGTTAAAGGAGGTGGCAAAAAAAGGGCAAATTAATTTCAAAACCCGGAGCGAGAGCTCTTCCCATTATCGCTAGATAAAATATGAACACGTCAAAATAATAATAACATAAATGAAGTTGAATAAAGAACACGTCTCGAGAATTTTGACCAAATTTCTATGAGGTGGTTAGGGTAAGTGAGGGGTCGAACAACAATTGATCCGAGTTTACGCCCCGGTAAACGACCGAGATCGAGCGTTCAATGCAGAACGCAGGTTGATCGGAGATCAGCGTTCAACTTCCATGGTGAAATCCAATACTGCGGACAATCTCAGTTCAATATTCAAACCGCGTTTTGAACCAGGATCGAATACTTGGTGAAACCGGCCTTTAGAGTATTTCTGGTTGCATCGTAGAAACTCAAAAACGAAGTCCCGCGTAGAGAACCTGGTGCATCACCCCTGTGAACGTCCCTAGGAAGAATTTACGACCTCCGAAGGGAAGAAAAAAAAAGCCCTATTTCTTCCCATACGGTTTGTAAAGGAAAATTTACAAGGGAAGAAGTTCGAGGTTTACAGAAAAAGGACTTTACCTGAAGGTCCAGCCCCCCTTGGAGGGTTTCGGCTGGGAACGCCCAATTACTCGAGTAACAGATGCGCCCTGCACCTGGAGCCTCGCAGCTTCTCTATGCACCATTTCCTTCGAACAAGGACTCGGCCGCTGTCTCAGACCTCCATCTTAATGTAGAGCATCACTAAGATTTCAAGCAGTACCAATAGCCACAAAGGATGTAGAACTTGGGCTTGAAACAGATGTTGTATGGATAACAATTAATTCCTAGTTGCTACACTGGTCCGCTAACCAGAATCTTCAAGTACTCGTAGTTTGAAAACTGGTAGAAAAAGTTTAACGCACATTATTGAAAACGATACCAAACTCTATTTTTGATGATTTGAAAATGACTGAAGTCAGAGAAGACTGCGTCGTATTGTCCTCAAGGACAACTTTTAAACATCTTACATTGGTTTCAGTCGATTCTCAGTGGCGAAATCTATTGAAAACGATACCAAACTCGAATTTCGGTTGATTAGATAACGATCGCCGTCGGTCTGCTTTCGGAGACCTTACGGCGCCCCCTTAATGTGGCACTACCATTTACACAAACATGTTCTTATGTGCAGGTCCTTTGCTTGCGCTCATTACTTAATGAATTGTTTTTACCAATCTGAATAACATTGAGTAGAAATTCCCAGGGAAGTCTTTGTACCAGCGATAAGTGAGAACATCCCAGTTATTAATTTTACCTTAGTACGAGTTCAAATGATATCCGATACCTCCCATCTCATTCATCGAAACCTGAGAGAATTCAGGGAGCATTAAGTATCACTGAAATCGACAAATTTCACGATGTAAGGCAATGCACTCATGCTACTCGAGTACAAGTAGGGAAAGCAGTGAGGAACATCGTTTGAAAATGGTTTTTACTGAAAATCGGAAAAATACTAGGTGCTTAATAGAAGCCCTTGCTTAAGTGGTAGACATGCAGAGGCGGCTATTTTCTGCTGTATCACAGTGAAGTGTGTTCTGTTCTCTGTTTAATACCACGCAATCTTTGAGTCTCTTAGTAGCTATGAGATTCTTTTATGGGGAGGTGCGTGTGGTCTTGGTGGAGCTCTACAACAACAAAAAGCCGTTGTCTGAGGTCAATGGAAAGCCACTACATGTACCTTATGGCAACCCCTCTTTAGAAAGCTCACAATCTTACGACTGTTTTAACAAAAGTAACATTATTGTAGAAAATATATACATTTCAGTGGAGGCAATACAGATTATCGTAGGTAGCTTACACTAATTTACTTGAAACTTGTTAAAGGATCATGACGTGTCAGTCTTCAAAAATGAACATAATAAGCATTATTGCACAGTTGGTTTTGATAAATTAGATCAGTATGGGTAGGTTAAGGGAGTAGCAAGTCTTTTTTCGTTTCAGGTGACGTTCGGTAGAGGAGAGAATTTGGTGATTCCCTGGAGCAGCGGATTAGGATAGTGTTCAAATGTGGAATACAGCTTGGTATACGACTGGGCGTTCATTTAATTAGTATTGTTAACGTTACGTTTACTTTTTTTTAGTGGTGGTCTTTGCGTATTTCCGAATTTCGGAAGTACCGCAGCACATTTGTCATGATGCAGAGGAAACAGTTTTGGGTCGTTTGCACTTTATTAAGTTGCGATTTGGACGCAGATACCCAGATTCTGCAGGATTAAAACTATCTTGGCCGAACGAAAGAAGTGTAGAAAGAGTCTCTCGAGTTATAAAGGTAATTTGAAGAATGGCCCTAGTACAGTTTTCAGGAGGATGAATTGGGTACGCGACTGTTGAACGAGGAATGGGGCATACTGGTTCCATGCCAGTAGTCTGCCAAAACTTAATTCCAAGTGTCGTACAGAATCCGTGCAGGGAATGGTGGCTCCAGTTTGTGTAAGCAGAAGCTTAGTTATAAATATTTCGTTTCGGGACGAATTTCACCCACTTGGGTTTTAGAGATTTCATTGCCACTCGCCACTACACACTACCCATCCACTCCATTGGAGAATTCCTGCAGTAGCAGGGTTAATGACCAGCAAGAAGCCTTGTTCAGTACAGTGATGTCATCTGCGAAATTTGGGCGACCACCAAGTACTCTGATTCCTAATTCGGGAAGTCCGATGCACAAATTAGGTAGAGAAGAGGATCCAAAACACTCCCCAGTGGAACGCTTGCTCTAAAGGCCTGGACGGAGAAATGCCAAATGACTCTGCCTGATCTATAGGTGCTGGTTATGCTTACTCGGATGAATAAGAAGACACCATAATTTCTCTCTCCAATCTCACCTATATAGTACATGCGGTCGAGATGATTATCCTGGCTAATACTGTCTGACTCTTTCCCAGTATTAGCCAGACTTCAATGGGTCACACATATTTTATTCCATATCCAATAACTACGAGGAACTCTCTGATGCTGGTATAAAGCATTCAAGATAGACTGGTTGCTTCGCCACTATACTCCCTCAACGAAATTTTATTCCTCAATCAGGTTCATGGTTTTAAAATTGCATATAGTTACTGCTATACTCCATTCATCATAATTCATGAATTAACAACATACATATTCTAAGTGACTCTAACTGAAAAGGAAAGGGTAATCAAATAAACTTGAAAGCACCACATAACTTAGTATACGGTATACAGAAATTTTAGGAACGTAGATTCGTGTCACAAACACCCACTCATCCGGTAGGTAACTGATTACAGCTCACAGCGCCCTGAAGGCCGTCGGATGCAATCAATGTCGTTATTAACAATGAGCGCAGTCCCGATATGACCTAGAAATGCAAACTGGTGGCCCGGTGCGTTTCATCCAAATATCAATAACTACCCGGGGGTGATAAATTAGTTACAGAAACTGAATCACCCGATAAAGGGGTGGAGGGGGGCTGTATTCCGCAATACAACTTCCAGTCGGACCGCTACGGAAATTGAAATGTACCTCGCAGTTACCCATAATTATGATTAGTTTATTTTATTAGTACTAGCTAATTACGTTAGTCCGAAATGAATGCAATCAAACAATATTGAAAAACACCTAGTGTGAAGTTTCACACTACAGTTCCACTATGTATGAATGTATTGACATGCCATTGTAATCGGCAACTGTTGCAATATATTCCTCTCTAATAACCATGAATTGTGAAAAATTTAACTGAGTTCGCTGCCAAAGTTGAAATGTACCTCAGTTACTCACAATTTATGGTTGGTTTATTCGTAAAATTTAATTACGCTTGTGAAGAATGAATACAATCAAACATCAATAAAAAACACCGGGGGTGAAGTTTCACGCTCTACAGTCCCACCATAATGGAAAACAAGCAATCGGCAACTATTTTGCCATAATATCATGAAAAGTGTGAAAGCTTGGATCCAGTCCACTACCAAAGGTGGACCTCGCAACAACCCATAATTTATGGCTCGTTTTTAGTACTACGTAATAACGTTTGTGCGGAATGGATGCAATCAAACACCACTGAAAAATATTTGGTGTGAAGTTTTAAGTTACAGTCCCAACATGCATTGATTGAACTGGACGCCTTTGCAATCGCCAACCATTTTGATTGATTTTTCTCTAATATCATGTAAAGTGTAAAAAATTGGACTCGTTTCGTTACCAAAGATGGAATATACCTCGCAATTACCCATAAAATTTAAGGTTGGTTTTTAGTACTGCGTAGGTAACTAATTACCTTAGTGACGATTGGTTACAATCAAACAACAATGGAAGACATCTGGTGTGAAGTTTCACATTACAGTCCCAATAAATATCGAATGAACAACCACGGCATTGAAATCACCAACTATTTTGATAGAATCCTCTCCAATATCATGAAAAGTGTGATAGCTTGGTCTCATTCCGCTACCAAAGTTGCAATGTACCTCGCAGTTACCCACATAATTCATGGTTAGTTAATTGGTGCCACGTAATTACGTTTGTTGAGAGGTTGCAATCAAACAACACTGAAAACACCTGGTGTGAAGTTTCTTTCACACTACAGTTCCACAAATGTATGGAATGTACTAGCATGCCACTGCAATCGGTAATTATTGTGACATCAATCTCTCTCTCTCATATCATGGAAAGTGCGAAAAATCGAACTCACTCCTCAATCTAGGTCGAAAAGTACCTCGCAGTTACCCACAATTTATGGCTGGTTCATTGGTACTGCATAATTACATTTGAGCGGAATAGATACAGTTGTGCACCTTAACAACAATTTCAAGACATTTTTTAGGCAATGTTGTGTTCATTCCGAATACATGACAAATACAAACCAAATAACTTGAGAAAAAAATGTGATAAGTACTTGATTTTGGGATATTTCTTCATGCTGAATCACGTTATGATGTTCATTTATTGATAATTTTAACACAAACTTAGAAACAACTCGTAAACGAGTTCCACTATCTGCTTTACAAGCAGATACCATGTTACATGGATATGTCTTTGATTGGGGATTTCATAACGGTTGTTCTCGAGAGTTGTAAATAAATCCTTTAACTTTAAACAAATCCCTGGGCCGCATCCCGACTAATTCCAACAAAAAAACGGTTTACTTATAGAAATGTTGAAAATAACTGTGGAGAGAAGCCACTACAATGAGTTGTTGTTAACAGTCGACTGTTGTCAAGGGTATGAAAATGTTTCCTATGGAGTGGAGTAAATGATGCTATTGCTTTACGTTAAGAATATTGTAACCGGCTTATTAAAATTGTATATAGTCCAATCAACTTAGTTTAGGAATGTAGCCAGGTACGTAAGGAGGGGGACATTGGTAGCTTGAGATGTGAACATTTATCACTTAAATCAAGCGCTTTCCAACGAGTGGCGAACGATTTCTGTGCGATGAAAACTGCGGAAGTTCCATTCCCCTAGCAACGGCTGGGTTGTACGTGAAAAACACTGAAATTGTGACACAAATTTTGCGTCACGGAAATTTTTGGTTGACCCCCCAGAGCAAAGACATGTCAAAATACAAAGACTTCGAGGTCCGTGCTCAGTGATAGATAGTAAGTGGACAGACTCGTTGACAGATTCAATCTAAAACGAGGAAAAATATGTCATGAAAAATATGACAGAGCAGCCGAGCACCTTCGAGGTTCGTTCATGCCACTTATTTGTTCGTGCGACGGTGCAGTCCATCGGGAGTATGCAATATTTCTCAAAAGAATAGCAAGTACGCTAGCTCAGAAGTGGGGCAAGCCTTCCACCCAAGTGTTAGGGTGGGTTAAGGTACGAACCCAAGTGTTGATATTCAGAGCTGTGTCTCTTCGACTAAGGGGCACAAAAGAAAGGTTATTCGATAGCTTGGATTGGAGAACGGAGCTGGAATTCCCTACATGGAAGACTGAAGAGGAGAGTGATTTCGAAAACCACGTGAAGAAAACCTCCCTGCCTCGATAAACCCAATAACTAAAAAAAAAAAAAAAAAAAAAAAAAAACAATAAAAAAAAAAAAAAAAAAAAAAAAAAAAAAATCTAAAACGAGGAACTATTGAATTATCTAAAGGAAAAAAGTACTCAACCATGCAGCATGGCTAATAGAGTGAATGTTCAAAGAAAAGTTGTGGATAACATTAAATTAGGCACGTAAATTATGATCATTGAGGCCAACCATGCCTGAATAAAACCAACGGGACTGCCGTATGACCAAATCGCAAAGAAAATTTTAGAACATGCAGCCGAACTCGAAATTTTCTCAATTATGGGAATGTTTCACCTAAAAATCGACTTTTTGTCACTTATTATAGATCTTAGAGATCTAGGAGTAGTAGCAATCGACTCAGCGCTGAAAAATACTTCGACTGTGACACCCCACATGCCCTATTATTTTAAAAAAAATCCATTTCTTAGCATTTTTTGGGCCACTACATTGTAAATTTGAACCTGAAATTTTGGAGCGATCGGGCTGGCCAACGAACTTTACCTGTATTTTGCCAAGACGGATTTTTCTGCGTTGGAACGAATTTTTTACGCCTTATTTTAAGGGAGTTATCGTCTGAAAATACACCATATATATATTTACGACTGTTAAAATCTAGGATTGAGTTATTACATGTGTGAAACGGATATATGGGGGAACCCCCCCCCCCCCCCCCCCCCACTTCAGAAACTCTGAAGTCATCTAAATAGCTCATTTTTTCTTTGAAAATTCGCTAAAAACACACTATAAGATATTTCGTAATTTAATCTCAAGAGCAAAAACATAACGAAAAGAAAACTAAGTTGATCTGTCGTCTTCGCAATAACTTACAGATCTCCCCAAGAGGCTGTGTACCAAATTTCCTGTCTCCATAACGTACAAGAGAAGGTAGCTTTATCGCTCACACAGCTGATCTGACTTCCTAGCACACACTTCAACATGTTCCCAAGAGGCTGTGTACAAGATTTCAGGGCTCCAGTAGTCTGTTGAACTTTGGTCTGATGAGAAATAACAATTCGTACCATATATTCGTGACGCTCAATATGTGATGGACTTGTGTAACGCTGAATTTGTAGTGGATTTACGTAACGCAATTTGTCGGGTCACTTTTCATACTTACGGCCTAGCTTGTTATCGTAGGAATCAGAGGTAAAATTATTATGTCGTAAGTGTGAAATGCATGTTCTAGCTCTCTTTGTTTGCATCTAATGGCAACACGCTGGCAAATTACTAAGGTATTTCAAAAAAGAAACCTGTCAATTTGAAAGAACTAGAGATCGAAGTGAACAGTGATAAAGAGACAGAGATATTTATTTGAAAGATTAGGGAAATAAAGAGTCAGAATGAAAGAGCATCAACATGTGTGGAGGAAGAATACCAAAGGGTGTGACTTACGTACATCCCTGGATTCAATCGAGTTTCGCGCATGCGCAGATCTACCGCTGGTTCGAACCCCCTCACCACCGTCCACTCGAAGCCTTTGACTTCACACTTCTACGAATCCAATAGTTACATACCATTCACATCCCTTCTCTACTGTAAAGCGACAGAATTTAATCAGAGAGTTGAACTTTGGCAGGTCCGAACCTCGAAGCTAACCGATACAGTAGAACTGTACGCTGTTTTTCTTTGAAGTGAGTTGAAAATTACAAAAACAATCGAACTTCTACGAAATATTTACTTTTCAAGTCAGCATTCAGTTTTGGTATACTTTGTACATATAAACAGTTAAAGTTCACACAATGAAAACTGTGATTAAGAAACAGTAAAAAAATCTCAAACCATTACAAGATTATGAAGATTTAACTATTAATCCCAAGTAAAAAAATTGATTCCTGTAATTCTCGGATTTGATCAAAACGAAAGAAACAATGATATTTGAAACAACCTATATTTACCATTTAAAGATTGAAGCTCCGAACGTGAGAAGCTCGAGATAGAGCGCGGCACATAAATAAGGACCTCACCGATTAGCTCTTCTTTCGTTGTCTATTAAGGGCAGTCGTGGCGGACACAAGTTGTTTTTGTTTTTTGCCAGTTTTTGTTTGTTCGCGTGTGTCTCTTTATTATTATAATTTATTTATTAATAATATTATTCTAATTTTTTACCAGTATTTATGAGGTTGATGGTGCTGGAAACGAATTATCGAGAAAAAAGAGGTGACGCAACGAATCAACAAGACAAAATCATTTCAACTACCAGTCCTTATAGGGCCATCGCCACCCTAGCGCTCCTAGAGGCGGACCTTGTTGGTTCGGAGTCCGATTGATTAGTAGAGTCAAAGAAAACTTCGTTTTTCTCTCTAATGGTTACAAATTTTGTTTGCTGCAGTGGAAACCAGAGTATATAAGAACTAAGAAAATAAATACATAGATCAGGGGCTCGGGGCCCCGTGTGGGGTATTTTATATCGTTTATGATACTATTATCTGATATTAGTATCCAAAATATTAAGCAAAGGATACATGATAATGCCATTAGAAGATGAAAACTTGCGTTAAAATTTTTATAAACTCATAGTTCATGGTTTCTCATGATCCATTAACGAGTGTTCCGTAAGGTCTGTCTTCTCAATTTAGATCATGCAGTGATTCAATATCATGATTTAACAAGCTTGGGATTGGACATTGAAAATGCATTTATGGCATCATCATCACACTCTCAGTTATACAGGATGTCTCAAAAGTATCCCTCTTTCTAACTTCTTCCACATTTTTCGGGATATCGAAATGAAACTTGGTGAGCGTTTTTTGAGTGCCAATACCCAATTTTAAGCAGAAAAAAGCCAAAATTTTCAGAACTACCCAGAGGGAGAAGTTGGGCAGACAAGTACTTGACAAATTATTTCTTCATTTTAAAGTTTTTTTTCTCAATACGATGGTGAAGCCATAATTGCAATATCTCATTCCGTTCTCAGAATGACACTGATGAACCAAGAAGAAGTCCAGTTTTTTCTTATGATGTTTTTGGTATTTCCCTGTGTGATGAACATGACTGAAGTAATGAACATTACGCTTTGAAAAACCAGTTTTACCAACGGTTTGTGGGTCCTACGAATAACAGCAACAACGCAAGCATAATATTTATGAAATTGAATATTCTGTACTATTGACATAATTTCCCCGGTATAATAGGCAACGTAAGAGAATTCGCTTCAATGATTCAAGAATTTATTTCGGTACGAGAATAGGTTTTCTAACATTTAAAATGATATTATTGTATTTCATACCCTTACGTTGTTGATGTTATTCGTTAGACTCACAAATATTTAGTAAAAATGGTATTTGCAAGCTCAATCTTCAATCTTATTAGTAATCCAGTTCATCACACAAGCACCTACTTGTAGAACAGACTTTTCTATTGCCTAGCTTAAGCACAAAGAAAATATACATCTATTCAACTCGACTTCTGGGAAAAAAATTAGTACTTTTTTGACCAGAGTGGTATCACCAGCGGGATCGTGAGAGTCCGGGCACAGCTGAAGGAGACCGTCCTAGTTCCGAAGAGGATGTTACGCAAATAGGTAAATGGCCTAGGAAGCAGCTGGTCCAATCATTTTTCTGTTGGAGCTCATCGGACTTAGAACTAAGGTTAATTTAGGGAAATGAGGACTTCCAAATTATTACTAGAGAACCGTTCGTTATGACCGCTGCCCATCTGCTCTTCATCAACCCCTTCATCACGTTACCTGCACTATGGATACCTTTCGTTAACTTCACGGATAGAAATGAATGTACGTGTCGGTGCGTATATTAGTTCCTGATGACTAGAACTTTCGTGATGAACTACCCTGGAAAAGTTTTGGCTGAAAAATATATTCAGCGAAGGATGTATATAACTACAACATTCTATTGATGTATTATCGAATACATAATAGATTTTTGAATAAAATGAAGGTGCTCTAAAAGGTCCAATTTGAAATTCGGCCTCTGTTCGCTAATAGGTTAAATGTACCAGCTGTAATTTAGATCATGATTTGTCAGTAAGTCTGGAGACTCCAAGATACCAACTTTCTAAAACATTCCAAGGAAACCACATGATTCATGATAACATGGCAATCACATAATTCTACAAAATATTCAAGAAATGTTCCTGAATTTCGACACTACCTTGGATCGAAATTCAAGCCAGCGGTAAAATCAGTCTGCGGCATCCAAGGAATCTGCGAGGGCCATAAACTAGACTACAGAAACAAGTAGTTCGCATTATCACAAGGCCGCTCCAAAATAGCCATGCTGCACCTACGTTTGCAGTGCGGATCTTTGATCATAATCATACAGTAAGTTTGAAGACGCTAAAATAGTTACCTATTTCCCTAAACATTCCAAGGTAACTAGTCACGTGATTCCACCAATGATCCAGAGATGTTCCTGAGTTTTATAGACGACGTTGGAGGCTGCATCACAAATAAATTATTCATACCTACATATACGTCGACAATTCAATTTTCCAAGCCAGGAGTGAAAATTAGTCTGAGGTATGCCCAATACTTTTGAAGCGATAACAATAAACCGATACCAAATGGCATGAAAGTCAACCAGGATAAAACTAACATGTCGTGGTGTTGGATTCTAGAATATTTGAATTCTAGAGTGGAATTCTGTATTTGCCAAACTCTATATTTTTCACAATTAATGCACTTTTTGCGCGTAACAGTGCTCGATTTTGCACACAAAAATTCAAGTGATGAGTCATTTTCCCATGAAATCTTATTAGATTCCCAATCTGCGATACAAAAATCGGGGTTCCTATTTGAAAAATGCTAATTAAATGTCGTAGACAATGTGGCGCGTGATAATCAAAATCCGATTTCACCATTGAATAGGATTTTTAAAAACGTCTGTCAAGTTGGGTGGGCAGCATAGCTTCCTCACACATTGTATCATGGACGTATCAAGAATTAGTTGAAAAACAAAATACAAGTCGAAATGATTGATAAGTCGACGACATAAGAAATTATCGTTTGCGCATGCGCACAGACTACTTTTACTCCAAAGTCAATGGAATTTATAGGGGAACATCTAGGAGCTAAACCGCACAATCCTTAAAAATCATAAAAACCGGTCCATCAGTCTCGGGAGTTTTGTCAGTCGATCAATTTTAGTTTCGCGCATGCGCTATACTTATTACTCCACCAATCACGATATAATTCATAGGGAATTTTCCAAGAACATATACCTATCTATTCCCTGGGTTTGAACGAAATCGGACTAATAGATGATAAGAAATCGGCGTTAAAACAAACTAACGTTTGCGCATGCGCACAGACTATTATGTGACGGTAATGAACCTTGCATATATACAGGGTACTGAAATGTTTTGGAGATTCAATGCGATCATTATTGAGGGATGTATGTACCTACCGATATTAGTCTTGAGTTACAATTTCATAATGAGGTGACAAGCTGTACGCGTTTTAATGGGGGCTCGAAGCGCCTTTTCGATAAGATAGGAATACGAACCAACGGTTCCCTTTTCGTCGTAGTTTGAACAGCAGGGTTATCCTACATAAAGATAAACTAGCTCTCACAAGATAATATTTCACTTGGTGTACAAACGACGAATTCCTAACTAAACACACGAACTCATCGAAAAACTGATTGCTAGCCTTTATAAACACCTTCGAAACTTTATCTGATTGGCTCTTCCGCACCGATTACTTCACAACGCCTGCTGTGAGTAACAAAACACTCTAAAATGTTACCATTCATGACCTACCAATCAGTTGACTTGAAAAATATTGTCCCAAGATCTTACAGAAAAAGTAAAATGTATCCTAATTGTAGAAATTGAAAAAAAAAAAAAAAAAACTTACCAATAGCGATAAGTTTTGCTGATTTGATCTGAAAATCGCTGCTTGAAAGAGAAGAATGCTAGGGTGCTTAAATTAAATGTGCTTTTAAATGAAATGTTAAATAAATTTCTCGAAGGACCACAACCAATGCGACTGAAAAAGTTGAGAGCTGAGTATTGCTAAAAGTATAGAAAAGTGAAGAGAGAAGGCGAGCAAGTTAGCTTGTAAAGGTACATACATTGTGCGTATAAATTAAAAGTTGGAACCGGTTCAAAATCCTACCCTGCAAATTCTATGGCCATAGAAATCAAAGAATTGGATGGTACCGTGGTGCTGAAGCTGTGGGTGGCGAGAACTCCAATGGGGGACTTTCTTGTGTTAGAATTTCACACTTTTGACCTCAGATTCAGCGTACTTGAAAACCCCCAAGAACGAATTTTCAGCTCAAAAGACCGTTTAATTTGGCCAATAAACAGTTAGGAAGATCAGGCGTGACGTAGTAGTGCAAGGGAGCTGAGGATTCGCCCCAGGCGGGCGGGGGCCGTGACGTCATGTCGCAAATGAATTCTGGTCCAATACACATCACATAGCACCTTTTTGGAAAGCTTTCGCTTAGATCTTGCTATTGAGCAAATTAAAAAAAATCCACGAAATTCCACCATTCTTGAGAGACAGGAGGCAGCCCGGATGTCAAATCGTTTCCAGTTGATTATGGCAGCCGGGTTGCATAATTGTAACACCACTCAAGACACAAGAAAAATACTTGAATACAATAGTCTCATGCAGTAAATTACTTGCAATTAAATCTCTTAAAATTCAGGGGAATTACCTGATGCGGCAATATGCAAATGAAAGCTAAACAAAAACTGAAACCGTATGACGTTAGTGCGCATGTCTGCAAGTTTGCAGTGGCCAAAACAAAAAAGAAAAACCTGACATAATATGTAGATAACCGTGGATAAACCCAAATATAAACAAAGTGTAGAGCAATAAAAAACTCAAGTTTTGCCAGATAAACTAGTAACATCAAGCATAAAAAGTGCAGTGAGACAATCCATGTGGGTTATTAGTTTCAAGTGAAGAGCATCAACATGCGGGAAGATAAGAATAAGTGAAAGCACGAATGTATGCATTTCTATCTACGCTGTTTCGACTGAATGTGTAGCAGATGTCTAGCTAAACGGTCCATTCCCGAAATGCCGAATTCTAATGATTAATATCCCGAATAACTGGAAAATGCGGACTCTTACCTCCAGCTAATCACTACTCCATTATCTATATTAGGAAAGTATGATTAAAAATACATTACTCAAGTTGGTATGGGAATACTAGCAACGCTTGTCTTGGCATTTCAAAAAAGGTGTCGAATTATCTTGGAAAAACTGAATACAACTCAGTTTGCTGCTCGCTGTATTATAGCTAGTTAGTCACGAAAGCAGATGGCGGCTGTACAGACAACTAACTCGCCTTCCCATCTAAGTAGCTGCTAATTGCCCGACGCAAAGGCCCGGGCTATGATTATAATTAATGTTCCTCTATATAATTTGATAGCTTCCATGATTTGACTTGTAAAATAGTTTGAGATAGCTGAAGGCCTCACGATGATAGACGACCGGCGTCTAGGCTGAGGGAACGTCAAAATTGTGTTAGTTATATATTACGAAAAATCCCTGACCCCTTAGACTAAATCAAACCCGCGATAAAGAATTGAAAACGACCAAAATGACGCTGTAGTTCGGAATTTTTGCAATATAAAACTGTTTTTAGTAACCGCCACAAGCTTATGGGGTTTTACTTGACATGGGTAATAGGGAACTTCACCCACGAAATTTTCAGAAATCAACATCGTTCAAGATTTTACGAAAAATGCCTTTCCATCCTTAAATTGGTTTGGACAGAAAAGTATTTTTTTGTAAAGTATTATTATAATTTGAACTGTCCAAATAAAGAAACGTTGTAATCAACATCATTCGACGCGCGCGCTATCATCTTGATATTGTCAGCAATTTGTTCAGCACTAAAAACCCGAAAAATATTCGTCAACTGTATAAAACATATATATTGTTGCAAATATCTCGTCATAGTATTTTTAGATGGACCTATCAATAGCCCTCTTACATCCTCTGCTAAAACTTTATAAAATTTGATCCTCCAATATTTCAATGAATAGCGGGACCTGCCAATTTTAAGGAAATCAATTTCTAAATCATCCCTATTCGTAAAAAAATATCTATGCTCACTGCTTTTTTCTCGTAATTACACCGATTAGCATGTACATAACAAAGATAGCGGAGAATATAAACATATGGCAAAGTTAATATCTTTAAGTTAATACAACTACTACGACAGTCAGCCTTATAATCCAAACCAGCTAAACTCTGATCGCTCTTCTTTGAATTTTGAAAACGTCGGATACTCCAGCAGCATGTCGCCAAACTATGATGCTATATGATACAATGCTATGGAAACCTCGGTAGATCGCAGGTGATATGTGAGCATCGTTACCTCATAGGCGGGACTCCACTGAACCTAGTTACACTCACATGAGATTTGAATGTTCTCATTTATCAGCATCTCTCTTTCTCTCCACATATGGACTCTGTTTGCAACAGAGCCTTGGCCGCATTGGGTCGTTCGAAACGCAGCACCCGTGGCTTCAGAGACCCATCTGCAATTGTCTTTCTTTGACAGGCTACAATCTACCACTTCTAGAGTACTGCAGCATAGTTTGGTCACCATACTACTAGGTCTATAGAGATTGTTTAGAATGTGTTCAGAGGCGGTTCTTGCGCTATGTTGCTTTTAAGGACCAGATGCCAAGGGGCGTGTTGGACCTCCCTGACTTCGTGGACAGGTATGGTTTGCACTCGCTAGAGGATCGTAGAAGAGAGGCAGACTTGGTGTTCTTCCACCTTCTGGTCAATGGTGAAATATCGGCTCCTGCCTTGCTCAACAACATCAGTATCGTCGCACCCAGAAACCCAACACGATCCCATCAATTATTTCATGTCCATTTACGGATTGCAATTATCTCCTCCATAGACCTCTTTTCCGCCTGCCTCAGTTTGCAAATAAGTTGCCGTCATCTCACGACTTCGATTTCTTTGCTTCTTCACTGTCAGCGCTCAAATCCGTTATCCGTTCGCAGCCTGGATTATGACTAATGTTATTTTATTTACTTCCTTCTACCAGTTTCGCATGTTTTTTTTTTTTTTAAACTTGATAGAGATATTAATTATTTGTTTCGCATACCTTAATTCCTTTGCTTTAGTCTGCTAATTATTGCTCTTATATTTATTTTATATGCTTTGTGTTGCCTATTATGTATTGAATTTGCTATAATACCTGTAATTGGTACCATTGTACCGTATTGTAAATAAATAGATAATCTATCTTTAAGCCATTTCGTAAACGTTTTCCCACTTTTTGCGAATTCTCGACAATGTTTTACCAACAATAATTGAGGACCAATATTACATAAACGTATATAATTCTACAATTGGAGTTGAGGAACGAGACTATTATAGATGGTTACGGACAAAAAGTCGATTTGTTGAATGAGAGGCCCCCAGCGGCGTTTCCCCTTTCAGAAAGTGCAAGCTGGTTCTGCAGGGCCAGTGGGGGAGAGGAGAGCAGGTCCTCCTCGTCTCCTATGTGACCTTCGCAAGGCCGAAGGGGGAATTCGAGGGAATGAGATCTCGATTGTGAGAGTCTTTGCAACGATACAATCACTCAGATTCAATCACTTGCCCGTGGGGACGTTGGTTGATAGAGGTGTGACGTTACACTAAACTTTGTAACTGTTACTGAGGGTTTTTCAGGTGGCCCATTGTTGATTACAAACAGATTTCCCGACCGATGTCCGAGTAAGGGTGTATAGATTAATAATTTCTTTACCTATCCGTGGTCAGCTTCATTTTTAGGACGTCCCTCTGAAGCTATGTCTAATAGGCAAGGCTTCGTTAACTAGAGACACGTATTGGAATTGATCCAAGGGGGTGGGGGGCCAAAACCAGCATGAGAAAAAAATAACCGCATACAAATCCGATTCCGACTATTCTAAGACCGAATACCTATACGTAAAAAACAGGTGTGTGTGCGTGTGTGTGTAGGTGTGTGTGTGTGCGCGCGCGCGCGTGTGTATGTGTACGCACGCGTGTTCGTGTGTGCGTGTTTATGCGCGTGTGTGTTTTGTGAGTGTGATAACTCTCCTTAGGATTGAAGTACAAATTCCGTTTCGCGCCAAAAATCAACCAATTCACAAGAAAGGATACGTTCGTTGAGCAGCACTTTTAAGCACATAAAAAATAAAAAAAAAAAAAAACTTACACTTACACTTATAATGGTCTTAAACCACTAAAAATCGTCAGATTTATACTATTTAGCAGAATATTACCCAGATAAAGTTTGTCAACTATAAACTAGAACATTCAATAATGTACACACAGATTTATACTGAAAAATGTACCTACTTGTATTCATCAATGTGCTGAAAATCGAAAAACTGAAGAAAAGCTTGAAGTCCAAACTCTCTTTTTCAATAGCAGGATTATAATTTAGAATAAGTTTTTGCCATAAAATTTATTGTTAAACAATTTATTGTTAAACAGTTTATTCATAATTTACAAAATTCGCTCATCTGATCATGCTGCATGACTAGAGATTTATTAGTTTGTTAGTATCCCTGTAAGTCTGCTGGTTTCAGTATAATCCGTCACTGAAACGAGATTGTCATATAACAAGTAGTGAAAAATCACAACATAGGTAACAATAATATCAACCGTTATTAGACACAAAGAATGATAACCAAGTGCTTATTCCTCTACAACAATTAATAGACACCCGATAAGTCTTACAGCCGATTATTCTATTCGATGATTCGAAATGATAAAGTTTCAACAGAGATTCAGAACAGCAATGGATCCAATCAATTATCCGTAAAGCTTTTCGAGATAATTCCATTCTGAAGCGCGCAGAAACAAAACCTTAGAGATATAGAATTGTTCAAATCAATATAAAGGAAAAGGAACACAATTAGTTTACTAATGCCTTCCAGGTAATTTCATAGCTCTGATGACCTGCTTTAAATTAATTGCTTAATTACGAAATAATACGATTAGCTGAATTCGGAAGACGATAATCGAACGAAGAAAGGCACTTTTGAGATCGGGAAAAGAGCTTACCTTAATCGGTTAAGAACAGAATACGTCGTCCCTCTCTGATGGTCCCATTTCCCATGAAAGATGGACTACGACAGGTTACCATTTCTCACAAAACCTTATATAACATTACAATAGGCTTTCATGAAGGATTTGTTGAACTTCCTCACTGCCGTAAATTAGTAAGCTATGTTTTGAAGGTGAAATGTTTTGACGAAAACAGAATTGTCTAAAACGAACTATGTAAAATTCCTAATAACGTTGGACAACCGGTACATTTAAAAAAATCTGTTAAGTTGGGTGTGGCACGTAGCTTCCCCGTATCCGTAACATGAATGTATAAAACATTGAAATGTTTTCAATAAAAATAAAATATTCCATAGCGGGTTCCAACTTGGTTATAGTTGTGCCACTTGGTGGCAGGCTAATTAGTTTGGCTACATCATAACTTACTTCTTTCTAAAGTAGAAACTCTAGAAACTCTAGAAATTAGGAGGTAGAAAGCATGTTCCATGTTTCTGACTTTCAACCACAGGCTCGAAGCGGAAAACAACTGGGGGTTCAGGGGGACGAAGTTTTTTTTGTTGTGATTTTTCAAAAGTTTTAGTCTGACTAACAGGTGGGGAAATGAGTGTACGTGAGCTGCCTTTATAAGAATGTTTATTTCAATTCGTAAAGTGTTTCATCTATTTGGAAAATATTTCAATCTATTTGGAAAACGTTAAATTTTTGTTTTGATTTGTAGAAGCTATACATGGATCATTAAATCGTCTTTTCCTAGCTGTCCACCGAATTTGAGAGAGATAAGACTAGGACGGGAGAAAATGGTGAATAATGAAATCTACTTTTGCACATGCGTAAAGTGAAGTACCAATAATGTGGGAACCGTGAAACTGATAGGGTCTACAGCCTTACTGGTACATCTCTCGAAAATGCCATCAATATAGGACGGAAACGGTGGAAATGTAACCTGTTGCAAGTATTTGCGGACAAACGGACAGACCCGCATAAACAGAGAGACAAGAAACCAAAGTCGATCCAAACAGTCTACAACATACATAAATAGATCGCATAATTACTCAAAATTGCTCGCCTCCAATGGTCTGTTCGGGAACCACATTCTGGAAGACGGAGCTTGGCTGGTTTTATACGCTTGCTCCCCCCCCCCCCCCCCCCCCCCTGCTTGGGTTGCCCCACACCCCCTGGATCAAATCCAATTGGTCGTCCCTCTATTGACGAAGCCTAGCTTCAGAGAGACGTCCTAAAAACCAGAATGAAACAGGAAGTTGTGGCGTGGCCTAAGAACGGCTGCATCCGACGACCTCTCGCCACGTCTGGGGACCTACTTCAGAAAACTAAATATAATTTCGTAAATGTTACATTCCGTCGCAGCCCGTTGGCACACTCTTAGGACACCACCACCACTTCCGCGGTTCCCTCTCAGTTTCGCTGGTCGTTATGATGATATAGTCACCATCTTCACAATCGAAAACATTCTTTTACCACATTAATACAGCCACAGAAACGAAATTCATTTAGCGTTAATTCGGTACTTTGAGAAGCACAACCATGATTAATACCTTGTTCAAATCGGGATGGCAGTTTGGACGTTACTTGATTACAACAACTACTTTCACAGGAGTGATGGATCATGGAAGGGTCAATAGACAAACTCCCTTGATTGCCCTTCTCTTAGTCACCATTTTAAACCACTAAAATAATCTTTTTTTCATTTTTTTTTGTTTTTATCACGATAACTAAGTATTTTTTAACACTACGTGGATTCTGACGAAAATGAGGTAGAATACGAGGACAATAGGGTTAGTTTGACTTTCCAAAAGTACATATCCTCTAAGGCTTGTTCAGACGATTTGAAAAAGATTTTGAATTTTCAGCTCTATTTCAAATTTTATCGATTTTTAAGCAAATAATAATGAAATTTAAGTGCATTTTCCATTATAAATTGTTGCATAATTTCATTGTTCTAGTTCATCGTTTGTACCCAATTTCTTTTCACTAAAATTCTGAGAAAAAAAAATTATATCTTTAAAATAAATAAACGAATGAATAAATAAATTACACACACACACACGCATGCACGCACGCACTCACGTATACAAAATTCTACGGGCAGCATTTTCACACAACCTTTCTTCCGGTAATGAATCCGGTCTTGTGTGGGTAAACAAATGTGATTTCTATTATTAGTAGATGGTGCAGTTTCGATATTCGCCCTTCGTACAGTTTGTGCCCTTCGGATTCAGATGCTGACGAACAAACAAAAGAAATCACTGTGAAAGAGTAGACGGTCCTTGGGTTTTTTGGCTTAAATAGGAAACCGATTGCCGGTATTTTTACTGGGCTCGGCCAGAGACACTTCCGCCGATCATATAACGAGAATATAACGAGAATGCGGACATTGGTTAACCAAACACCTTTTTCTGTACCACTTGAACCACTTTTGCTGGAAGATGCGCTGACGAGACACACAAGACCTCTTCTGGCCATTTTGGAGGATATTCGGACCACTCAGCAATAAGGTGAGGTTTTATATTATAACTTAGTTTAGTGGGTAGAACGCATAACGAAACAAAAAACGCGTAGAGCAGATATTCATAGCCTTACCGTCTAAATCCTTTCACAACTTAATTATTTGATAAAATTATTGGAACACATACAAGACACAAAAGCCGAACTGGGAAGATTCGAATAATGACAGAATATCAACAACGGCACTTTGCAAGGTGCTGAGCTTCGAACAACCAAAAAAGACGTCTCGGGGACCTGTTGATCTTGCCTACTTTGTCTAGGACGTTGGGGTTGCATTCACAGAGGCGAGAGAGGCTACTCAACATACTGGTTTCCCAGGCCATAGGACCTACCTAACTCATTGATAAGATCAGAGGGGTAGTTTTGGATACCCTTACCTATGGCGTCCACAATCCACATCACCACGCCGATCCTAAAGCCAAGTAACGTAATAAGTAGACGATTTTTAGCTTATGATGGCAGCCGTCCAATACGAAGGTCCCAGGAGAACCAGTTAATCAAATGATATCAATCATTATCAATTCATGCACCGGACGTCTTGGAAGAACAGCAATCATATGTAGATTTTGAGTTGTTTTCGTCTTTTAACAATTTAAGTTATTGCACTAAAAAAACTATCTAGTGAGCCCAATATTTACTCATTTTGAGCAGGCCTAATTATTCGTCTTCGATTATCTTGCTTCTGAGTCTACTTATAGGTAGCAGACGACTTGTTCTCCAGAATCAAAATTTATACTCGCATTTCACGACTTAAATCATTCTGAGGAACTTTGAGAGTGTGTCTGTCCTTGGGTCCGCCAAAGTTTGTAACAAGCTCAATTTCAGTCGTTTTCATCAGATTTTGATGAAATGTTCAGGGAATGTGCGCTGGTAAGGCTGTACATGGCACCCTATCAGTTTCATTGTTAACGAAACAATTCTTCACTCAGCACATGCGAGAATTCCATTAAGCATGGTTTGCCTCATGGTCAGTTCGATTTCGCTCGAATCGGAAGGATAGTTGGGGAAACAATTGAGTCATCCCATATCCATTTCAAAACTTGTGCAAGGCTTGCTCAGCTATATGTCTTGAGGCGCCGCCTATTCAAGCATCTTGAAGCCCATATGGGTATTGCAAAGAGCCATATTAAAAGGTTTTGGCGGAGAATCCCAGAAGCACCCTCTGTCAATCACTAGCAACTTGCCAATTTTAAGTATGACAGGTACGGAACCCACCCAAATACCCAGAATGTCGCACCAATTCCTCTCACGAGATTGCATAGTGCTCAAAGACAAATATCCAGATCGGTACCCCTCATTTTACGCAAGCTAAGCATTGACATGAGAAATCCAACGAATTTAGCAACGGTCAAGTACAAAATATTGGTATTTACTAGGTTGATAGGTAGAGGCCCGATGAGTGCAGACCAAATCATAGGAAGCATATACGCATAACATAAGCAGGCTTGAAAGTAGTACCTTTTTATTAAATTTAAAAAATAAAAGTTACTGTTAAGGATAAGTAGGAAGTTGAAAATCCGACCTGTGATGATTCCCCCATCTATTACAGAATCTCAATGGTTCAAAAGCTCCATTACCCCCTCTTGAGCCTCTTGCATAAAGCAATTGGAGTGTTATCTATTATTTTTAATAAAGTGCCTATTTACAAAACTGATTGTAATTCATTTATTTTGTTTTTATCACATTATGAAGCAATAAACGTCATTTCATTCATTCATTCAAAACGATTGTATCATTATTTACTTCAAATCCAAATAACAAGTACGACATCTACAGTTTTCATCCGATTTAGATCAAATTTTTTGGGATTGAATGAATTATTTTTTAAGAATTTTTAAAACATTACCTCATTCTTTACACTGTTGATCAATTAATCTGACTGCATTGGTGTTGACTTAGAAATATTTTCGTTCTGCTTTTATGTTGGCCAGGCCAAAATGGTTATTGCTTTCCTACCAGCTTCTAGTTTCGAACAAATCGTTTTCACTTCTTTTTAAGGAAAAACTTTTTTGCTTTTTAGAGATGTTGCACTTTTTAAAGAAATTTCCTAAGATCAAGTTATTAGTAACTTTCTAGTTAAAATCAACATTGTCTTCGATAAAGTAAAATGTCCAATTAGGCGGAAAATGCTCTGTACTAACCAAAAGCGATTCTGCCAGCATAAATTGTATGAGGATTTTCGTTAATTCAGAAATAAAGAGCATATTAATAAATATAATGATGGGGTGGTCTGATAGCTTGGTTCTACTAACACCCTGTTAACTTCAAGATAAAACCCTGTTAACTTCGAGATAAAACCATGTTAATTTCGAGTTGACACCTTGAATAATTCCTTGGGCATCTTTAGCCAATGAAGATGCGCCAGAAGTTGTCCCGCCATCACATCATTAGCGTCTTCCGCAGGAGACCCGCGTTGTTTGCTGTTGGTCGCCGTTTCGTGGGTTCGCCACGTCGTGAAACCGGCTCTGGGATAAACAACCGATACAACGAGAGACGGAGAGGGGGATATACGGATAGAGAGAGGGGAAAAGAGATAGCGTTATAGGCGGGAGATGGGGAGGGGATTTCAAAACCACGTGGCACCTCGTTCTCAGGGCTCCCTCGGGAACCCCCCAAGGAGTCCACGTGGTGTAGTCTACCTAGTTACCACTACGTGCATGTAGTCTACCTAGACGTGTATGTAGTCTACCTAGTTACCACCTAATCACCTATATTATGATGCCTGTATTACAGTGAAAAGCAATATAACAGAGAATGGTATTACCCACTATGAAGAAGTCTGCAAAACATACCAAAATAAATTATTACTCGTAAAATCCAAAATTCGTACACATTGTAGGTATTATACGATAAACAAATGGAGGAATCGTCATCGGGTATGCTGATTGTTACCAACGTGTGTGAAAAAGGTACTTCAACTATCGGTTTATTGTTTTCAATAATGAAACTTTGCAATCGACCAAGAAAAAGTAAATTAACCCCCTTCCCCCCCCCCCTTTATTTATTTATTTATTTTATTTATTTTTTTATTTTTTTTTTTGTCCACATTTCAAGACGCGTAGAATCCAAAAACAGACAAAACCGCTGGACATTATTAAACAAAGGGTTATTATTTCTGTTTTTGATAGCCCTTCCTACGATGAACACTTGTTGGTGAAATTAAACGAATTTTACGAAATTAAAAGTAAAATTAAACTCGTCAGTATTAAACGGAATCGCTTATACATTATCTAAATTTAACTAATAACATTCGTTCCGGCAGAGGCCTACCAAGGAGAAATTGATTAAGTTAAATAAGGCGTCCACACTGAACAAGTCCTTACGTATTTAAGAAGAGCTGACATCAAAATATCCGATAAATCCGAAAATTGTTTTTTCCCATTCTTGGAACCGTAAACATACGGTACCTACCTAATCCCCTTTCAATTTTATTTGGTAGGGCTGAAACCTACTTAAACTTCGTTTTTCTTCATTTTTTTGCTAGAATTTTCCCGTTTCTAATGATGAGTCCTGAGACCTGAATGTAGACATTAGGTACCTACAGAGAGAATATTAATACAATTAAATTATAATATCATCACTTTACAAGTTCCTTGGATCCAAGTACACTAACTTTAACCTAGACATTCACCAATTAAAAATTAATGTGGTAAAATAAATTAACTATCTACGCGTCACAAGGCCATCTTCAGGTAACGAAAGTTAAAACTTATAAACTCGATTCCGTGAAGTAAGAAATCTTTTGGAAGTATATCAGCTGATACGATCGCGTAGCTTAGTAGACGATTTTGACTGTTCAACTATTCGAATTCACTCACATTTTGATGTATTTTTTCTTGAATGATTTAGCCCTCAGGGAGAGCAAAGGGAAGACCGTGCAGCTATCGGGAGTGGTTTCATGCGATTCTTAGAGATAATGTCTTTCGTTGACAACTAAAAAAGTTTGTTATCTTGAAAATTTTCGAGATCTCAACTTACGAACATATTAGCCCTTAAATGCTACTCTTTAGGGTTGATCGAAATCGATGCCGAGCTTCTAGGATCATCTAGACGCCAAATGTTGTAATTTATGACCCGAGTTCCATAAATTTTGACCCAGTAGTTTCGGTAAAAACCTCTGTTCGGCGTTTCGACGATTTTTTTAAATTAATTTATTTATTTATTATTAATACATTTTTACCAACATATTTTAACAAATTTTAAATACAAAATTTAAACTAGTTTCAAATAGGGGGGGGGGGATTACCAAGGTTCTTCATTCAAAATAATTTACCATAAATAAATACCTGTGTAAAAATCATTCCGTATGGGTCCTTTCAAACTGGTACGATTCGCGTCGATTTTGCTATTTTTCAAACAATTGCAAACCTTAACATCAAGCATCTAATCGGAAAAGTATTTATTCGCTATTCATATTTTAAGAAGTCGAGGGATAAGGCGTTTGAATGAATGAATGAATTAGGAGTTCTTCTGAAAATAGATAATTGCAAATATTTTGTCATACATCTAAGAATAATATTGCCCAACAGTAGGCTAGGCTTGTATTGCTGTACAAGAGTCATTGAGTAAGAACGTAACAAAATAAATAGGTAGGTACCTAGTGTACTTCAGGTGTAAGTATGATAGTGAAAGAAATTAATGGCAACATTTCAGAAATGCACGTAGATCATAAAGTGTAAATTCTAGTGTTATTAACCGCAATTGCGATACGAATCACAGCGTAAATGCTTTGGAAGAAACTCGATATCAGCCCAGAACAACTTTCGATAATCCCTAATAAGATTTTCTTCTTAAACACACTTCATTCATACATTCATGGATTCCTGAGTTCATCTAGTATAGATTTATGTACTAAGTTCATCATGTAAAGAGTACTCCACGTTGTTTAGAAAGGCGGATTTTTGGACTGACAAAGTTGCCAATCAGCTGGAATCTAGTTTCATACCCGTGGGGTTGTTGGACGATCATGTTCAGATGTTCGTGGTGGAACAAGAGGAGATATTTTGCTAGGAGTTGTTTGATGGAGAAGACCTTCGCCGAGCTGATGAGAATTTGAGTGGGAAAACGGCGAGGCTTGTGAAAAATAATTGTAGAATCGATATCTGAAGAATTTAGAGTTTATCCTTATAATATGCTTCAGGCGCGACACCCCAGATTATGATGCCATACTGGAAAATAGATTGGACGAGAGCGAGGTAAATCAGCTTCGGAGTCCGAGTGTCCATAACTGCCCTGATCTAATAGAATATCCTCGTGAATCTTTGGAGTTTCGTTCCTTGAACCCGGTTATTGTAAATTGTGTAGAGATCCACTTTTTTAAACTTTTTTTTAAATTATGAAAACATCAGACATGCTTCCAGTATTTTATTACAGGCCTTTTAGTACAAAAAATGCATAGATATTAAATGTTTACAATATTAGTTATTATTTCATTATACGAGTACGTTTGTGCTTACTTGACATTTGGAGGCTTAAGATTAAAATTGAGAATGAAAAAAATAAAATTGTCTCCTTCTTTTTCCTTATGGTCAAGAAGCTCAAAATCAAGCGAGTTTCCAAACGTACACAAGTTCCGCCAATAGCATTTCCACAAGTTTAGTCCAGTGGCCATGGGGACCCACCCTTGCAGGATCCCACCCTGTAGAGATCCAGTATAGATTTCTGTATCTACCTATGTATCGCAACTTTGCTATTTTAGAAGTCCACGTGGAGAACCCCGAGTCCACGTGGAGCTACGACCTTGCAGACCGCTTCGGCGTTTACCGCTTCGATAGTTCGGCCGGCCGGCACCGCGAGTTTTTCTTCGCCGCCGGAGAAAATCGGCTCAACCCGTCACGTCTACCTTCTCCTTTTTTTTGCTTCGAGTCAACCAAGACTGCGAAAGCCTTCTAATCACTTTCGAAAACTAAAATAGTCCGCCAAGGTGGGGGTGAGCAGTATAGCTTATTCACTTAATAAAAATTTGAGTGAGAAGAAGGGGCTCCGAACATGAGAAGCTCCAGATAGAGCGCAGCACGTAAACAATGACCTTACCGATTTGCTATTTCTTTGTTGCCGATAAGGGCAGTCGTGACGGACAAAAGTTGTTCTTTGATGTTTTGTCCGTCTTTTTGTTTGTCTGTGTTTTCTTTTTTTTAATCATTTATTTATTAATAACGTAATTCTCATTTTTGACCACAATTTATGAGATTGATGGTGAGGGGAACGAATCGTAGAGCGAAAAGGGGTAACGCAAGGTGTCAACAGGGGGAAATTCATGTCAACCACCGTGCTCCTTAGGTCCTTCGCCCCCTAGCGCTCCTAACGGCGGATCTTGTTAGTTCGGAGCCCCATTAATTGACGACAAGACGCGACATTATTAGAAGAAATGCACTATGGTTCAAAGGAAATTCAATCTGAAATTTTTATAAAGACTAACCAGTCCATGTACAGATAATTTCACAAAAAATTGACAAAAATAATAAAAAACTAGATTCGGTCACGATGAAATTTTTGGTGAAGGAGCTAGATGTACCTACTAAGTATGTACATGTATAAGTTCAGATTGCTGAGATTCAGAAATGCTGAGCTAAACTAGAACGAAAATGGAGTAAAAACCCCTCATGCGTAAATTTCGAACTCACGTGTATTCGAGGTATTATTTGTTTTTCCTGCCTTTCGAATTATCGTATCGTATTGTTTTGAAACGTGAGCACTTTCAGTGCAAAAACTGTTAACTATCAATTTTATGACCAAACACATTTAATTCAATGGTGTCCTTTGATTCTCGAAAAATACCAAACCATCTAAAGATCATACCACCAGTTCAATGATGAACGATTTGAAACAGTTCCAGTTACGCAACATGATCGTATCAGCGAATTTTCGTAAATTTTAATATTATATTTGTTAAATTGTTTTGAAATTTGAACACTGAGTGCCAAGAAATTAGTAAAACTATTGATTTTATGGCAAAAACCTTAATATTGATTTTATGGCAAAAACCTTAATAGCGAATTTCGGACCTTTCCTGTTATCCGACAGCCATCACCTCCAGCGCTGCCTCCAGATAGTATACCACCTCCAAACGTAATCAGAATGATGTGTACAGTTCTGTGGTCTGGATGCTCGCAAGTTCGCATCCCAAAAATACATAACATCAAGTAGTCAACTCCTTAGTAAAAATTCAGATTAGTTGGACATTTAGATCAGAATGATGTGTATTGTTTGGTCGTATATTATTCACCACCAAACACCACCTCCAAAGTAGTCAGAATGATGTGTATAGTTCTGTGATCTGGATGCTCGCAAGTTCGCATCCCTAAAATACATAACATCAAGTAGTCAATTCCATAGTGAAAATTAAGATTAGTTGGACATATATTAGAATGATGTGTGTAGTTTGGTCATAATATACTATCTGGAGGCAGCTGGAGGTGCTGGTGGTCGAGTAACAGAAAGGTCACAAATTTCTTAAGAAATTGAACACTTGAATTTGCACTCTTATCCTATTTTGTTTGAAGAAAAGTTGAGGATTTTTTTCGTTTTCTTATTTTTTCGTGATCAACACCCTTCCAAATGCAGTAAAATGAGTCCCATAATTTCGGCCAGGTTTTTATGCTTTTGCAGCTCTTAGAGGATGTTCATAAAAATAGTTGGGAAGATGATCAAATTTATTTTGAGGTTTCGAAGCTCAGCGGCAATGAGGGGTTGGAAGGACCCCGGAGCCGTTTAGTCCCGCGGCATTTGTTGTGATTCCGAGCGAAACACGCGGAATACGCCGAAGGGGCCGCGAAGTGGAGCGGGGGCGGACGGAGTGGAGCTCATGGTGAGGGGAAGGGGGGGAGGGGGGACTGCAGTTGGATTTGGTAATAGGCCAGGAGGGCAGGGAGGGGGGGAGGCCACGTGTAACTGCGGTGCAGGCGAGAGAGAAGTGAATGACCGCCATTGGAGAGAGAGGGGTGTTTCGAAAGGGACCCCTCCCCTCCTCCCCTTGCCGTTCTATCCTCCTTCTGCATCAATTCCCCTTCACCCCCCCACTCAAACCACCCCCTTCACCTTCCACCCTCACTATGCGCTGCCGTGACTCCACGTGATGTTTCGTCCCAAACTATCTCCCAGACTCCTGAAACCTCGATAATTCGAACCCACAGGGTATTGTGTGGCACATTGTATTGTTATGGGCCCACAGAATGAAATTTGACCAATCAGTGAGGACAAACTTATGACATGGATATGTCTTTTCTGGGGGGACCAAAAATTTCCGTGACGCAAAATTTGTGTCACAATTTCAGTGTTTTTCACGACAAACTTATTTTAGCAGAAATCGTTCGCCACTTTCGTAGAAAATGAACTACTATAAACATTTTGCCGGTTACAATATCGTCATAGGAGACTGTAACTCATTGTAGTGGCTTCTCTCCACAGATTAAACCGTTGTTTTGTTGGAATTAGTATGCGGCCCAAGGATTTGTTTAAAGTTAGTTAGTGTGGATTTGTTTACAACTTCGTTATGAAAAACAAAGACATATCTTGGTATCTGCTTGTCAGCAGAAAAGTTAGGTACTTAGTTTCGTTAAGAGCTGTGTTCCAATCACCGCGAGTTCAGGATTAAATTCTGCGTCGAACTTTTTAATCACAAGAAAATAACGCAGATTCGGAATATAATGTTTCAAAACGATTTGTGAATAGAGAGAACAGAGATTATATTCCGATTCATAAGAAAATTATTGAATTTGAAAGTTTTTGGGCACTCGGAATATTTCAGTTATTCACAAAATAAGGGTAAAACTTGATATCAGAAGCCAAAAATATCTTCGAGAACCGTTTTTACCACCACAAAACTGAATAATGATTTTTAATATACATGTTCTTCCCCGTCAATAATAAAAACAATGCCATAACTTTTAGTGCATGAATTCGGAGTGATTTTAAGCCAAAGACAGGCGGTATCGTTAGGATTGGAAAGCCCACTCGAACCACCCCTTCACCTTCCACCCTCACTATGCGCTGCCGTGACTCCACGTGATGTTTCGTCCCAAACTATCTCCCAGACTCCTGAAACCTCGATAATTCGAACCCACAGGTATTGTGTGGCACATTGTATTGTTATGGGCCCACAGAATGAAATTTGACCAATCTGTGAGGACAAACTTATTTTAGCAAATTTTCGTAGAAAATGAACTACCATTTTGCATTTATCTCATAGGAGATGTAACGCAGATTCGGAATATACCCCATGTTTCAAAACGATCTTGGTTTCGCAGAAAAATCTTTAGAAGAGAAGAGGATTAAATTCTGCGTCGATTAATCACAAGAAAATTTGAAATTTTGTGAACGATTGGCCGATTCACAAGAAATTGATTGAATTTCAAAGTTTTTTAGCACTCGGAATATTTCAGTTATTCACAAAAAAAGGGTAAAACTTGATAACAGAAGCCAAAAATATCTTCGACAACCGTTTTTACCACCACAACACGCAAAACTGAATAATGATTTTTAATACACACGTTCTTCCCCGTCAATAATAAAAACAATGCCATAACGTTTGGTGCATGAATTCGGAGTGATTTTTAGCCAAAGACAGGCGGTATCGTTAGGATTGGAAAGCCCACTCGAACCACCCCTTCACCTTCCACCCTCACTATGCGCTGCCGTGACTCCACGTGGTGTTTCGTCCCAAACTATCTCCCAGACTCCTGAAACCTCAATAATTCGAACCCACAGGGTATTGTGTGGCACATTGTATTGTTATGGGCCCACAGAATGAAATTTGACCAATCAGTGAGGACAAACTTATTTTAGCAAATTTTCGTAGAAAATGAACTACCATTTTGCTTCTATCTCGTAGGAGATGTAACGCAGATTCGGAATATACCCCATGTTTCAAAACGATCTTGGTTTCGCAGAAAAGTTATAGAGAGAACAGAGATTAAATTCTGCGTCGTTTAATCACAAGAAAATCTGTAATTTTGTGAATGATTAACCGATTCATAAGAAAATTATTGAATTTGAAAGTTTTTGGGCACTCGGAATATTTCAGTTATTCACAAAATAAGGGTAAAACTTGATATCAGAAGCCAAAAATATCTTCGAGAACCGTTTTTTACAATCACAAAACTGAATAATGATTTTTAATACACACGTTCTTCCCCGTCAATAATAAAAACAATGCCATAACGTTTGGTGCATGAATTCGGAGTGATTTTTAGCCAAAGACAGGCGGTATCGTTAGGATTGGAAAGCCCACTCGAACCACCCCTTCACCTTCCACCCTCACTATGCGCTGCCGTGACTCCACGTGGTGTTTCGTCCCAAACTATCTCCCAGACTCCTGAAACCTCGATAATTCGAACCCACAGGGTGTGCCGATTGTATTGTTATGGGCCCACAGAATCAACTTTGACCAATCTGTGAGGACAACTTATTTCTGTGAGGACAAACTTATGTGAGGACATGACATGACTTATGTGAGGACAAACTTGCAATCTGTGAGGACAAACTTATTTTAGCGAATTTTCGTAGAAAATGAACTATTTTGCATTTATCTCATAGGAGATGTAACGCAGATTCGGAATATACCCCATGTTTTATATTACCTTGAAACTTTTCCCCATTAAAACAATTCAAAACGATCTTGGTCTCACAGAAAAGTTATAGAGGATTAAATTCTGCGTCGATTAATGACAAGAAAATCTGAAATTTTGTGAATGATTGTCCGATTCATGAGAAAATTATTGAATTTCAAAGTTGTTCAGCACTCGGAATATTTCAGTTATTCACAAAAAAGGGTAAAACTTGATATCAGAAACCAAAAATATCTTAGAGAACCTTTTTTACCACCATAACACGCAAAACTGAATAATGATTTTTAATATACATGTTCTTCCCCATCAATTATAAAAACAATGCCATAACTTTTAGTGCATGAATTCGGAGTGATTCGTAGCCATAGACAGGCGGTATCGTTGGGATTGGAAAGCGTGTTTTGATAAAGTTATCAGTTCGCCCTCACTTTGGTTGATTGGTACGGGTTCACTTCATCTCCTAGTAGTTACGAATTACTAAACACGTATTGGGATTTTTCAACTAAATCAAATTACAAATTGTAAACGTAATGGAATGGATATTAGAGACGAGAAAGATTCTTGAGTAGGTCGCATATCATGTAATCTACGAGGACAATAATTGCAAAACTCACCGCACAGGAAATAAACTCGTGTTTGAGCTCAGCAATATTCGGTACTTACCTGAAAAAGAAGAATAAATAAATTAATTCATTAAGTAAACTAGGAACTGAAAAAAATGTAGGGACATAGTTGTAAAATTTTGAAGACTGGGTGTTCTAATCAGATAATGATTCTAGCCCCCGGATATTGTTGCCACTAATTTTAAGACCGATGGGTCTGCCATAATCCTGGATGTCCAGGATGTCAGATGTAGTGTTGACAAGGAGCAGAATCTGCTGGGCTAAAATTAATAAGTATGATAGAAATTGCGGCAAGCAATGCCCGAGCTAAAAGGGTTGGTGGCAAATAACATCACGGTCATGCTCGCGACCGTGTCATGGCGTGGGATGCGGAGCGAGAAAAGTGCCAAGGACTTCTCAAGTTCGGCATCTCAGCAGGAGTGCTCCGTGGTATAACCACTCTCGCCCTGAGGGGTTCTTAATGAACTGGTGGTCATTTTATAGGGGCACTTCTTTTCATCCCATTCATCCTCCACATCCTTTTGCAACATCCCTTATCCCTAGAGCCGGCGTCTGGTAAACCTGGGCATCCTCAAAGTTTTTTTAAAAATTTGTTTACTTTTCAAGGTGCGCCGCTTCCGATTTTGAGGGGGGGTTGTAAAAAATAAAACTAATCAATAAAATAAAAAACCTGTGTGTCCAATGGGTTAACTATAATCATGTCCAACTAGTCAGTGGCAGCAGACCTGACGGGCTCAGATAAGCATGTGTAATAGAAATGACCTGTTGCGATATTTGAGCTAAAAAGAATGGCAACTGATAACATGAAGGTCTTGGCCGCTACCATGTCTTGGCGTGGGGCATGGCGGGGAAAAGTGCCACGGAGTCACTCGAGTAGGACATCTCGGCAGGAGTGCTCCGTGGTATCACCACCCGCATCCTTGGGGGTCTTAGCTAAACTATTGTCCATTTTATAGAGGGCACTTCCTTTCATCCCTCTCTCCCTTCTGCTAATTCCATGATCTCTAGGGCTGGCGCCAGGTGGGCTATAATGGATATTTAGCGCGAAAACAGTCGAATTTGGAAAGTTGGTGAAAAGAGGACTTTATAGGTGGATTTCAAAGAGGATTTCGTTGTTGAACTTGAAACGGATAGGTCTAATGTTTACTCTTCAACGTATGTCGAGACGAGAAACAGCCACATCGCTTGCTATTCCATTTCATACTGTACTCTTCTATTGTGGAGTATACATCGTCTATTTTTCGCAACTTTTGCTATGGATTCATTCTCTCAAGTTAACTGATTAAGAAGTGTACTGTGGTTATTAATTTTTAATCTTGAAACAAAATCCGAGTTTTTTCTGATACCACAACAAAAATAACCAAACAAATAATGTTTCCTAAAAACTGTTTTTAAAATAGTGAAGGTCATAGCCAGTTTTTTGACTACCAGAAATGTGTTGTTTGAGATATAAATATGTTGTTGGTGAATTCTTTCGGTCTGTTCTGACGCTGTCCGTAATCATTAAGTTGGTTTATCCTCAGAAAGTTCAGGAATCTTCAAGTACGACTGGTTGTTGAACCAGCGGCTTGCAGTTCGGCTGCTCACAGTGGAAAACAGCGGCAAATCAAATATACCCTAAATTTCAAATACTACATACTAAGGGTTCAATTTATGAATATTTTGTATTCTCCTTTGTTTGCTAAATGTAAAGATATCTCTATTGTTAATATAATCTAGGATTACCTAGATCTAGAGTTATCTATATCATGAGCTAACATTGGTATATCTTTGATGAGCGGGTTATCTATATTATTTGAAAGATACATTTAACTATGTTGTATTTTGTGCATATCTTTTGCAATTTAAAATTTTGAGCGGTTGTAGAGTTCGCGAACTCATCAGATGGCCCATATGATTATGATTAAATGCATGACGCATTGAATAGTTCATTTTTATTTTATTTTATTTTTACTTATTTATTTTATTTTTACTTATTTATTTATTGTCATGCAATCTCTAATAAAGCCATGTTCTCATTCATTTCATTTATTCACACTAGTACATAATTGACATAACCATGATTTTATGTGATTTATGTCCTTGGCAGCTCTAAGACACAATCCCAAATACTATATTGACTGTTTAAGGGGTCCGCAAATCTTTGCAGCAAGCTTAATTACTACAATTTCTATCAAATTTTTAATGCCATTCTCAGGGAATGTGTGGGTTAGGCTGCATTTTCTGAGACAGCCGTTACTGTATATCACCCCCCCCCCCACCACCACCACACTGTGCAACGCACGGATTAACCAGGTATCGTTTAATGTGGGAGGGAACATCCCAGCGGATCGCTCGTCACACCTGCCTGTGTCATGAACTTTTTCTCTAATTCTTTACCCTTCTAATATTCGTATTAATCTTTCTACTATTCCTTTCTTTACTGCCATTAAAATCAAGAACTCGTTTCAAGTTGTCAACTACAATCTTCATTTGTTGCTCGTATGAAAAAATCAAACAAATTATTGCTTTAACATCTGATGAATTATGATTTTGACTAAAGTGAAATCAATGAAACACAATTTTGATGCCGGAAATTAATTCCAAATACGAAAATGAACCAACGTTTAACTCTCATTAGGATAAGAGTCTAAATTTACGCAGTCGCGACACTCCTTGGACAATCGTTCATCCAAATCCCGCTCGGAGGCCGAAATCGCTCATGATGCTGTTTTCTTCATGTTTCGTTACATTCCTCGGAGGCAATAATAATTATATATAATTAATTTCAAAGTTTTCTTCTTGAGGTCCTATATATTTACTATGGCACCAATACGTATTTTCCAGTATTATATACTACTCCATTTGATTCGATAACTTCTACAGTGTCCTCTTCATGTTGGAATCCAACTATTTGGTAAATCGTAATTTTGGATTACTGAATGGGTCAATACTCAATTTTCTTGCTTCAAGAGTCTTTGAAGTTAGCGAAGTCTGTATTGTGACTGTCATTCATTGTATCCTCATCAATATATTCGTAATTAATATCTTCCTGAAATGAATTGCACTCATACTTATCAACTGATTTTGTTCCATCGCTATCTGCAACAAGCTCTGCAACATTCAAGCATGACATAAAATCTTCCGCAAAATCTGCAGTCGTAACTACCTTTGCAGTGTTCTTCGGAGAAATAAGAACATTGGTATCTTCCAGCGGTCTTATCAATTGTAATCCTCTTTCTATATCATTACTCAGTGTCGCATTTATGTCATTCAATGCGCTTTCCATTTCATCGTCAGAATTCTAATACATGAAATAGATCGTTTTGACGCAGTACATCTGTTCACAAATTTCATCCACCATAATTTTCAATCTGCTGATAATCTTTCTGTGAGTGCTAGCGGTGTACTGAAAATCTCGGATCGTTCAATACAACCTCTGGGCCCAAAAACAACTCCCTCACCTTGATATCGGCTGTCATCTTCATTACGCGGGTCTTCATACACTCTGCTACCACTTTGTCATGAACTTTTTCTCTAATTATTTACTCTTACAATATTCGTATTAATCTTTCTACAATTTTTTCCTTTACTACCATCAAAACCAAGCACTCGTTTTCAAGTTGTCAACTACAATCTTCATTGATTGCTCGTATGAACAAATCAAACAAATTATTGCTCCAACATCTGACATATCTATTTTCTGATTCTGTCAGCCGTTATTGTATCCCCCCCAGCAACGCAAGGATTAACCAGGTATCGCCTAATGTGGGAGGGAACATCCCAGCGGATCGCTCGTCACACCTGCCTGCGGGTGGCAGCAGATGAGCTGCTCGACTGCAGATGTCCTTTCGTGAAAGTCCCCAAATGGGCCGAAGGACCGCGAACCGATCCCTGGTCAAGCCTCCAATTTAATATCTAATTACTGAACCCTGTATTTCATTGGAAATCGATGCAGACTCACATAATCACACGCAGTAATTAGATATAAGTAGGTACCGTGCATAATTACATACTATAACTAATCACCAATTACGAGTAGTTCAGGAAACCGGTAGGTATTAAATAATGGGTCAGTATCTGTTCTTGAATCGACTTGAAGATTTCATGTTATTAGCATGGAATATGGATTTGACATAGCACCAAGACCGAAAAAGACATGAAACTTGACGCTCCGACTGATACTCATTATGGTGACTACTTAACTGACATCATAACTGACTACTTATCATCTAAATTACAATGAATATTTGACTTTTTATTGACTACTCACTACATCAGCAGAAAAAATACAACGAACTATTACAAAAAAGAACTGCAACTTTTAATAAGGAAAATACAAAATATGATTTAAAACTACTTTACGATTTCGCCTGAAAATAAGTTCAAAGGAGCTTGATCAACCCGGAGGTGTCACGAAATTTGACGTAACTGTGAAATCGCGCAAAGATAAAATGAAAAATTTCATACATTATACAAATTTCAACATCAAATTGCTGCTAACCCTTACTGGAGACATAAATTCAAAACTTTCTTCAAACTGCCTACATTGCGAAATAAGGATAAATTAATATTTTTACCAGAACAAAAATTTAAAGCTCAATCAAAAGCATTTCTTTTATAAACAATAGAATAGGTTTCGAGAAACACAATCTGAGCGTTTTTGAAGTTCCTAGTAGGTCCTTGATGGAACTGATAAATATTGCTCGTTACAAACTATGGTTTCATAAACGAAAGACATGAATGGAAAAGAAATATTTGTAAAATGTTTTCAACATTGAACTGTTTATATACCAGAGCATTCAAATAACTGAGGAATTCTATATACTTTATTCTGCATAGCACGAACTTTATTATCGAACGATTTACTTGCTCCGCCCCACAAGACAGTAAGCCAACCTATAAATAATAGTTTTTATTTGATCCTTGAATAAACTTTTACTAGATTCCTTAAAAAACCGAAGACAATTTTCTCAATCGAGCATTCAAGGAATCAATACGAATTATAAAATATAATGTTCACATATTAATAAATAACCCCTTAATTAATAATATTAAATATAATAATATATTATAAAAAATATAATATTATAACCCCTTCAATTTAAATTTTAATATCTGCACTGATGAATAAAAGCTAAAAGGCAACTTTTTGAAAAATTTAAGTAGGGTACTTCTTCAGCATAATTTTGAATATAAACTTTTGAATGTTCTATTCCATAGATAATAAACTTTATTTGAGCAATATTCTGCTGACAAATAGAATTCAACAATTTTTAGTCGTTTTTAGCCATCTTTAGTGATTTTTTCAGCATATTTTTTAATATTGACCAATTCAATGTGCTCAAAAAGTGCTGGCCGACGAACCCATCCTTTCGTTTGGAAAGCTTGATTTTTGACGCAAATATATATACTTATGTATGAAAAACTTTTTAACTCTAGGAATCGTTTCAGAATGTCTCAAAACAGGTTTCAATGAAGAAATTTTTTTTAAATTTTGGTTTTAAAATTTTCCGAGCCATCGCAATAGCTTCAAATTCTACAAAAATTCGCTAAAAACGAACGGGTTTTTCAAATCACCTTCTAACTCTGTTGTATCCAGCAATACGCGATATGTCCCAGGGTATTGAGCGCCAGATTAAGGGACATAGGGGCAAAATACGGACTGCCCCGAAAAAGTTTTTTGACAACTTTTCCGTACGAAATAAATAGGTATATTATCAAGGAGTTAACATGCTGGTCATAGGTATGAACCTCTTGCAACGAGCGGTTTCGATCGACCAGTCATCCCCGGAGACCCGAGGTATACCGATTAGCGTCTGTGAAAAGCTGCAGATGAAGTTATATCCGTAGAAAAGCGAAAGGTTTTTGAATCACCTTCTGACTCTGCAGTTTCCAGTAATACGAGATACGCCCCAGAGGATTAAGCGCCAGAACAAGGGGCAAATGGGCAAAATACGGATTGCCCTGAATAATCTGGTAGGCAATCTTCCCATACGAAATGATGATATTATCAAGAACGTAACATGCTGGTTATAGGTATGGACCGACTTGCAACAGGAAATTTTGACAGACCAGTCAACACCGGGAACCTGAGGTAACCCACTTGGCGTTCGCGAAGGGGATGATGTTGATTTCGGTAGAAAAGCGAAAGTGTTCAAATTACCTTCTAACTCTGCAGTACCCAGAAATACGAAATAAGCCACCGGCCATAGAGCGCCAGAACAAGAGATAAAGTATGGGTGGAATGAGGATTATCTCGAAAAATCTGGTTGGCAACCTTTACTACGAAATAATGACGCTGTCAAGGAGGTAACATGCTGGTTATAGGTATGGCTATTTGTAACTAGTGATTTCAATAGACCAATCATCACCAGAGACTCGACGTAATCCGATTGGTGTCTGCAAACGAGGATACAGGTGAAGTTAATCTTAGTAGAAAAGCGAAAGAGTTTTTAATCACTATCTAACTCTGCAGTATCCTGCATTAAAAGATTAGTAAGAGAGCATTGAGCGCTGGAACAAGGAACAAAAGGGCAAAATACGGACTTCGCCGAGAAACCTCGGTGGAAAACTTTCCCTACGAAATATAGATACTATCAGGGAGGTAATATGCTGGTTATAGGTATAGACCTACTTGCAACTAGCGGTTTCGACCGACCAGTCATCACCAAAGACCCGAGGTAGTCCAATTGGCGTCTGCGAAGGAGGCTGCAGGTGAAGTTGATATCGGTAGAAAAGCGAAAGGGTTTTAAATCACCTTCTAACTCGACCCGCTAATTTCCCCCATTTAAACCGGCGCAGATATAAGACTGTTCGGAGGCGAGCGAAGACTGCGGGCACGAGCCGCGAAATGCCCGCTTTGTGTAAACAAGATCGTTATTCAATAAGCCAAGCCGGGAGACGACACCTGCCTCTCGCAGACTGACCTTTTTTGTCCCTGACGAGCCGATGGTTAGATCGCTGATTTTGATGCCCATAACAACACGATTGACGGATATCTCATTCAGGTATTTTAAGTGGGTTTGGAAATGATTGACTGACAACAGAATTCACTCAGAACTTCGTGGATTCCAGCCAGAAGAGATTCCTTGTTGGCCAAGCCCATTCGCTCACTGAAAAAGTGAAGAGTAGTGAGCATACAAGCGCCATTTTCCCCTAGATCCACTGAACTAAATAATACCTAAAACTGCATAGAAATCATCTAATTTCTCATCGTCTTCAGTTGGCTGAATAACATTCTATCAAAGTTGTCTTGAGTGTGATACATTTCTCCGCACTCGGGGCTGAAGTTGTTTTCGGCATTTTTGTGTCTTCACTTTGATTCACGGGTAATTTTCGCGTTACATTTTGGCGAGACGTAAACACCGTGGCGAATTGATTTGATGAAAGTTTCGAGTACCTACTATCAAATTTTAGCAACAAAAAACAAAGCCTACAAAAACAATTTGGTTATCTAGTTTCAATTATCAGTTTGATTGGTTTCAATTATCCTAGTTTATTTTTTTTATGTAGATCGAAGCAATCAGCGTCAAGCGTAAAGACATAAACATGTTCTCTCGACGTTGCAGACTCGTGTGGAAAAATCTTCATTAAAATTCATTTAAAAAATATATATATGTGAGTGTGCGTGTGTGTGTGTGTGTGGAGTGTGTGTGTGTGTTATCGTGCTCGTTATTTTCGGCTTGACGAACACAGTCGACACACCGTCCCACCAGAGAAATGCGTGGTTAAACAACGGTAAAGCCGGTCATTTTCCGCTCTTTTAATGAAAACAGGGCATTTTGCTTCCAGAGATATTATCTCCCGGATACCTAGCAACCCTGGTTGCCCAAACCAGGGTCATTCAACCATCTTCAATACTGAAAAATTATTACGAATATATTATACCATATAAATACAGCAACCCGAGGGTAATATTTTCTCCACCCCTACCTACCCACTAATACACTAATTGTCCGAAAATTCTACGAACAAAAGGGGTTTGCTACTTTGCCTAATCAATGAAATAAGAATTTAACGAGATTACCGAATGAGCTAGGTACCTATATAATTGATACACAAATTCTACAAAAAAAAAAAAAAAAAAGATTGACAATTGAATACAAAAAACATCGGATGGATCTCTAGAACTTTGTCTCAAGCACTTGTACAATTTCACGAAAAACAAGTTCCTAAAAAAATCAGGTTCGGAGAACAATGGTCGAAATCAATAATCAACTGTAGATTGAATACCGCCGCCTGATAAATGCGTCTTCTGTGATTCCATTTTACCTACGAATTACTCGACACTAATGTTGATATACCCTCTCCATCAAGACTGATTTTGTGACTTGTGGTTTGTTTGGGTTGGATAGATACGCGGATCAACTTTGACTCTGGGGCTTGTCGGTGTTTTGGGTGTCGTCCAAACACCTTTCGTTGTGGCCGAGTTGTCAGCAAACCCATTACTCAACAAAAACACCCTTCGGCCGGTCTGACTGAATTAACCGAAGGATATTTATATCATTTAGCATGGGCAACTTTCGTGAGATGGAATTTCTAATTTTTGAACAAGAATCGGCTTCTGTTCCTTTGATAATAATCGTTTATTGTCCTCGTTCATTTACAATAGAGAGTTTTTGGCGACTTCAACTTAACGTCACCCGTTACCGTAGTCTTGAGGGAGCGAATGAAGCTAACCCAAATGAAACAGGGAGAACGGTTGCCTTAATTTTGATGTCACGTTAACGGTGGTAGGGCAACGCGATATTTTCCCCCCAGCTGTCTTGTTGTCCACTGGTTGACTAATCAATTTCTTCATTTCGATATGAAACGCCGATTTTCAATCCTGAATTCGAATTTCATGTTAGTTTCAGTACAAATACGGGCTAATTTTTCATTTTTAGTTTTCAATTCGTAAACAGGGCATGGATTTAACGCAAAGATAGTAAGCCTCAAGTGTGGAACACCGCGGTTTAATTGCATTTATAGGTAATTAGTCGTTACGAACTTCATGTTTTTGGGTTTTCCGTTGGATATGAACAACAAGTATGAAAAAGTATTTATCTCCAACAATGAACCAGGATTTTACCTGACAAAATCATCAGTGGAGGCAGCACTGCACGCAATGTTCACGAGAAAACAGCTGAGAGATCAGGCAAACTAAGAACAATACTGCGAAGAAGTAGTGTCTTAAAACTCAGTTTTCTCATTTAAAATATGTGAAATAATAATAGAAACAAGGCTCTAATCTGCCAAATAGAGCCTGTGCGCAAAAGAACGGATTTTTTCGATCGAGTTGAAGGCTAGTAAAGCTAGACAGCGGAGCCGGACTTCAGATGGCACATTCGGTTTCTACGCGACTTGAAAAGTAAAATAACCAAGTTTGAGGGGTGTTCAAAAACCTACCCGCTACATCAACATAATTACTTCTTAATGAGGCATTCGAAAAGAAAAACTATTTTTATTTACTTCACCAGTATTCGAGTAATTTTGAGGTGCCCAGTAGTGTTACATTTACAGGAAGGTTAGGCTGGTGTCGTGTGCCTTTAGGTCCCCAAACGGGTGACGTTAAATGAGCCATTCTAACGTAAGAATTTGCTAACGTCCCCTCAAAGTCACGTACTCTTGGGTACGTTAGGGTGACATTAGAGGTACGTTAGTGGTCACAAAAAAACTCTCTAATATAGAATACAATACTTAAAATGGTGTTTAGGAAGACACTAGAAAGCATCTAGTGATGCTGTGCTCTAGCGTCGAGTTGGTTTGATTATAGCTTATTACTTATGTGTATTTTATAAAATTTTTGTACATACAGTTTCAATTTTTGTAGAGTAATACATGTACATTTATAAAAATAATAATTTCTCCTATGTTGTTGGGTTTTATATATTTGTAAAATAATCGTACTTCCTATCGTTAATTAGTTTGCTTATTTCTTTCTTGTATCTATTTTTACTACTTATTTTTATTGGTTCTGAGACTAAAGTAAATTCTTTGTTTATTCTCTTAATACCTTTATATCGCGTAGTATTTGGCCCATATCAATTTATTATTTTAGCTAACTTTATGCGGTTCGGTATGTCTCTTATCTCTCTAACATTTTCGTAAAATAAATGGTTTTCTTTTCTTATAAACACCAGCATGCTTCTCGTATATATTTGAGGCTCTGTTAATAAGCCAAGATCATTGAAAAGTAGTTCAGAAGAATGTCTCATGGTTTTGCCGAATAAAACTGTAAGTGTTTCCTTTTTTAACAAAAACCAACTTTTCTTTTGATAACCTCACCTTCGAATATTCAACTCGAAACTCTACAGTCTACATTGTTTGGACGAACAAATAATAAAATAAACAAAGGTTTATTATCTCTGTGTTAGATAGCCCTTCTACGCAGATCATTGGTCTATAATTATTAAACCCCAGACGTAATATATGATCAGAACATGGCACATTGTACTTCCGAGAAGGGTTCACACTTTTACAGTTCCAAGAACCCGCAATTTTACGCTTCACAGTAAAGATGTTTTTAGAGAACGGAAAAATTATGCTTGAAGTAATTTACGTCAGCGCATGCGCATAATGAAGTAATGATTTTGGAGAAATGAAATTGGTAGGGAACAATCTACAGCCTAACCCGAAAATTCCCAGAAAATGTAATCAAAATCTGATGAAAACTAGGCCTTGTTCCTGGAAATACACTTTCGCGCGTGCATAGGAGCTAATAATGATGCAATCTTATTGAAATTAACAAGGAATAATTGAACCATTGTCCTCCAACTATGCACTAAATTTGAGCGGGATTGGACGACTTGAGCGTAAAAAAATTATGCTTGAAGGAATTCACGTTTATACAAATATTCAAATTAATGCTAGTTTCTTCACTGTACATTGTAATCATGAATTATAGTTGAACCTTCGATGTATTATATTTAAACAGTACAATACAAATAATTAAACTCCCCCTAACCGCACAGGACATCCCTATGGTTAGGGGTATTTCATTTTCTTTCAGAGAGATATACCTATGTATTTTCTTTTGGAATAAATCTATTCATTCATTCATTCATTCCAAGTATATTTGAAATTTTCAACAACAACTTTCTAAAGTTAAGGTTACATTTGTATGTTTTGGGCCACTTTATCGGTTTGGGAGTAACACCAGTCGCAACTGCAATTCGTAGGTTTACCAGCTTCTTGCGTGAGAAATGATGAAGATCGTTGGTAGCATAGATTGAATGTAGAGAACAGAGTGAAAAGTTTCAGCGATATATCTCAAAGTTTCGGGTCCCTCCGTCTTACGCCAAAGCACTTTTGCACCAGAACTCTCCGGTTTTTGAAACAGTGAAGTAATCCTTGCGCGGTTCCTGTTAGTTTGAGATTCTATCAGTCGTTATTGCATCATCGGGTAGGTACTGAAATCACTTCGATACTAAATGGATTATGTACCATTTTTGGAGTAGTTATTAGTCAACGAGTCGAAATATGCAGTAATCACATATTTATCGATTGTATGACACCACAGCTGCCAAGAAACAAATCACGAATAGATGGGTACGAACTTACTAGTTTTTTCCCGCTCATTTACTTAATGTTTACGTAGTCCATCAAATTTTCGAAAAAGCCTCACTGGGAACCTTGCGGACCACTAGTGGTAAGCGGACCATAGGTTAAGAACCACTCGTTCAGACCTTACGTAACATCCTAAATCTAGAAAAACCTAACAACGTAATCCACGATGCTGTTTACTTTCTCTCAGTCGCACTGCCCCACAACTGTAATTTACGAAGTTGCTCCAAACTGCACATGTGGAACAAACATTATAAGTGTAAAGTAATTATAAATTTACTGGTAATCTAATATAACCAGTTATCTCACTCCCCGATCCGAGCAACGGCCGGGTAATTAATCTGCCATTTAAATTATAAAATAAATATTAATATAAAGTTCAACAGGTGTGTTGTTTATGAGACAGTTTATTTCCACCCTGATTTGAATTTTGGAAGAGGAAAAGGGCAACTTGCAAAAGTGCATAGCAGATGCTTCGTTGCGTAAGTTGCAGATCAGGGGCCAGCTGATGGGTGATTAACTCTTTTGGTGGGTTTCGAAAGTAGAGTTTTACCCCAGTCATTAAGGAAATTATTTGTTGAATGAATCAATACCGATAATCGGAGAAAGGATAATATCAATATTATGTGTTAGGTACCTATAAACTGCAAAACGGGCAAAGGTTCTTTTTGCAACTTTTCAAAGAATCGGAAGATGTGGCTATTTATTTGATTATTGAAATGAAAATGTTTTGTGGGAATCCGTTTTCAGCATTCTGAATAGATTCCTGGAGTTGAATAATTTTCAATTTACGTATAAATACAGGTCTTTTCAGCCAAAAATGCACTCCTCCCCACACTACCCCTTCCACTTATTTTATCTGATCGGGAGCCAAAAAATAAAAAAATCCAAGGCCATAGTTCATAAGTTTTTCAGTAGAATTCAAAATAAAAGTGCACACTGAGCAAGTTTTTCAAATTCGTCAAATTTTTTAGTGCAGAATACTGTGCACAATTGCATAGTAAAAGTGAACAAAACGAAAAATATCACGTTTTTGAGGATTGCCAGTGACTTTAGAGTATTTTTTCACGCAGAGTAACGTAGTGAAGTTAATCCATTGATATTCACAATACCAACAACGAGTAAGCAAAATGTAAGTGTGCTTTACGCTGTTGGGGAAGTAATGGGTAAATGTGTCATTCTGATCGTTATTTCGGTGAAATAAATATATAGGTACATTTATATGTATGTGTCGTTGCAGACGACAACTGTCCTTAGGATTAAGATGTTTTTAAATTCCTTTCTTACACCATAAAATAAAGCATTAAAAGAAAATGGATAAGTTAGTTAGGAAGAACTTTTTGAGTCCAATGAATTTGTCGAATTGAAAAATGTGCTCACAAAGCTACCAACGGTAGCAGTAAAAATGGCTGTAAATTGTTAAAGCCATTTATTGGAATTTTATTCAGAAAAATGGTATCAATTATTATTTAAAACATTCAACAATGTAAACACAAGGTTGTGTTTATGCCAAATAAAAATCGATTTGAAAAATCCAAAAAATATTTTAAAACCCTAAAATTGGTCTGTATAGTAGATTATTATCTACGCAATACGAAAAAGTGGATAAGAGAAATGAAGAATGGGATTACTGCTGGAGAATGGTAGAAAATACCTTCTCGAATTGGGTCTCAATGGTAAGGTTCATGTAGCATGTGTAGTAAATAAGTAGATGGGAACGGGATCCGAAAGAGGCTAACTCAACGGGAAGCAGTACGGGAGACTAAGAAAATAATAAACATTGGACATGAGAGTCCTATTTATTCTCCTATACCGATCAGCCTATGGAAAAATCCAGCGCCACACAAACAGTGTTTTAGGACGCTGAGTGCAGCATTTTTCAAGGACATCAAAATTGACTGAATCCTGTGAATTGTGCTACGGAGGGAAGCAACCTACGGTGAACTTTCTACAGGTGGTCGACGAGGCGTTTAGAGAGAGGGATCCAAACGACATAGGCACATTCCAAGATTGGAAGAATAAGTGACATCAGTTCCCAACGTGGCATTAGATCCAAATAGAGAGCGAATTTAAGCAGGTTAGCGCCTAACCACATCTCCAAGCTTGATTCGTGCCCACAGGATAATTTATTCAATCATTATTCTTGTGGAGGTATAGCAGCTTTCTGGTTAGTCATCCCACAGAAATGATGCATTAAATTTCAGCAATTACGTAATAATTGACATCTATTGCCGACACCCAGCAGGTGCGTTAACGAGATCGTTTTCTCCTGATTTGAATCTCTCGAGCCCGCACCTCATAACCGAATTAAGGGGGAAGAAAAAAAGGTGCATCGCGCACAAGTGCATAGCAGATGCATCGTTACGAAAGTTGCGGATCGCGAGCGGCTCGTGCCAGCTGATGAATTAGTTAACGCCTTCAATTTAAGGCCGCGTTTGAAGAGAAAAAAAGTCGTACCTCATAATTATGAGGGCGATGGATTTGGGCAAACGAGCTTTCACTGCGCGCATCTGCCGGTCTCGGAATTGCAGGTTCGGAGACGGAATTCCAGCAGGCAGATTCCTGAGATGGGTTCACACGGGTCGAACTGAAGTGGCATTCTATTGGCACTCAATCTATTCCACCAAACGTATTTCTACCTTTGCACCTCAACAAATCGAATTTTCACTCGCTTTTTGCGTTTCAGATCTTGTTGATCAATTTTGATTCCGTCTCTATTTGGTGTCAGTCTGTGTGTTCTCTAATGCTCACTCCAAAATCTATACAAAAGCCCGATTTTTATGAAATTTCAGGGATTGTGCGGGTTCTCGTACTAGATGGCCCCCTATAAATTTCACTGAGTCGCACCATTAGTCTGTAAAGGTAAAATGAGCTTGTGCAAACGAACATTCTTATAACGTCGATTTCTAATTATCTATCGTTTCGATATAATCCACAGATTTCGTTCTAACGATATGTGCAGTTGGGTATATGTTCCAGGTTGACCTAACCCAACCTCACCAACAATTCCATCAATGTGAGATGAATGGAAGCGTGTGAGGATGCTGAATCGTGAATTTCCCGAAACATCGATTTCTCACGATCCATCATTGATCTGATTTCATTGAAATTTGTTGATTACTACGATACAACTCTATATATATGTATATATGTCCTTCCAGACGATAACTCGCCTTAGGATTGGATAAAAATTCCGTTCTTGCGCCAAAAAATCAATCTTTCCATACGAAAGGACGAGTTCGTTTGCCAGCAATTTTTGAGCACATTAAATTGATCAAATGCTGAAAGCTGAAAAAATCACTAAAAATAGCAAAAAATGGCTAAGAATCGTTGAATTAATATTTTTAGCAGAATATTGCTAAAATAAAGTTTATTGACTATAAAATACAACATTAAAATATTTATGTACAAAATTATGCTGAAAATGTACTTAAATGTCATTAAAATGTGTTAAAAAAAGATAAAATTGCAAAAAGTTAAAAATCCAAAATAACTTGTTGAATCGCAGATGACTATTTAGAACGAGTTTTTGCCATAAAATTTATGTTAACAATTTCTTTTCTCTCAAAGTCCTAAATTTTCAAACCAATTTGACATATTATAGTACGATAATTTAAGAAAATTCGCTCATACGATCATGCTGCATGACTGGAACCTTTTCAGCCCAAATGTCTGCTAGGCTACATGTAGAAAGTTGTAATCATACACGGGATACAAATAATGTTATGTATTGGTTACGAATTTATATATAAATATTTCATATAAACTCAGTCTGCACCCCCACACGAGAGTACCGACTTTGTGACTTGTGCGTAGAACTGGGTGCGGAAACGCGTTCGGCTCGTGACTCACTCGCTCTTCTCGGAACCTCATCGATTTAGCGCGTGACGGGCGCCGCAAAAATGTTGGGACTATGACTAATCAAGTACTTCCACATCTCTATTCAGCTTTTTAAATACATTTTTAGGGATGTCTCTCTGAAGCCAGGCTTCGTATAAGTATAAGAGGAACGGCCTATTAGAATGGATCCAGGTAGCATGTGCGGAGGGGGGAGGGGGGATTATGCCAATGGTTACAAACCATTAAAAACCGCATACCTACCACTGGTCCCGTTTGAAGGGGTTTGTGGGGAATTAGTAATATAAGCAACCTTATTCAGGACGTCCCTCTGAAGCTCATTCATAAAGGCATTATATTCATGTAAGGGGGATGACCCATTATAATCATTGATCCAGGGAGGTGTTGGACCACCCAAGCATGACAGAAACGAAGAAGTCTACACCTATGCAGTTGTACTCATATAATGTATAATTTCTCCCTTAATGAGAGAAACAAACGATCACGGATATAGTCTTCCCTTAACTTCCAACTTTTCCGGTATACACTCCACTCCTTTACTCCAAGACCGCCAAAAATGTGTGATATCCCCCCAAAAATGACGCTCCGCGTACAAAACATGCCAAGCCACAAAATGCATGATATCATCCAATTTGTGCCAAGCACACGCCTAGGGATAACTGCATACCACTTGCGGTCCACCCCCCGGTGCCAAGCACAAGCCTAGGGATAACAGCATTCCTACCCTTGCGGTCCACCTATTCACCACCCCCAGTCTAGTACAACCACTTCCGAACGGCTTTGCCGATTTTCGTTATTATTCAAATCAAAACTCTCAATTCGCACCATATTGCTGAAATGTCATTCTGACGGACCTACAAACAACACAAATCCCTCAGCCCACATGCTCGTCTGATCACCCTCTAGCGTTGAAGGAAGCTTATCACTTTATCAGTACAAACCCAAGCAAATTCATGCGATTAGAATAATAACGAAAATCGACTAATCCGTTCGGGAGTTGTTGTATTGTTAAGGTGGTGAATGGGTGGATCGCAAGAGGTATGTTGTTATCCCTAGGCGTGTGCTTGGCACGAATTGGATGATATCATGCATTTTGTGGTTTGACATGTTTTGTACACGGAGCTTCTTTTTTGGGGGGTAGGTAGTTATGGAGAATCCCATACTACTTGCTGGCCTTCCCATTTTCTAAGAAATTAGAAGGAGATAAATAGACCTACCAAATCAGGCTGATAATGGTCAAGCTATTATCAATTTTTTCTCATCTTATACAGGAGAGGATCCTATCAAATTTAAACATCCTGAGATGAAGAGGCGAGAATAAGACTTGATAGGCCGATCAAGATGGAGTCCATAATTTAATTTGACTCTTGTTCCAGTCAAATTTAAGTTTCCTCGGGTGAATGGGAGAGAATTTAGGTCTCTCAGCTGATCAGGAAAAAGCTCGTCATTCTATTAGTCTCTTGATGTCCCAGAGGGTTGCCTATACAATTTAAAATTTCTATGGAGACAGGAACTCAGCTGATCAGGATGGAACCCGTAACTTCATACGTCTCAATTGTCCCAGAGAGGCTCCCTACAGAATTCCATATTCCTAGGGTGATAAGATGAGAATTTAGCTAACTGAGCTGATCAGGAACGAATATCCGTGCTTCGTACACCAAAAGCCACAAAGTACCATTTTGAAATGTTTGCCTATATACGGCACCGCGCAATAAACGAACGGTACGAATACGAGCTTACGCAACCTTAGTATGTACATAATACAGTAGATAGTGAATGTTGAACACACAAACATCATAGAGAAGTTTAAAAACGTTTCTTTGGCTGTAGAGTAGGAATACAGCTGGTGTTTACCACTGCGATCTCCGGCAGACGTACGTGCTTGGTCGGTTAGGAGGTCTGTTAAAGGCCCCGGATTGCGTAACGGATTTACGCGTTTTATACGTGATATTTTTTCTACTGCGCAGGAACTGCGCCTTATGGATTCCATTCCACCATTGAAACTAAGGAAGCAAACTTCAGTCAGAACTGAGATTCTTCGATATCCCCGCACGTGTTTACACTATTTTGGATTATTATTTTCAATAATAAACCAACCTTGGAAAAATATATGTTTGACACACCAGACAAATTAATTTTACGTTTGGAATCCTAAAAAGTTGCAGTCATGCAGCATGATCGTATGAGCGAATTTTTATAGATTGTACATTGATTTGAAATTGGAGCACTTTGAGTGCAAAAAAATTGTTAACCACCAATTTCGTGGCGAATGAACTAGTTCTAAATAATAGTCCACGATTCAAAACAGATTTTGGATTTTTTTTAGCAATTTTTCAGTTTTTGAACAAGATTTTTAGCAGAACGTAGATCTTTAGAAGAACAATAGAATTTTCAGCAAACCTTGATGAAATTTAATTACATTTTTTAACAAAATTTTGTGAATCAATTATTTAGTGTTCTAGTTCATCTTATGTACTACCTATTAGATATGAAAATCTAATGGTGTCCGTATGTAAGTGTGTTACTCAATCACGTAAAAACTCGTAAAACCCATTGAGCTGAAATTTTAACATATAGGCTATATTACAATCCTCTAGACTTACTTCTTCATCGAGAACTCGGCTTTCCCCTCAACGTCGCCCGAGTATAAAACTTTGTAATTAAGGAAACACCTGACATGCATAGAACTTTTCACGTCAAATGTATATGGGGATGGGTTCACGCGTAAAGAACTTTCGATAACAAATTCAACGACACCTAAACTATTTCGGTGGGTTGAGCCAAGTAGTTAATATTCGATAATATAGATGTTCAAAAATTGATTTTCAAAATCAAAACGCAATATTAACTACATAACACTACAGCAATGTTGGTTGGGAATAGTTTTTACATAACTAAGGTTATATTGAGGAGACGCTTAGTTGAAAAATTGATTGGGTACAACTTGAAACTTGATTGCTAACATTTGAATTGAAGCCTTTTGCGGACAGCTGGAGAGGTACATTTGGATTAAATGGCCTGGTAAAAATGACCCATAGATGTGGATCCATGCAATGCATGGGTAACCGCTTAGTTGTTGATAAAATTATATTGACTAAAATTCTACTGAAAAATATAAGTTTAATAATGTTTAGTCGTTTTTAGTGTTTTTTGGTGTGTGTGTGTGTGTGTGTGTGTGTGTGCATATTTGTTGAAATTTGAGGAATTTTTAAGTGCTCAAGAAGTACTGGCCAACGAAATCATCCTATCATTTATTGAAGGAAGAGCGGAGTTTTTATCTCAATTAGGAGCCTAGAGTGACACACACGTATATATTTTAATTTATAATCCTGACATATGTTTCAGAACAAGGCAAAATTCATAATTGAACAAAAAAATAAAATAAAAATAAATAACGAAAATTTGACGAGAATAGTTAAAACATCATGATTCATTACTATTATCCCTCCAGTCACCCCCTTCCATAATAACATTTGAAACACCTGAGATTCGTTACAAAACAAGACTGAATTCATTGTTGAACAAAAAAGAAATCTCGCAAATCTAACGAGAATATTTGGAACATCACGATTTATCAGTAGATACCACTTCATCACCCCATCAATTTTAAAATTTTGATATGAATTCCAGACCTAGATCGAATTCCTAATGGAAAAAAATAAGAATCACGAAGATCGGTTGAGAAATGTAGTCTGTGTGGCGTCGTCAAAATTTGTCGATAAACGTAGTTTTTTCGGCTTTACCCCCACCATTCATTCGTTTCCACCCTGAAATTCTAAATTGTAGGGGTTTGTGGCACAACCAGAATAAAATTGGGATCAAACGAAGGAAGGATCTCGAAAATGGATTGAGAATTATTGTGTCCTGAACAGCGTCAATAAAATTTGACACACACACACACACTTTTTTTCTTACTCCCCTAAATGGCGGAGGGGGCACACTATTAACAGGGAAAAAACAAATAAACGAAATAAGTAAGGAGGACGCCCAGGTTTACCCGAAGCCGACTCTAGAGATGAGGGAAGTTGCTGAAGTATGAGGAGGATGAATAGGATGAAAGAAAGGGCTCCTATAAAATGGCCACCAATTTAAGTAAGAACCCCTCAGAAGGCTAGTGGTGATACCACGGAGCACTCCCGCCGAGACGGCCAACTCGAGTAACTCCGTGGCACTTTTCACGAGCCACACGTCGCGACAATGACCATGATGTTATTGGTCGCCACCCCTTTAACTCGGGAATCGCTTGCCGCACACACATAAAAACACATACGTGTGTACCTGTACTTAACCTATGGTTTATTTTTCACGGATTTGGTCTTACAATGGCCTGAAACGGATTTGTATAACCCCCCCCCCCCCCCTTCACAGGTTCTCACACCCACTGGATCAATTCCAATAGGCCGTCCCAGTATTGACGTCCTAAAAATGGCCATAGCAATCCTGACAGCTGTTTCCCAACGAATCCGAGGAGCACGATAAAAGTTGAGGTATTTGGGGGATGGAATATTGTGCCGCTCTACCTAGACTGGACGATGAAGTTATATATATTTTGTTACAGTTATTTCTCTGTTTGACATTGATTTTTTCCAGACTGATTATTAGAGATCTGAGCCATTACAATCGCATTATGTTCAACGAAAATTCGCTAATATAGATACTACAGCTCTCTTGCTAAGCTAAGAAACGCTATGAAAGTATAAACATGTGAAAGTAGGTGGTGCGAACGGAAGCCGACGTTCTCAGTGTGAATCTTTTGGTAGAGCCCCTCTCGCACCCCAGTTGTGATAGTAGACGCTTTTCAAATTCAAATCGCGGGCCGTCTGGGGAAACGAAATACCTTGGGAGGGTCGGCCCTTTTGTTAGTCCAAGGACGAGGAAAGGTGCTGTGAGCTAGGCCCTAAACGAGCCCTAAGTAAAGAGTAACTAACACTCGAGAATCACAATCCAGTTCCTACGCCGAGAAATCTGTGGATTCAATCCTCCACGATATCATGAGAACAATGGTTTACTAAAAAAATATAAACTTCGGTTCAGTTAATTAGGAGAATAGCGACGTTCAGAGCATAATAGTAAGAAAAATAAGGAAAATATAAGAAAGTATAATTTTTTTTAATTACTACTAGTTTTCTATAGTATATTATAATTGAAGAACCCCCGAAAAAAAAACCTCCCATTATGCCATAAAATCTCATAAAAATTACCCCATAAAATTGATATAAACTTGGAGGTAAAGGTCCAAAGCTGAAATTTAGAGACACTTATGCAACAATCAGATTAATTAGCGAATTTTTATAGAAAATGAAACTGATGCAATGGCTCCAAAATTTTTAAAATCGAAATTGTCGAAAAATTTCTTCTTTTGAAATCCATTTTGAGGTAACCTGAAACAAATCTCAGAGTGTAACACTTTTTAAAAATTTCGTAGCTGCGCCAAAAAATTAAGCTTTCCAAATGAGTTTGTGTTGTCCAGCACTTTAGGGCGTATTAAATTGGTCATATGTCAAAAAATGTGCAAAAAAAATATAAATAAAAATAGATTAATTTGCTAAGGAAAGATGTTTACAGCTAAAGTTTCATATGTTTCGTTGCTATGATTTCGTCAGCCATCCTCAATAAGCGTTCGAGTATAAATTATGCATTAGCTTTTGGAACTTTACAAGGTACTTACGGAGGCGAACTGATCAGCTAAAGGACCCCTGAGGCTAATTTCTTTCCTAATAGACCTACAGTGTTGACGTTTGAAATGGAGCGCCTTTGGATTCCTAGAATAAAATTACAAGGTACAAAGGCGCACTGTTCAGCTGAGGGACCTCTGATGCTGATTTCTTCCTTAATCGACTTACGGTATTGAATTTTGATAAGAAGCGCCTTTGGGGCACCCAGAATAGGTATGGAATAGGCACAACTATACATGACGGTGCACTGATCAGTAGCAGAGCTTCTGGAGCTAAATCGAGCTATATGAACGATGCTGAATTTTGATGTGGACATTGTACACCTAGAATACAATTACCTACAAGGTACCTACCGAAGCACATTGATCAGCTATGGGAACCCTGATGCCAATTTCTTCCTTGATCGAAATATGTAAGGTGCTGAATTTTTACATGGAGCGCCTTCGGGACACCTATAATACTATTGAAAGACACGGAGGCACACAGATCAGATGAGTGAACTCTGATGATAATTCCTTCATTAATAGACCTATAGATACGGTTCTGAATTTTTATATGGACCGCCTTTGGGAGACCTAGATTACACAAGGTATGGTGGCACACTGGCCAGCTAATGTACTCCTCATGCAAATGTCTTCCTTCACTGACCTATAAGGTGCTGAATTTTGTTAAGGAGCTCCTTAGGGACATCTAGAATGCAATTACAATGTGCGCTGGACAACATAAATCAGCTGGACAACTTGTGAGGCTAATTTCTTTCCTAATCGACCGACGCTGCTGGAATATTGGTTGATTCTTCGAAAAGTATTTCAGTGTCTAAGACAGAACTGACCTTCGCTTTAGGAACAGTGACATCTTGAATCATATTTTTTTCATAGCAAAATAGAGTGTTGGAGATTTGAAATATTCTTCATTCGACAATACTGACGTTTGCTGTGCACACGCGAAGTCTGTTGGTTTTTTATTTTAAATGTTAATTCCTTCAAAGAAGAGTTTCTTTTATTATCAACCGTTTAACTTTTTCATGAGTAACTTAAGTGTGTCTGAATTTCTCATCTTTTAATCTAATAGTCGTATTCTGCAACCTTTTTAAACCCCTCAACAGCGAATTTTCAGCTCGAAATTCCTGCTGGTTTGGATTAAAAAAACCGATCGAAAGAAAATTAATTTGCGTAATTTGTGGAAGTTAGATGGGAGATGCTCGTCCCTAACGATATATATCATATACAAGACAACGGGTAGTTGAAAATTTCTTTGCACTTAAGTGCTCTAATTTCAAAACAATTCAATATTATGTATGTAATACGATAATTTATGAAAATTCGTTCATACGATCATGCTGCATGACTGTAACTTTCATTGTTCTTCCCGGACGAATTTTTCCCATTAATGAGTATAGAGCATCGTCTAGAGCGACTGAGTGCTGATGCTAATTTTTAAAATACGTAGTATACGAGGAGAAGCAAACGAAATTAATAGAGATGGTAACATCAACGATTCTCTTGAATTTTAGATCGAATAGGAAAAGTTTTCAATTAATTTTACTGCCTGTTTGATCAAGCACCTACACAGGTGATATAGATCTAGCTATCCAAGTTTACGCGGGTTGTCCACTTGAATCACGAACGGCTTCGGCGGACGCAAGCTTGGAGGAACGTACTGCCCGGAATTACCCGAATCGCGGTTTGCGGGTGACTTCTGACGATTCGGCGGCATTCTCAAGGGTATTTTACTCAAAACGCGCACAACCTGACACCATGTAATATTATTATAGAATATAAGAATAAGAAAGACTTGAACGATTCATTGTGTATGCAATGTATTATATGAGAATGGTCAAATGGCGGCGGAGCCTGACAGGTGATGTTTGTAACATATGGTAATTAGAATATGAACAGCTGATTAAGATGTTAACAAGAGACCAAGTAAGCAGCGACCTACATCTACCAATAATATTACACTATCTACCCCAAGTTTGCCTAACCAGGTGTACCGGTCTTGTGGAATAGTTCGGTTAGTGTGCCTCCCTTAGTATTTGAAATCGTTATTTCCAAGATCAGATTAGCTAGGTGCAAATAATCAACCTAGTCAGCGTGATATTAAACTGACTACGGCTCTCTCCGTAAATTAAAAACTTTTTTGCCTACCACATACAAACTCGCTCGCTGCCTCAAATGGGTAGGTAAGGTACAAGCTTGTCGAAAGAAGAACATGCGAATCCCAACGAAGAATAAGTAAGTAGATACTACTAAAATCGTAAACCTATCGATAACATCGTTCACTCCCTAGTAGGAAGATAATATTGGATATATCTGTTATCAAACTTATTTAAATAGCACAATTACATTTATTGTAGGTTTATACTTTCCTCGTCAAATTGTGGGAATCGAAAAAGCCCGTAAACAAAGGAAGAATAAATATACTCGAACTGTAGTTACCTTCACATCAAGCTGTACTGACTACACGGTAGGAAGGACTAAAACGTCGGCATCATTTTCTATAAATCCTAAAAGGTACAATTTACTTAATTTTGTAATTACAGTAGGTAAAATAATAACCTACCATAACATTGTTTTTAATCTCTCTCCCTACCAACATGAAGTTGCAAAATTTGGTACCTAACTCCCTATCTATTTGGAACCAAATGCGGTGATTATATAAAACCCAACAGCAGATCAAATGTTGTTTATACAAACTGACACTCCAATATAAATTTATTTAGTTAAATGTGTTATATTCACATGTTGATTATTATGTTGTGTTGTCAACAAATAAAATTACTTCGCCTCTAAAATCTATCAAAGATAGTTGTGCTAATTTCACTTATAAAAATAACTAACTCTGCTAAAATAAAATTCACTAAAAATCACATATTTACAAGAGGTTATGCTCCTAGCAAGCTTCCACTGAAAAGTAGTAAAAAATAAATAGGTACAAATATAAATCAAGTACCAACCATGAGCGTAAAAATTGAAACGCTAAATAAAGACAACTTTGACACTTGGAAAGTCCAAATGGAAGCCCTGCTTGTCAAGAATGATGTACTCGGATATGTCAATGGAAGGAAAAAACGTCCAGTCGTCATTGAAGGAAATCTTGATACCATCAAAGCAGCAGAAGAATGGGATGACACCGACTTGAAGGCACGAGCGGACATCATTTTAGCAATATCACCTTCGGAGATTAAACAAGTAAAAGATTGTATAACATCTAGAGAATTATGGTTGAAATTAGAAAGTATTTACCAATCCAAAGGTCCTGCTAGAAAAGCCACCTTATTAAAACAATTAATTTTATATCGAATGAAAGAGGATGGCAACGTTAGGGATCATCTTGCAAAGTTTTTTGACGCAGTAGATAAATTAAAAATGATGGAAGTTACAATACACCCTGATATGTTATCTGTAATACTTCTTTATAGCCTCCCAGATAGTTATAACAACTTCAGATGCGCCATTGAATCGCGAGATGAACTGCCAGATCCTGAAATATTGAAAATAAAAATAATGGAACAAGGGGATGCTAGAATAGATAATAGTTGGAATTTAGAGGCAATGACAGCGAGGGGTAATAATTATAGACTACATTCTTCTAAAGGTAAAGAAAACTATCAAAATAGATTACATACAGAAAAACTACAAAACCACGAAAAACAAAACTATCAGAATAGGGAATGGACTGCTTATAGGCCGCAAATCGATAACCGAAATTGCCCGTACTGTAGTAGGCGAGGTCATAAACCATCTTCCTGCTATTACAGACCAAAGGCAAGAAAAGTAGAAGAAAGGGACAACAGCTTATTCATTGAAGAATTCGCTTTGAAAACCAACTCCAGAGTATGGTGCTTGGACAGTGGATGCAGCTCCCACATGTGCAACGAGGATGAAGCGTTCACGTCTCGAGAACCCATTTCTGATGGAAAAGTAAACCTCGCAAATAATGAATCGACAAAAATTCAAGGTAAAGGTACAGTTAAAATAGCTATAACTAGAGATGAAAACGTAAAAATTATGACACTAAATAATACACTACATGTACCTGACTTACGTACAAACCTCATGTCAGTGAGTAAAATAACTGATAAAGGGCATGCCGTAGTATTTACGAAAAACGAAGCTGTAGTTCAAAATGATGAAGGCAGAATAATACTGACCGCAAAACGTAAAAATAATTTATATTATGTTGAAGAACGAGGTATCGAGAATTGCCGTGTAATTTCACAAAAAAGAAACATTAATAATATCGAAGAATGGCATCAACGTTTAGGTCACCTGAATGAAGGAAGTATGAGAGAAATCGTAAATCACCGTAGGGCACTAGGAGTTGAATTTAGTGGACAACTATCTACCTGCAAAGTATGTGCCATGGGGAAAATGGCACAGAAGCCATTTCCAACAAAATCTTTTAGAACTTCTAAAATTCTGGAAATTATTCATACAGACATTTGTGGACCTATGCGAACATCATCCAAGAAAGGTTCAAATTATTTTTTAACATTTATTGATGACCACACACGTTGGTGTGAAGTAAGATTTGTGAAAAACAAAAGTGACGTTCTAAATGAATTTATAAAATATAAAAATTTAGTTGAAAATCAAAAAGGGGGTCGTATAAAATTTTTACAATCAGATAATGGAAGCGAATATAGAAATAAAGCATTTGATGAATTTTTAGATAAAGCAGGAATAGGCAGAAGATTAACTGTGACACATACTCCAGAACAAAACGGTATAGCAGAACGAAAAAAACCGATCACTTGTTGAAACTGCGAGATGTATGCTGATCCAGTCAGGACTGCCACCATCATTCTGGGCAGAAGCCATTTTTACTGCAAATCACGTTCGGAACAGGTGTCCTTCAAGAAGTTTGGATGGGAAAACACCATTTGAAATGTGGACAGGTAAACCTCCTATTCTAACCCATTTTAGAACATTTGGTTGCAAGGGCGTTGCTCTTGATAAACCACCAACCAAAGGAAAATTTCAGCCACGAGGGAAATCGTGTATTTTTCTTGGTTATTCGGAAAGATGTAAAGCGTACAGAATATTTTTGGAAGAAGAAAGAAGAATAACTGAAACAAGAGATGTAAGGTTCCTGGATGAATTTCAGAAAGAAAATCATTATGAAGAATTCGAAACGAAATTGAAGAAAGAAGCAACTGAGAGTAAATCAATTACAATACCACTGAAGAAGACAAATTCAAGAAACGAACAAGAAGGAGATAATCAACAACAAAATTTAGAAGACGCTGATGAATATGACACAGCTGATGAAGAACCCGACCCGATAACTTCCACTACCAACGATGAGCAGCCAGTAGTTTCCAGCCGAGGGAGGGGAAGGCCTCGGATCATTCGGTCTGGAAATCCTGGCAGGCCACGGAAACTATATAGGCCAGTTCAACCGCAGAACTGTATTTTGGTGGGTGAGGGAGTAGTTGAAAACTCTTTCACGTTTGAAGAAATAGTTAACATTGCTGACATATCCATGAAAGACGCAATGAACAGCCAGAAGCACGTGAATGGAAAGAAGCAATAATATCAGAATATAGCTCAATAATAGAAAACGATACATTTGAATTAGTAGAACAAACAAACAACATTAACAAGATTGGGAGCAGATTCATTCTTAAAGAAAAATTGAAAGCGGATGGTTCTCTAGAAAGGCGAAAAGCCCGTTTGGTGGCTAAGGGTTTCAATCAACGGTATGGAGTTGATTTCAGAGAAACTTATGCCCCTGTGGTCAGAATGGGCTCAGTAAGATTGCTCATGGCATTGTCTGTAGAACTTAGATTGGAAGTTCATCAAATGGATGTCGTTACAGCCTTTCTGAATGGAGACCTGGAAGAGACCATTCACATGGAATTACCTGACATGTTTGAAGAAGCATTGACCAAGATAATAAAAAGAGGAGATACAAATCTGAAACAAAAAAGTGAGAAGTTACTGAAAAACTATGAAGAAGGGAAACGATTATGTCGTTTAAAAAAGGCTTTGTACGGACTCAAGCAGGCTCCGAGGCAATGGTACAAAAAGTTGGACCAATGTCTACGAAAATTCTTGGTACCATCAAATTCGGATCCATGTTTTTTCCATGCAAAGCGGGGAGACGACGTTATCTTTGTTGCATTTTATGTTGACGATCTATGGATATCATCAAGTAGCATCAAATGGATAAATGAAGTAAAAAGAGAACTGAAAAAATCATTTAAAATGAAAGACCTAGGTAACATTCACTACGGCCTGGGAATAGAGTTTCATCAAGACATCGACGAGGGGACGATCTCGATGAGCCAGAAGAAGTATATAGCTGAACTTCTGAAAAGGTTCGGCTTGGAGGATGCAAAACCTGTAGCGACACCACTGGAACCTGGGATGAAACTGAAAAAACCGGATATGATTCCTTCTGAAAAAGAGATGAAGAAACTGCCATATCAGCAGCTCATAGGCTCCTTACTTTACCTTTCCGTTTGCACACGACCTGATATAGCATTCGCAGTGAATATGTTGAGTCAATTCAACAATGCATACACTAATGACCATTGGGCAGCGGCAAAAAGAATCCTGCGTTATCTCAAAGGCACGTCTGATTACGCGATTAAATTTCATAAGACTGGCAAAGGACTCATTGGTTACGCTGATGCTGACTGGGGTGCGTGTCCAGATGATCGGCGATCTTACACTGGATTCGCATTTCTCTTGGGAGGAGCAGCAGTCACTTGGGAAAGCAAAAAACAAAAAACCGTAGCATTGTCGACTGTAGAAGCAGAGTACATGGCTCTAGCTGAATCTGCGAAAGAAGCAATTTTCTTGAAAACATTTCTCTCTGAGCTAAACTACGGAAAACTTCAGTCATCTGTAACTATTTACAATGACAATCAAGGAGCACACTGTCTTGCCAAGAACCCAACTCAGCACTCGAGAACAAAACATATAGACATCCGACATCATTTCCTGAGGCAATGTGTTGAAGAAAATACTATTGACATTCAATACCTACCAACGGAATCTATGATTGCTGATGTGTTGACAAAAGGGTTGCCTGGAGCAAAACATCATGTTTTCACAAGTGAACTTGGAGTTGCCAGTTTGAGGGGACGTGTTGTTTATACAAACTGACACTCCAATATAAATTTATTTAGTTAAATGTGTTATATTCACATGTTGATTATTATGTTGTGTTGTCAACAAATAAAATTACTTCGCCTCTAAAATCTATCAAAGATAGTTGTGCTAATTTCACTTATAAAAATAACTAACTCTGCTAAAATAAAATTCACTAAAAATCACATATTTACAAGATCAAATTAATGATAATGATATTTTTAATGACTAGAAAATAGTTAAATTATTCAATTATATTTGTGTGGTGTAAACATGATGTGTAATGAGGCAATAAAAATGAAAAAATAAAAATAAATAAAAAAGAAGCTATCAAAATATCTAATGCAAGTTTCACCGGCAGGGCAGAGGGGTGAACCAGCCCCCCAAGCGCACCCCATTGAATCCGCCCCTTTCCATGAATTCGCCCAAAATAGCGCAGTAAGTTGTGATGTATGTGGGAGATATGGGGGTGGTCTATTCAGCCACAACATCAAGGAGGATTCCCCAGTCGTTACGGAGGAATCCCTAAGTGAGTTGACGTTCCATCTGAACCAGAAACGGTCCAGTCCCAGCTATTGTATCAACTGAGAGCTGATGAGCCCTACCTTGAACTATTGTATCTAAGTATCTCTAATCACTGATATAAATATATGCATCAAGTTAAGACTTCATTTCAATAAGCGGTAAGTACTGTAGCTAGCATATCAATGGTATATAAAGTATGTGGTTATTACATTATGCGTTAACTAGTCTTAGTTGTAGATTTTATTTTGGGGGTATTTTCATCCTCAGTAGGATTTCAAATGTGGTCATCGCTGTAACCCTTGAGGCAGTAAGCGCGAGACACCTTGCTCTGCAAGATGTAAATTATGTTGTATGCAAAACGTAAATTTACTCTGACAGGTATGAATTCTGTCACCTATTTACGAACAAGTGAAGCGTAGGTAGGTGTTTTATTTATCTCATTAGTAACTGACATTTTCATGTTTTTACTTTGGAAAAAATCGCGAAACGCGTTGCTCTTAAGATCGACGATTTTTAGGGGTGACGAAATTTTCTGACGATCCTCGATAACAGCAAAATCGTTGCTACGGAACTGTGTTTTGGTCGTTTTTCATCGTACAAAATCGTTCGCCAGTCGTTGGAAAGATCTTACGCTGCCTAAACCCTCCAAAAATGAAACATGCAGCACGATCGTATGAGCGAATTTTCCTAAATTACTACCTATATAATATGTTGTATATTTATATACCTAATATGTTAAATTGTACTGAAATATGAGCAACATGCAACATGCGTACAAAGACATTGTTAAAAACCAATTGCATGACAAACAAACTCATACTAAATAAATTCGGCAATTCAAAAAATATCTCGAATTGTTAGATTTGTTTTTTGCAGTTTTTCTAGATTTTTTAGCAAATATGTATTAATGAAATTTAAGTGCGTTTTTCCAGCATATTTTTGTGCAAAAAATCTTTAATGTCCTAGTTAATCGTAGATGTTTACTAAAATTCTGCTAACAATTATAAATTCAACAATTTTCTGTCAATTTCAGTGATTTTTTCAGCACATTTTTTGAAATTATACCTAATTAAAGTGCTCAAAAGTGCTGGAACACAAATTGATCCTTTCATTTAGAAAGCTTGATTTTTTGGCACAAAAACAAGATTTTTCTCTCAATCCTAAAGATAGTCATCGTCTGGAATGACACACACACACCCACAAACACACACACACACACACACACAAGCGCAAACTCCAGGAATCGTTTCAAAATGCCTCAAAATGGATTTCATCTAAGAAATTCAGCAAAAATTTGTATTTTAACATTTTCCGAGCCATTGCAATAGCTTCATCTTCTACGAAAATTCGCTGAAAGCAGCTGAGATACACACAAATTTACTGATGAACTATAAATAATCCTCGCGAAATAATAACGTGATAATGGTACCTAGTAACCATACAAAATATCCAAGTTCTGTGACAGTAATCAGGTTGGCTTACTACGAAGGCGAATGTAGAGACCGATATGTGAAAGTGTCTCCCGTGGGTGCGGACTCGAACACAAGCTGATTTCAGCTGGTCAGATCCGACGTCTTTACCTATTCATTTTACTTAGATTCTGATGCACTTAGATTTCAGCTTTTGTTACGTGCAGAACGACAATTATATTAAATTTAATTCAATTAATTTCCTTTTAGTAGATCTACGTCTCATGGAGAGCAGATATATTTAGATAATGTACCAATAATAGATTTCGTTTTATAATTATAGAACATTAATCTGCGTAGGAGTGCAATATAACCAGAAATAGCCGACCCTTGTGTAATAGCTCGCAGCGTTTTCACGTAACACGGAAATTCGTGCGTGTTCAGATGGTATTTTACACTTTTTACGAATAAGTGAAAAGAACTCTAGGAAGAACAAAAATAAGTACCTAATGCAATGTTTTCATAGAACTACGCTTTCGAGCTGCATCCCTGAGACGCTTTTCGATATTATGATATTGGAAGTTGTGTTATAGTTTGGATGAGCGGCGATGGAATTTTCCCTAATTGACGTTCTACACGCGCCCGTGTTCGCTGACTCGACCCTGACAAGTTTCACTTTCCCAAAGGCGGACGACACCCTTGTTTTCCACTTGACTCCCTCAGGGCTCAAATACCCATCGGCCTGCCTACCTCACTCTAGTACGTAAGCTCTTGGCGGATGACTCTGTTTTACTGTCCTAATAGACATGTTACAGATTAATACTGAAATATTCACGTAAGTAACGCATGCATTACAGGGACGCAAATGTCGTATATGATTTTGGTGAGCATAGCAAAGAGATAATGATTTACTGGAAGAACTTCCTCCATTGTAACCCGTCATGGAAATGCTACGAAGAACTTCCACCCTCCTTCTATTCCACACTGTAAATTATGTTGACAATGAGCAGGTAATTATAAATCTACACATCCGGGCAACTACTAAAAGCAGTGGGACAAATTAAATAACATGCTCCTTCCTCTGATCAGCTCAGTGAGCTAAATTCTCTCCTATTCTCCCTAGACAGCTGAAATCCTCCTCCCTAGGAAGCACCTCTGGAACATCATGTGATAAATGACAGACTCCAGATTATCTGAGTGAGATGAATTCTCCCCATTTCACCCTAGGGATTCGATATTTCATCAGCTGAGTGAGGTTAATTTTCTCCTGTTACTGTAAGATGTTGATATTTGGAAGGGAGCTTCTCTGGGACAACAAGAGACGAATGAAAAGACAAGCTCCATCCTGATCAGCCATGCCTTACCTTAGGAAGTTGAAATTTGACAAGGTCTCCCTTTGACACCGTGATGCGAATAATATGACGGGCTCCATCCTGATCAGCTGAGTGAGCTTAATTTTCACCTGTTACCCTACGACTGAGGTTTCCAGTTGGTGGGTCGCGTAGAGGTTCCAGCCGTGTCGGAATGTGAAGAAAAATTGAAATGGTGGGGAATACTCGGAGCTACGTGCCTAACAAGGGGAGGCTCCGCCCCTTGACCCCAGTGGGGAGACCCCGGACCCCCTTCTGTTTAAGTTGAATAGCAAAGGACTTAGCTCCAGATCTCACTCAACTGATCTGGGTGGCTCTAGACGTTTGGGATTACAAGTTTTTTTTTCTTCAGTTTTTATAGGTTTTTCAGCAAATATTAATGAATATCCTGTGAAGAGGGTATTGTAGGAAGAAAAAATATATACGACAGGTTCGAAGGATTTCGATTTGTTGTTCTTTTCGTCCTTAGTGTTTTCGGTCTTCATTTCTTGTGTATTTTCATCGTTCTAAACTTCTGCCTAGTTTTGCCGACAACTGAACGTTTGTCTAAAGCTGGCCACTGACGATCGGTCCAACATGCCAAATGGCGAGTTAGCGCGCCAATGGAATGACGTGAATGGCGAAACTCGTCGGGTATGGAGTGGAGTGACAGGGCGTGATGGAAATCCAACCAGTCCAAAAGCCATCGCGCTGCGCCAAAACATCATCACTCCAACTGCTCGTGAATGGGGAAACGCGACCGGCAAGTACAGACAGATGGCGCGAGTGGGGAAACCGTGCACTTTCCTGTGATCTACAGTCGTACAGGTCTCATCGTCATACAAAGTAACCTCATATGTTACGTGTGTGTACTGTCCTCTGTTGAGAAACCACTGCTTCACCCACTTCCGTTTGGGTCTTCTTTGTTTGGCGTACAAGCATACAACTGTGGCCAAAAGGAGAAATTCTTCTTCGTCCATCTTGCGAGAAGACGCTTTTCAAACTATTATTAATAAATCAAATTATTTATAATAGGCAATTTTGATCGCAGACACACACCACTTCCAGTTCAAAAGACAGAACGGCACTGGTGGATTGGAGTGGAGTGATCGTGAATGACCCCCACTTTCGACTCTTCTTTCCGTCATTCCAATATCGCCTGATTTCGCGCCGCGCCACTCCATTTGGAACGATCGTCAGTGGCAAGCTTAAGATAACCACAAATGTTCTTCTTCTTAATTCGCCGTCTCCTTTCGAAGGTTGGCGATCCAAATGACTAACTCATCTTTGCAAGAAGCAGCTCGGAAAATGCCCTCTGATGAACAACCGAACCCTCTTCTCTGAGGTCCTTCAGCCAGTAGTTCTTCCTCCAGCCAGCAGAAAGGCACCCCATATACACCGAGTTTTCGTTTCATAACGTTGCAGGAGTTCCTTGGAATTCCCAATCCTCGCTAATACTTTCATGTCGGTTGCTCTTTGCGCTCATGGAATACGTAATGAGCGGCGATATAAATTTTGAAAGCTTCAAGATTTTGCTCTGTCCCAGGGTCCAAAGTCCAGCTTCCGCTTTCATAAAGAAGCACTGAGAATACATAACAGCGAAGCATTCTTGAAGTCCCAGACTTGAGTCTGAATGAATGAAAAAGTTTCGCACTTGGAAGAAAGTGCTTCTTGCCTTTTCATTAAATTTTGGCCCCTATTTCCTTCCGGGGATCGTTCTCCTCGTTGATCATTGCCCCAAGGTACTTAAGGACGAGACTTGGCCAACTTTTTTACCATGGATCGTAATCTCGGCATTAATTTTATTCTTTGAAAAAGCGTGTACCTTTGACTTGGAGATATTGAGCAAAAAACCATACGCTTCGCTATACTTCACTACAGAGTCTATCACACATTGAAGGTCTGTGAGGCTGTTGTCCATCATTATAGTGTCGTCTGCATTCGAATATTACTAAGTCTGACCCCGTTGATCCGAATTCCAAACCCACCAACTTCATCCCGGGCTTCATTGAACAAAGCTTCGGAATAAAGGTTGAACAGCAAAAGTGAAAATATGCAACCTTGTGTCAAACCTTTTTTAACAGGAATAAATTGCCTCCGACGTTACCTGCTGTACTCTAACCACAGCTGTTTGCCCCCATTGCAGATTTGAGATTAATCACACCTCCTTTGTCGATACTTAAAATCTCAGTCAACTTGTGTGCCGCACACAGTCAAATGTTTCGCGGGCCTTTGCAGATCTCTGTGTCAAGTCGTTTAGAGAAAAGAGGAACACATATGTTAGTTTTATTCAAATACCAGAGGATATTTGTAAATTTAAAAAAACAAAAATCTTTCAAATTGCAAAAAAAGTCTCTCCGCCCTAATATACCTAATAATTATCTCCCCACAAATTTCGCTATTATACAAGAAAAAGTCTAGCCATAAGTTTCTTTCTTTCAAATAATCAATCCTGGAAGAGTTTCGAGATTTTAGACAAAGTCCTTCATTTTGTGTTTTCTCGTCGTTCTTAAACTAACCATTGCCTTAGTACAGAATGAAATAAACATTTTGTCCAACATAACCGAAAATTCCAGTTCGACTATAATACCGGAGACACCTACTACTTTTTTGTTAATAGAAATACTTTAGTTCAAGGACTACATGTTTCATAGAGTAGCTAGACATACTTTTATTGATTTTTAACAAATTGTAACAAATAGCTGTACACCTATTGACGGAAGGAGTCCAAAAGGGTAACAGTTTCATTCGAATGAGATATTTTAAGAGAATTTGGAGAATAAATAGGTATATATTCTGGGATGGAAAGTTCATTTCTTCCTGGAGAGAGTAGACGGTGGGAAGATAATGTATAATGGCCTTCTTTGTTTTGTGTTTTTCCATCGTTCTTAAATTAAACAAAGGCTTTTTTTTTTAATCAAACGTTTTGTCTAATGTAGCCAAAAATTTTACATTTGCTGTAAATACCAGAAGTACTAAATTGCTTCCGAGTCTACCTATAGGTGGCGGAAGCCTAGTTTTCACTTTCGGGGGATGAAAATTTGATTTCTCCAAAATCAAACGTTCCACTCGCATTTTGAGTTTTGGACCATTCTGAACTGAGCAACTTTGGTGTCGTGCCTCTAACTGTGTTTTCACTGAAAACCAGTCGACTAAACTTTTTTTCTGGTGTAGGTAACCAAAAATTCCAGTTTCGCTAAGCCAGAGGTACAATAGTTTTTAGCGGAAATGCTTTAGTTTACGTAGGTCCGCAGGTATTGTATTTAACGAACGGAGTGGGTCTCTACTTGGACTCTGCTAACATTTGACAGCGTGTATGCGATTGTCGTCAAATGAACCAAAAATCGAGTTTGGTAGTTTTCGATGTTTTTTGAACGATCTCTTTAGGCAAGTTTTGGCTCAACTTATTTGATGAGGAAAAATGTGGCTACCACATTCTTTGGAAATCAATAAAAACTATAATAATATGTAGGTATATGAATAAGAAGCGAAGACGAATACATTACACTAAATAACCAGTTTTCAAAACTTGTTGAGGAACCTGGTAAGCGGAAAAACGTGTTTATAGTATACAAGAAATTGTATATGTGTAAATTATAGGTACTCATTTTTGATTAACATACTGAAAGCTAAAATCTTGCAACAAAGCCTTAGAATTTGAAGATTGCAGACAAAATATTCTGAGATGAAATATTCATCAAATGATATGCGGCTGGTTCTAACCAATAGAAAACTTGCTTTTATTTCTATTAATATTTCAAATTACTACACATTTCTTGGTTTTTCACGAAATTGTCCATTATCCTGGGAAAAAATCTGGCGATCCTCCAACAAGGGACACAGTTTCTTTCAAATTGGAATTTACGAGGGCATTTGGATATTTTAAACCATTATTTTGTATATTCTGGGATGAAAAATTCAGCATGTCCTTAGAAGAAAGATCCTTTACTTCTATTTTATTTATTTATTATTATTTTAATTTAATGAATTAGGCCGCACCTCAACCAGAGGGGTCATTTAGTGGCATGGATTTCTATAAACAAATTTAGTAATAGCTAACAATTAGAAGTAATGCCGCTAATAACCCTTCTGGTTGAGGAGCGGCCTAATTCATTAAATTAAAATAATAATTAATAAATAAATAAAATAGAAGTAGAAATAGGATAAATGCTTTAGTTTACGTAATATGGATATTATTCATGAAATTACATAGGATTTTTCACGATTTTTGCAGTTATACTGGCGGAAGAAATCAGGCAACCCACAAGGGCCAATTTCTTTCAACTGGAAATTCTGGGAGATTATAAATATACATATATAACTAGAAAAATGTATATATAACTGGTATTTTATATAATCTGCGATGAAAAACTCATCAAGTACTGGGAAGAGGATCCTGTAGGAAGATAAAAGATATCCGGCCAGTTCAAAGTATTTCATATTTCCGTTATTTTCGTCCTTCATTTCACGTCTGTGTTTTCCCGTCACTCTAAACATTGGCTTAGTATTGCCGAAAACTGAAGGTTTTTATAAAGTTCCTAACCACACATTGCAGAGTTGTTTTGATGCCAGTTGTTTTCTATAGTTGTCATTAGAAAGCTTTACTTTGCGCACTATATTTTTCACATAAATAGGTGTACCTACCTACCTATTGTTCATTCAGTCACAAGACCATTGTTTCTTTCGAATAAGAAATTCAGGGAGAATTTGGATATTTTAGGCAAAGTATTCTGAGATGAAAAATTAGTCAAACATGGGAACAGGGTGCGATATGAAGATTAAAGATGTCCGACTGGTTCGAACAACTAAATTGGTTCAAATTCCCTTCATTTCTTCCGAGTTTTCTCATGGTTTTTGAACTAAGAATTGGCTTAGTTTTGCCGATAACAACGTTTTATCTCAGTTCATTAGAAATTCTATAGTTTACGTACTAAATTTTTCATGGAATAGTTAGGTACTATAGGCATATTTTTGGGTTTTTGACAAATTTTGCTATATCATGCTACCGGAAAATCTAGCAGCTCTAGCCACTATAGCCACAGATCCTTTCAAAAAGGAAATTCCGGAATAATTTGGAACTTTCAGACTGGGTATTATTCTGACATGATAGGATCATCATGACCTGGAAAGAGGATGCAGCAAGATGATGAAAGATATGCACATTTATTTTCCGATTTTTGACAAATTAAGCTACACATTGACTGAAAAATCTGGCAATCAGACACAAAGAACAACAGTTTCTTTCAAATTGGAAATTTTGGAAGAATTTATATTTTAGACTATTATTTTATATATTCTGGGAAGAAAAATTCATCGTGTCCTGGGAAGAGGATACGCTATGAAGATTAAAGATGTCCGACTGGTTCTAACAACTAAATTGGATCAAATTCCCTTCATTTCTTCCGAGTTTTCTCATAGTTTTTTAACTAAGAATTGCCTTAGTTGTGCCGAAAACAACGTTTTCTCTCAGTTCATTAGAAATTCTATAGTTTGCGTACTATATTTTTCATGGAATAGTTAGGTACTATAGGCATATTTTTGGGTTTTGACAAATTTTGCTATATTATGCTACCGGAAAATCTAGCAGCCCTAGCCGGTAGAGCCACAGGTCCTTTCAAAAAGGAAATTCCGGAAGAATTTGGAACTTTTAGGCTGGATATTATTCTGAGATGAAGGAATCATCATGACCTGGAATGAGGATGCAGCAAGATGACGAATGATATGCACATTTATTTTCCGATTTTTGACAAATTAAGCTACACATTGACTGAAAAATCTGGCAATCAGACACAAGGGACAACAGTTTCTTTCAAATTGGAAATTTTTGAAGAATTTATATATTATTTTAGACTATTATTTTATATATTCTGGGAAGAAAAATTCATCATGTCCTGGGAAGAGGATACGGTAGGAAGATAAAAGATACGCGGCAGGTTGGTATCTCTAGGTACACACAGTCACAAGAGCAGTTTCTTTCGAATAAGAAATTCAGGGAGAATTTGGATAATTTAGGCAAAGTAATCTAAGATGAAAATTTCGTCAAATCCTGGGAACAGGATGCGATACGAAGATTAAAGATGTCCGACTGGTTCAAACAACTAAATTGGTCAAATTCCCTTCATTTCTTCCGAGTTTTCTCATAGTTTTTGAACTAAGAATTGCCTCAGTTTTGCCGAAAACAACGTTCTATCTCAGTTCATTAGAAATTCTATGGTTTACGTACTATATTTTTCATGGAATATGTACCTAGTTAGGTACTATGAGCATATTTTGGGTTTTTGAAAAATTTTGCTATATTATGCTACCGGAAAATCTAGCAGCTCTAGCCACTATAGCCACAGATCCTTTCAAAAAGGAAATTCCGGAAGAATTTGGAACTTTCAGACTGGGTATTATTCTGACATGAAAGGATCATCATGGCCTGGAAAGAGGATGCAGCAAGATGATGAAAGATATGCACATTTATTTTCCGATTTTTGACAAATTAAGCTACACATTGACTGAAAAATCTGGCAATCAGACACAAGGGACAACAGTTTCTTTCAAATTGGAAATTTTGGAAGAATTTATATTTTAGACTATTATTTTATATATTCTGGGAAGAAAAATTCATCGTGTCCTGGGAAGAGGATACGCTATGAAGATTAAAGATGTCCGACTGGTTCTAACAACTAAATTGGATCAAATTCCCTTCATTTCTTCCGAGTTTTCTCATAGTTTTTGAACTAAGAATTGCCTTAGTTGTGCCGAAAACAACGTTTTCTCTCAGTTCATTAGAAATTCTATAGTTTGCGTACTATATTTTTCATGGAATAGTTAGGTACTATAGGCATATTTTTGGGTTTTTGACAAATTTTGCTGTAGCACACTACCGGAAAATCTAGCAGCCCTAGCCACTAGAGCCACAGATCCTTTCAAAAAGGAAATTCCGGAAGAATTTGGAACTTTCAGACTGGGTATTATTCTGAGATGAAAGAATCATTATGGCCTGGAAAGAGGATGCGATATGAAGATTAAAGATGTCCGACTGGTTCGAACAACTAAATTGTTTGAAATTCCCTTCATTTCTTCCGAGTTTTCTCATAGTTTTTTAAATAAAAATTGGCTTTGTTTTGCCGAAAACTACGTTCTATCTCAGTTCATTAGAAATTCTACAGTTTACGTACTATATTTTTCATGGAATATGTACCTAGTTAGGTACTATGAGCATATTTTGGGTTTTTGAAAAATTTTGCTATGTTACGCTACCGGAAAATCTAGCAGCCCTAGCCACTAGAGCCACTGATCCTTTCAAAAAGGAAATTCTGGAAAATTATGGAACTTTCAGACTGGGTATTTATTCTCAGAAGAAGGAATCATCATGACCTGGAATGAGGATGCAGCAAGATGATGAATGATATGCAGATTTATTTTCCGATTTTTGACAAATTAAGCTACACATTGACTGAAAAATCTGGCAATCAGACACAAGGGACAACAGTTTCTTTCAAATTGGAAATTTTGGAAGAGTTTATATTTTAGACTATTATTTTATATATTCTGGGAAGAAAAATTCATCATGTCCTGGGAAGAGGATACGGTAGGAAGATAAAAGATACGCGGCTGGTTGGTATCTCTAGGTACACAAGGTCAGGGTCGTTGGGAGCTGCGCATTATAGACGAAAAATGTATTTGGGAGCTGGCAGCTGGAGGAGGGCGAGGACGCCGTGCAGCACGACCCCCTGAAAACACGGGAGAAGGCCGCCCAAACAATCGAACGGGTGATTCGTTCAATACGCCCCGCGGAGCGGGAGAGGGGGAAATCCCCGGGGAAAATTCCCTCATCCGGGAAGGAAAAAACGGGAGAATAACCGGAGGACGAGGGAATGCGAATTGTGTGAACATGAATTTAGTGTGGTGAAGACAAATTTTAGAAGGAAAAGCAAAAATAAAGTGAAAAGCGGGGGGAAAAGGCGATTAAAAAAGGGACTCACCGCTGCGCAGCTTGGTGTCGCCCAACTCCATAACAAGCGGTCGAGTCCTTCCTCAGGCCCACGTGTGACTGAATAAAGGGCGGGAGGTCTTAGAAGGGAGGGGAGGGGAGGGGTTGGAAACCGAGGTGGGGGGAATGGAGGACGAAGTGGAGGACGAAAGAGGGAGGACGCGGGAATGCACCCGGGAGTTTCGAACCCCCCTCGTCGCTCGGGTGACCTCCACTTCGCCCCTCGTCGATCGGGGCGTCTCCCCCCCTCTTCGCCCCTCGTCTTCTGGTGACTTCCCCGCTTGCATTTTCTCCTCGAGTGAGGGCCCTTTTCGAAGGTGCACTTCGGAGGGGAGGGGGAGGGAGTGACGTCAGTTGTGAAGCGTGACGTGTGAAGCGGTGTTGGTGCTGCACTCTGTTGTTGGGAGCGCGAAATGTTTTGGTGCACTCACATCACCTACAGAGGTCTCTTCCACATTAGCTTCCCGCTCATCTTTAACTGGCCTTCAAGATCAACACAAGAAACTAAATTTCTTCCACATTAGTTCACATTTATATATTGATCCAGGCGCGGATCCAAGGGGGGGGGTCACAGGGGTCATGACCCCCCCCCCCCCAGAATCAGCCCCCAGAATCAGAAAAACATCATTTCGATTTAATCTTTTCAATATATTGTTTCAAATACAATTGTATTGATATTTACCATGATGCATTCGCCAAATTGAAACTTTTAATTTTCTTCGTTACTGTATTAAGAACCAGAATTTCTAACTATAAAACCAGTCGACAGGAAGGATTTAATAAAAAGTGTTGGAAAATCTGTAAACAAATAAAAGTGATAAATATTTAAGAGAAAGTCTATAAACAAAACATTATTGCAAATTGAATTTTAAATTGAAAACTGATTAGGCCACATGGTCTTTTCAATTTTGCTTCTTATACAACGGTGTAAATATTTACCATAAAACATCCGTCAAATTGAAATTCGAATGTCCTCGCCAGTAATACTATAATTTCTAATAACACAAACGGTAGACGGTGTTAAAAAACTGAAAAAAAAACAGAACCATAAAAAATCTAAAAAGATTCGATCAAAAATGTCAAAATTAGTCAAATATAATCGTACACTTGTTGCATTAGTCCTACCAATGTTATTTTATATACAATTATGTATGTCAATTAATTTACCTTGGTGTATCCGTCAAATTACACCTTGTTTATTTCTTCTTATTTTTGTTAATTATTATCTTGTTTTTGTTTCGTTCTCGTTTACTTTCCAGCCAAATTCAGTAAAAACGATCCTGAATTCACTGAGATCAACAATCGATTGTTGTGGTTTCAATGTTTTGATTTGCAAACTCTGAAGTTAGCTACGCTGCCATAAAAGGCGCCACTTTGTTTGAAAACACATTAGGACACTTTTTTAGAAGAAAATTGAAAATAAATACATTTATCAGCTAAATAATTAATAAATATTAAAAAATATTTTTTACATAAACAATGAATTTTATAAATAATTACAATTAGTTTTTAAGTAGACAAATTGGACGAGTTCAGGCGTAAGGTTATTCTGGGTTTGTCAGTCTGTAAGAAAATTCGGTTTGTATTGTTCGTTTGGTTATTTTGTTATTTTGACATTTTCATGTCTTTCATATGGCACATATAATATAATAACAAAAAAATCGTCACGAAAATTGCTAACGAAAATTGCTCACGAAAATTGTCCCAAGTGGCCACAACGATGATTATGACCATCAGAAATTTCGTTAGCAATTTTCGTGACGAATTTTTTGTTATGTGCCATATGAAAGACATGAAAATGTCAAAAAAGTACAAGCGGCCTGTCGCGGTTTTTTCTTCCTTTTTTTTTTTTTTTTTTGGAAAAAAATTGAATGTAATAATTTCAAAACATTTATATACCTGCTTAATGTATATAGATTATAATGTATTTAATTGTCATAGTATTCGCAATCCTCAGCGTTGAGCACAAATCTTGTGTCGATTCAGCGCTTTCTTCCTCATAAAATAGTCCAATATTTTGTGGTCCATGTCCTCTTCTGTACCACAGTGATCACAATTTGGAGAGTCACTCCTACTCGATGTATACCTCTATTAATCTGTGCATGATTAGTCCTAGTCTTACGGCCGGAACGATATATTGGCGGTTGAGTAGGAGGCTGGACCACGGTTTGGGACAGATATGGGGCTGTACTAGAAAGTGGTGGTGGCCTTTATCAAGTGAAACTTGTTCGTATGAACTTTGCCACTCTTCTAGGGTCACTTTATTAATCATACGTAGTGCATCTGGCAGGAGGATTGCGATACTTTCTTCTGCGTACTGTAAAGAGGCTCCAAATTTAACTGTAGAATCTGCCATCATTTTTTTTTTTTTTTTTTTTTTTTTTTTTAAATATTTATTTCCATATAAATGACATAATATATTACATGGACATAAAGAAAAAATATACTTCAGGAAGCATAAATACGAAATAATAATATCTGTTGGAAATTAAATTCCCCTTATGGGCACCAACTCGTGTTGGGGAATGAGTGAACTGAGCTCCCATAGTAGGCATACAAGTTATTATAATAACAAATAAAATAAACTCACATCAATTGAATTAAATTACCATAAGAAAAAAAATGATAATAATAAAATTAAAAAAATGAAGTATACACAATGTGAAATTCTACGGCGTCTTAAGATTTTTAAAATGTTTTGTTATAGAATGTTTGATTTGATTAAAACTGTTTGATGCAGATGACTTGGCAAGTGATATTACTTTTAATCTGAGGTCCGGGGGAAAGCTATTGAAAACTATCACACCTTGGTAAGGGAAGAAATGTTTTGAAGCTGTGTTTTTAACTTTCGGGATTTCAAGGCAATTATTCTTAGAGAAGCGAGTATGAAACTAATGGACAGGCCCAGAAAACTCTTTACTATTAAATAATTGGAGTACGTCACTTCTTTTGTAAAGATGGTCTATATTAAATAAACCCAGCTTCACGAATAGAGGGGCTGTATGTTCCCTATATTTCGCTTTCGCCCCCCCCCCCCCCCCACCCCCTAATAAAATATTTTTGAAGGGTAACTAAGTTAAGCAATGTAGTTTCATACGCACTACCCCACATAGGCAAACCGTACAAGAGAGTGGATTGGATCAGAGCACAATAGACCTGCCGTAACACCTGAGTATGCATAATTCTCCTTAGAAATGCGAAAACATACAAGCATTTCCTAAGCCTCAACTTCAGGGCCGCTATATGATGATCCCACTTTAAAAGACTGTCTATTGTCATACCTAAGTATTTGACCTTATCCTGTCTGGTTAAAGTGGGGCATGTGCATGAGCAACCAAAAGAGACGTGGCAGTGTAGCTTATGCAGCCTAAGGCACCCTTTACTCGGGGCTAAGGACCTAATTGACCTGGCGAACGGCATGAATATGGTTTTACTAACACTTAACGTTAGTCTATTTTCAATGAGCCACTCACTGATCGCTTTCATGCCTCTTTCAGCTTGTTGAAACGTTTCATGCCAAGAATCGCCATGGAAAAGCATAGCAGTGTCATCTGCGAACATTACCGCCTCTCCCACTGACATAGCCTCAGACTCGAAAATATGGTTGGCATAATATGATGTACAGCAAGGGGCCAAGCACTGTTCCTTGCGGGATTCCATACCCCGTACACACCAAGGGGTCACCGAGTATGCCATTCACGCGCACTCGCTGCCTTCTGAAGCTTAAATAACTTTTGAACCAATGAAGCGAAGTATTCTGAATACCTAACTCTTCCAATTTTTTGAATAAAATCATCAGTCAAATAATAAAATCAAATGTCATTTCCTCTCACATTAACGTACACAGGGATCCATTGTATGCAAATTGTTTTGACGGAGTGTTGAAGAATAAGGGAAGCGGTATAGTATACCATGTAGTTTATACTGGCTCCTCGATGCAGTGACTGGAGAGCCAGGCATGCTGCTTGAGTCGGAAAGTACAATGATCTGTTAGCTGTCCGCTGTGACACCAATATCTATTCCCATCGAGATGGCGTGGAGATCAGAGCTACAAAATTGAAAGGCTTCCGGTAACTTTTGTGAATGGGGTTGCTGTGTCTATGGGTCATTTACATCCACCCCTACTCCATTCGCTTCTTTGGATGCGTCAGTGAACGAGAGCCCCGATTATCCGCGAGCGGATGATCCGCGTTGCGGATTAACCGCGAGGATACAACATTTTTTTTTTTTTTTTTTTTTTTTTTTTCAAATTACGAATCTTGACCTTGTTTTTTGTTTACTGTTCTTTATTTTAGTGATTTAGATGAAAATAAAAGGTTTTTTGCTTTAAAAGTTTACATATGTTTTAAACACAATAGAACACAGTTTTTATGCTGAAATATATTTTTTTTTTTTTCCGTATTTTCACCTCATTTTTATTCTTGTTTCGGGTTATCCACGATTTTCGCTATCCACGGTGCCCCTGCCACCCAATTCCACGGATAATCGGGGCTCTACTCTGCCGTAGGTACTTAGATTAGATCCCGTATCTAAACAAACCCTACTTTTGGGAAAATGCGTCTCTAGATTTTGAGTAGAAATTTCCTGGTATTTGCTCTAATTTACGTTGTCTCAAGCTCCAAAAGTACTCTTTCCAAGGGAAATTTCTCGCTGAATTGCGTGGAGCGGCGAGAAAACCTTTTTTCGATCAGGACGTTGCAAAAAAAGATGTAGAACATATGTACCAGGCGACTTCCTCGTATCTGGTGCACATACGAGTTTTCGTTTTGTAATAAGACAGATACGTTTTTTCTACTACAAAATTAGTACTGCTCTACGTTGAAAGAAACCACCCCGTCAAACGGTGCGATACCATTAACTCAATATGGCCAAAAATGCAGAAACGGGATCTAGTCTTAGTATGGCAGTACTGTACCTTGCTCTCGATTATGGCCTCTCTAGTTAATTGGGTGACCTGAAATGTAGGTACCTCATTTCTAGAACTCTCAAGACCTGGTAGAGTCGTTTTGATGTTTATTGTTACCATCGATGCGGGAACTATTAAAGTGTATGCGAGTCGTTTCGGAAAAATCCGCTAGCAGTGCGTGATTTCTCTATCTTCTCGCGCTTAGAAATTCGAAGGTTTTTTCGATGTTCAAGCCCTTAGGGAAAGCGAACTATTCAATGTACAGTGTTACGGGTGGTCTTATTCGATTCTTTGGGATTAAATTTATCATTGACAAGCAAAATATTGTAACTGTTACTTAGAAAGTTTTAGAGATCTCGATTTTTTTTATGTTTAGCCCTTTAATACAACCCTTTAGGGTTGGTAAAAATTTATGCCGAGCTTCTAGGACCATCTAGGCCACAAATGTGATTTTTAACACAAGTTTCATATAGTTTGGTCTAGTATTTTTGGGGGACGGACGGTTTTTTTTTTTTTTTTTTAAATTCGATTTTAGGATTCTACGCATCTTGAAACGTAAACCAAAAATTTTTCAGGGGGTGTTTTTTTTTTTTTTTTTTTTTTTTTTTTTTTTTTTTTTTTTTTTTTTTTTTTTTTTTTAGATAAATTGAAAATAATAAACCAAAAGCATCACATAACGTGACGTTATGACGAAATACTTCAACAATAACAAAAATAATCTAGTTTTTGGCTTTGGGGTATTTTTTTCCCCTTGTTATCTTTGTAGGAAACGAAAAGACGCGAGCGAACATAACGACAACGTACACAAACTCGATTATTTATCTTGTTTCATCCATCATGACCTTTACTTAGCGTCACAAATTGTATTTTAATTTGTGAATTGCAATTTTCTTTAAATAAAATGTGTACATAGTATATTTTTTATTTAATTTTAAAAAAATCCTACGTCTGCTCGCCGATAAACCATCAAAACCAAGGAAGATGATGATGGGTGTTGCGCAAAACATGGTATTGTCTCCTGGGACCTATTTCATAAAACAACAAGTCACAAGTGTACAAGTTAACAAGTACATGTAATGCTCGTTAAACTAGAGCAAGTGTTTCACCAAAACAAAGAGTACAAGTGTAGAAAAGTTACACTTGTAGAAGCTAAGTTTACAAGTGTAGCAGAAAAGAAAAATGGCATGTGGACTTGCAGAAACTAAGTTTACAAGTTTAGCAGAAAAGAAAAATGGCGTGTGGGGATAAATGAAATGAACAATGTCAAGCGGGATGCCAAAATTGAAGTTTTGTCGGCGAATCATAATATAAAAACGGTGTTAAGTACACGATAGGATGTTTATCGTACATGACGAGCCGTACTGATTGGAAGGCAGACAAATTATAAACTGAAAAGTGGAGAAAGTATGTATTTGATTTCAACTTATTCTGATGGCTGGTATAATCGGATTTTTCTCCTTCATTCAGCGGAAATGATTAATCAGTGTTCATCAAGTCTCAATGCTGCTGGGTTAGGAATGTCATCTGTAACTTCGAGATGATCTTCACACTTCACTTTGTTCTTCAATGATGAGGAGATCCTCAATACCCGATCAGGAAAAATAGCACTCGGTCACTTACCATTTGAATCTTTCACGGGTCTCGGAAGACATCCTAAATCTCTAGTTAAACTCAAAAATACCCACGAAATGAGCGTTTATTTGTGGCCGAAAAAATCTTTGGCCTCTTTTACGCTGAACGCTTCTTGTCTGTATTCTCAGCAGAAGATGATTCCCACATATTAAACACCGAAAAATTGTAAACTCACAATGCTGGAAAATAACAAGTTTACAGGTGAATGGACGTAGGTTAAAAATCGGCCATTTTTTACAGCTCTAAAACAGTGACTTGTTCAAAATTATGGGAAACACTTGTAACTTGTCTAAATTCGCCTGTACACTAGTTAATTTTCACCGTGCGTTACAAGTCTACACTTGTACCTTTATGAAACGCTTGCACACTCATTTTTTACAACTTGTACATAAAATTAGCTTGTAACTTGTCACTTGTTGCTTTATGAAATAGGCCCCTGGTGTTGTGGATTTATCGGCGAGCTGACGTTTATTAAAAACTACACAAACTTAGAAATTACTCTTACCTTCCTAATCATCGCTAGTCTGTTCGGCCTCCTAATAGACCTAGGAGGCTGAAATTTGGTATGGAGTCTCTATAGGTCTTTGTGTCACTTTTCATAATTTAGAACTCGCTTATCGTAGTCTGTCGACTGTAAAAGTGTCGTTTCTAAGACTACTTCTAGTGTAATTTTACTACACTAATGCTTTTAGCGAATTTTTGAAGAAAATTAAGCTATTGCTCTCGCCTCAAAATTTGTAGAATGTGAATTTTTGAAAAACAATTATGCAGAAATCCGTTTCAGGCTATTCTGAATCATATTCTGAAGTTTAACGCATTTTTTTATGTATGTATATATGTATGTATGTATATATGTATGTATGTATGTATGTATGTATGTGTCATTCCAGACGATAACTGTCCGTAGAATTGTGCTAGAAACTTCAAACAAATTTTAAAATGTTAAGGGCACAAAACGAAAGTTTAAGTTCGTTGGCCAGCTTGATCGGATTACATCTTCGGGTTGAAATTTTCAAAAGAAATGACCTGCGGCAAGCGATTTCCGAGCTAAAAGGAGTGGCGACCAATAACATCAAGGTCATGGCTGCGACCGTGTCATGGCGCGGGGTGTGGTGCGGGAAAAGCGCCACGGAGTTACTCGAGTTGGGCATCTCGGCAGGAGTACTCCGTGGTATCACCACCCGCGTCCTGAGGGGTTCTTACTTGAACTGGTGGTCGTTTTATAGGGGCACTTCCTTTCATCCCATTCTTCCTCCTCGTCCTGAAACTTCCCTTATCCCTAGAGCCGGCGTCGGGTAAACCTGGGCGTCCTCCCCACTTTTAATTTTTTTGTTTATTTTTCAATTTGAAGGTGTGCCCCCTCCGCCTTTGAAGAGAGTTTTGTAAAAAAAAAAAAAAAAAAAAAAAAAAAAAAAAAAAAAAAAAAAAATGTATGTATGTATGTGTCATTTCAGACGATAATGTAGTCAAAAATTTCAAAATAGCCTGTTTTTTGCGATTTGTCGTGCGAAATAATTTTTTCAGCATACTAACATGTGGTATATTCGGAATCAGCGTAAAATTTCCTATAAGAATATGTATCAAGTTTTCAAAAATTTCAAAGTTGAAAAATCAGTCAAAAATCGAAATAATGCCGTTCGCTGGTTGTAAAAATCGGTAATATTCTTCAAAAATTCGCTCATGGGGTCATGCTGCATGACTGGACTTTTTGTGTTTGTGTGCCAAAGCAAAGACATGAAATGTCAAAAAATGTATCAGTAGGTACCTACAGTAGTCGGACTTTTCAGAAAGACCTAAGAGCATGATAAGACATAAGACTATATTAATCATGGAAGAAAATGATGGGAGTAAACCCCCCCCCCCCCCCCCCCCCCCCCCCCCACCCCCCACCTCGCGTCCCCCCATCCCTTCCGTCTCCGCACAACTTGGTCATGGGAGTCTAGTTAACTTTCCCCCTTCCAAAAGCTCTTTGGGCATCAACAACCAATTGTCTGAAATTCAACGTAAAATGGTATAAAAATACATAAGCTGATTTCGCCAAATTTCCAGTTTATAATTAATTTCATTTCTTACTTTCATGAGAAGATAATACAGGATGAATCCGAATCGAGCGAGAGGCCCACGGTAAGACGTTCGATACGCGATACCCGCGGCACTCCGAATATGCGAACATCCTACAAGCGGTATGAAGACTGCGAGGAACCTGGTAGGTTTCACAGTTGTATGAGGCGACATACGGTCGGTGGATTGCATGATCTCAGAGGCTCGTCCTTTCTATTCGAGGCCTTTGTGAACTCTGCCTAAGGAACGGTAAGGAAGCTTTCCGTGATGGAAATAGCGTTTCTCCTGCAGCTGATGGTTTGGCGAGACCAGGTGAAGAATGAGGGTATAAACGCCGCGAGCGTTTCGACCCAATACTTTGTTTGCTTTTTTTCTTTTTTTTTAAGTACAAGTGGATAGATAAAAATGTCAAGCACAGCGTTATATAGTATTAGGGGAACATACATCCATATTGATTATAAATTTTTTTAGCTTTTCAAATAAAATTGACCATATTTACAATAGGCTCATGAGGCCTTTGGATTTCGACAAACGAAATTGTACTGGTACCCCATAGCGTAGCCGGAGCTGATAATTGTGTGATGAGAAACCCTAGTCTTGATGTTTACATTTTTGGTGGTCAGTAGGGTGAGTTTCAGCCTATCAAATCTAAGCGACCTTATTTAAAATAGACCCAGCTGGATTTTTGCATTCGTCAAACAAAACTGTGATGGTAATAGAGTGTAGTCAGTGCTGATAATGGTGTGGTAAGAAACCCTAGTGTGGACGGTTGCATTCTTGGTGGGCAGGAGAAGATTGGTCCTTGGAGTTTCTGCTTTTCTAATCAAATTGACCACATTTGCAAGAGGTCCCGAGGCATTTGAGATTCGTCCAACTAGATTGTGTGGTGACGGTGCTGATAATGATGTGCTAAGATATCCTAGTCCTATTGTGGATGCATTCTAGGGAATCAGGAGATGGTAAAAGACCTTGGAATCCCGGCTTCCCAAATCAAACCGACCATACTTGCAATAGGCCCATGGTAATATAAAGATTTCAAACGAATTTATGCTGATTTCCATGATGTTCTGCCTTTATCCGTCATTTCTCTTTCCTCATTCATCTGATTCTGGAACCCCGTGCATCAGATTAGTCCCCTTTTTACGCAGTCTCCGAAGTTCGAAGTGTTCGGATTGAATGAGTATTTTGAAGATTCCTTTCTTGAAAAAATGTTAAGTTTTGGGATTTGTTTCAGAATGTCTCAAAACGGATTTCAATTAGGAAAGTTTTTGAAAATTTTGATTTAAAGATTTTCGGAGCCAATTCAATTAGTTACTACGAAAATTCACTAATGAAAATTAACATTTACTATGCCGTTGGAAAGCAGCTGTTTCAAGAAAGGTTGCTCCGTGAAATTCTTTCAAAATAGTCTGTAGTGTTATAAGAAAATCAAATGGAAAAACATCAAATTCTGGCAATTTTTTAAAACTTGCCTCAATTGCATTTTTGCAAATTTTAACCTAATTTTTTACGCAATAAGTAGGTTTAAACAGATTGATTTGGCGTCAAGAAGATAGGAAAGTTACCGCTCTTTTCAACGGTGTCCTTGTATTTGATATAACAGCGATCTTAGGGGAAGTTATGGCCGTTTTGATGTCATCAGGTAGAAATCACAGAAAAAATCTTGAAAATTAAATTACTCAAAAACTAGGAGCTAAAGAAAAAAATCTATTTGATCAGAAATGAACTTTAAAATCGACCCCTGAAGTTGTTACCATTAGGTTTAGGGCACTCGTATGTTACCGTGAAGATCCAGGGTTGCATCAGAATGCCTAAAACGTATTCCCACGGAGAAACTTCAGTGATACTTTTATTTAAAACTTTAGGTTTTAAATATTACGATAGCTTTAATTATTCTACAAAAGAAAGCATTTTAACGAAGCGAACATTTTTATCTTCTCATCATATCAAAAACTCCCGTTCGTGTTGTCATACTTGTCCTGCTCAAAAAAATAAAAAGATTCGTGGTTCCCGAGTCACGCATATCAACTTGTTATGATGGGATGTGCGTGAGAAGGTGGACCATCAAAAGGTTAATGTGCTTCGCAGTTTTAACGGAACTCAAACGCGATTGTGGGCTCGAGATCGAGGTTCGGATGTCTTCAATGTGAGTCGCCCAAGTCCAAAAAAAGTTCTAGTCATGCAGCACGATCGTATGAGCGAATTTTCGTTATAAAACCGTATTATATTATAATCCTTGTTTTGAAATTTGAGCACTTGATTGCGAAGAAATTGTTAACTACCAACTTTATGGCAAAAAACTCATTCTAAATTATATTCTATGATTCAAAAATATTCTTTCGATTTTCCCCTTTTTTTGTAGTTTTTATAAATTTTTCAGCAAATATTAATTAAATTTATGTAGGTACATTTTCGACATAATTTTGGGTATGGATTTGTTAAATCTAGTTTATTGTAGAAGCGTCTTTTGGCTAAAATTGTGCTAAAGAATATATATATATATATATTTTTTTTTTTTCTTGTGGGACGAAAATTTAAAATGACCCCAGAACTTTCACAACCTATTTATGTCAAAAATAAAATTGAATAATGTACACATACACAAGCAGTGAACGTAAGAAATGATTTCTTAAATATTAATAATTTGGTTGTCATTTTTTAATTCTTGTCTTTCCAGCATTAAGTATTGCATAATCCTCTATGCTTTCACCTATCTCTTCATCGTCATTACCAGAAGAATACCCTCTACATCGAAATCATCGTTTTTATCAGCAGCAGGAGGCAGTAGTTGACGAGCAGCACTATTATTAGTCTCAGCAGCAGCTGGGAAATAAAATAATGTATAATGATAATTAAAAAGTATGGCACTATTCTTGTGGGGCGCTACAGGCTTTAGCCTATTGCCCTGCAAAAATGTTGTTTTATTACGTATATATTAATTTATTTCATAATGACATGTGTTAATTGTACTTAAATAAATAAATAATTCATGTTTGCGCATGCACCAATTTACCATGAATCCAATGTCATTCACCATCTAATGTATAATCACATAATCTAATGTATAAGGCAATGGAATGGTACTTGAATTTAATGAATATCTATATGCTGTAAAAATAACTGCATAAAAGGTGAAAATGCAAATACATTTTGTGAATATCCGGGTAGTTTTAGAGCAAGTTTTTTTGCAATAAAATTGATAATTGTTCACTCCAAGTGCGGTACGGTACCGCAGCGTCCAATGCCGCTGGCCTGTACTGAGTCTAAGACCCCCTTATAAACTACGACGATTTAACTAGCAGCTAGTTATTCCTTTGGAATAAATTCGAATAACATCTTTTGAAGATTCTGATGAAATAGTGGTGGTGGATGGTGCAGAGGTTCTCCGATAAAAACGTAATGGCTAAGTCGTACGTGAATAACAAACCTTTGTGTGATAATTTGCAGCATTTTTATTTTCGCTCCGCACGCAGCAAAAAACCGGCGCCATGCATAAGTAAAAACTAGATGATACATTTAAATACAAATAGCTTTCACTTGAAGGGGTCCGGTATGTTTAAGAGAGCTAGCTAAGGTGTGTAGTGGAAGCTTGAAATTAGGATGGGTAGATACCTACTAATAATAGGGAAGTTCAGCAAGGTTCGCAATGCAACTTTAGTGAAGTTTAGAATGCAATTACAAGTTTGGAAAGCAAACTTCAGTTGAACTTAGAAAGCACTTCTACGTCCCGCACAGTATTACAGCGAAATTGCAATGCGCTCATTTCTTGCACACAACATTTGCAAGTCCTTTGGTAAAAAAGATTCCTATTGAGTAGGTCTTGGGTGATTATCATAAATCATTCTGTTTGGGTCACGAAGGGCGCGTAATACGTAGTTTTTTTACCGCTAAATAATCGGGTAAAGAATGGGATGCATCGTGTTCAATAAGTCGAGGTTCAAGCTGGACCAGAGTTTAGCGTCGAAGTGATGAATTCGCAATATGGCGGCCGACAGTTGCCACGCTTGCGTGTTCTCTGAGCTCCCATCTGTCAATAAAATGTTAACAGGATTCGAACCTTCCGCCAAGTTTGAATGCCACCGCCCTGAAGTCAATTTAAATAGTGTATAGTTCCGTAATTACTGCAAGAATAATACGAGTGTTTTTCCTAATACATGAAGACGTTTCATTGTCTTGGTTTCATTTATAGGCAATAAGTTGTATGTAGTTTAATACCGACCTATATATACAATTACCTACTTAATACCTATAAATATAGGATTTTAGTCCTGATTATCAAGCGACAAAAAAGTCTCTTAAGAGGATGTCTCGCTTGGTTTGGTGGTAAATGTATGAGTATGGGTTTTAAATGTAAAAGTCCCCACCACGAAAAAAAAAAAAGGTCTGCCAAGTTGGGTGTGGCACATAGCTTAACCGTGACCAAAACATAAATCAATAATAAAATTGCTGCAATTAATTACAAAAAGGATTTATTACAAAATTTATTTATTTCTGTATTAGAAAGCTCTCCTACACAGAACACTAAGTAACTTGTCTAGATAATCATTGAACGACATCTATTATACATTTCCTAAATGAAACTGCAAAGGCTTAGTAGCGTACCAGGAGGGCAGCTATTAGAACTAAACAAAGCTGATCCGCTGACAGTAGATTAATGAGGTAAAATAAATCACCTCCCTACGCTTCACAAGACCATCTATTGGCGAATGAATTTATAATAAACTCGATTTCATGAAGTGAGAATTCGTATCAGCTGATCCTAGTCCAGGAACCAGGGCCGAAAAAAGTTAATAATTTCAGGAGAAGGTTTTACATTAGATTTTGAAAATTTAGACCGCTCTGAGTGAGGGAATCTTTGTCTGCCATCTCAAAATTGGAGGAATACGAATTGGTGGCCTCATAAAGACGGCTTAATTTGCCCATGTTTTTCTCTAATAGTTCCAAAACCGTACTTACGAAAGAAATATTTATACGAAGCAAAGTTGTAGAGCATACAAAAACATAACGATTTCAAAACTCTGAATCATCTTTTAAAATAAGTGAATTGCAAACTATTGAAAACCGGGCTAATTTTTGGCCAGTCCTCTCCTCTCCCCGTCAAGACTTTTGCACTTCAAAATCACCTAGTGGTCTTAATATTGGTCTGATTTATAGTCTGCCAAAGCTCATTCCACTCAAGATTAAATAGGTATTTTCCAAAGTTTGCATCGAGAATATTATAACTGAGAAATTTCCTCATTGACTTACAGCCGAACTTATGAATTTTATGTCATTTTACTCATGAAGTTTGCAAAAACGGCTTTCCACTATGTACTTTAATGGGAGACGGTCTGAGCAAAAACTTGCCCGAAACGAACCTTGGAAAGTATTTAACTCAGAATTGTATGAGGTTTGGCAGATCGGAATCAGACCAATATTGAGGTCACCAGGGGTTTTTGAAGGGCAAAAGTCAAGACGTCTTTAACAGATAACCTCTTAAAGATGCCTAGACTTTTGCCCTTCAGAAACCCCTAACGACCTCAATACAATTTGGTGTGATTTAGGTCTGCTCAACCTTTTACCTGCATAAAACCCAGTCTAATTCGTTCTTAACAAAAATTATCAATTAAGTACATATCTACATATTTTGAGGTGCATTGATGAGACCAATCAGGTTTTGTAAGAAGGTCTAAACAGGCAATGAAGAATTGTAAGAAAAGCCCTTTTCCTAGCGAGAAGGTGTAACAGGAGTCATGGGATTATCCATAGCTGTATTTGGCCCAATAAGAAGAAAAAAACATGTTCATTATTATAAATACATACAGATATACACGTACAAAAAATAATATATAGATGAAAAATTGAAGATAGATATACAATAAATGAAGGGAAAAAACATGATACAACAATGGTCATTTTGTCCGTCTGTCGGGGGAGACTTTGGAGACACCTCTGTATATTAATAAATCTTACGAATAGTTTTTTGTAGGTGATACCAGTTAATTCAGACAAAAGTGCCGCTGTGTAATTACTCGCGTCCAGTACCTTGCCAGTTTCCACCAATTGCCCTTATTTAACTGTTCCAGCACAGCACCCTCACTTAGTACTCTAAATCCAAAATGGCGAACTCGAAACTCGGCCATAATCGGGTAGACTGCCAAAAAGTGGAACAGTTCCTCTGGCACACCCAGATTACACATAGAGCACATTGAGGTTCTGGCTTCTCGTGGGACATATGGCATGCAGTTCAATTTGATCAAAGCCCCTCTAAACCGTAGTACCCCACGAATCGCCCATTGTGGATATTTCTGTGCTTTCCTCGAGTGGGCAGGCACAAGACTCATGTCCAGCTGCCGATACACAATCCCACTTCACTCCATGGCTCTGGCCAACATATCCGGACTCCCTCGATGATTCCATCCATCTCCCGCCGCCAACCTCACTGCAGCAGCCACACTGACGAGCAATCCTCTGCAAATCACTGTACCAGAAAATGTGTCGCACAGCCACCATCTCGGCCACCATTCTTGGATACCGAGCTGCTGCATCTTCAAGGCTGAAAATTCCATCGATATCTGATGAAACAGTGGAAGTCAAGTGCCTAAGGCAAGGTTTTGAGGTTCGCGAATGCACAGAAGTTGCTAATGGTACGATCGTGATGACATTGATATATGGGGTAATTAAACCGTTATATCTCAGCTATCCTCCAGATTTGCCGAATAGGCCATGAGAAAATGGCACTTGATTGACTTTACGCATACATTGTTAAAACTATTGATTTTTGAATAATGAAATTTATAGGGACCGGCCTAACGCACATATTCTCAGAAACTTGCAACAAAATCAAATGAAAACTGTATCGGTAATGCTGCAATCCATAGGGGATTTTCGTCCTCTGTAGGCACAAGCTTATATTTTATTGGACAATTCCCAAGATTCATAAGAGATAATAATGAATCAGATAGCGCACGTAGGTACTGGCAAACCCACCTAGCCAACGAGGGGATCTTCGTCGTGTGTAACTACCCATCCTGATCACATTGGAGAAGGCTCTTTACTGAATCGCCATGTGGGCTGCTTGTCCACAGGTTTTTTGAAGGCATTTGACAAGAGTGTCCTACAGAATATCATTCAAAAACTTGAAGCATTTTGTTTCTTTGGCAGGCGAATAAATCATGTTTTACTAAATGTAACCTCTCCCTTATTACCTATCATGAATTTGTAACAAGCAACCTACTCAATCACAACCATATTACAGTATGAACTGCTTTTCATTATGAAATCAAACATTGACTAATTCACGGAAATATATTGAAGATATCACGATATATCGGTATCCAAAACCATCCAAGGAGAAGCCAAATACTTCGAGCGAAATAGGAAAATAATTAAATTCAAGATTATTCGCACATCTAAGCCGAAAGATCCTGATTTAACGGAATTACTCTCTTAATTTTCCCCACCGATTATAACTTCCACGGTTTGTTGCACTGAAACTTCCACGGTTTGTTGCATAAATGGACCGCATTCCTAATGAGGCTCCGAATTTAAAAAGCTCAAGATAGCACGGAAACAATGGCCTTACTGATTTGCAATTCTTTTGTTGCCTATAACCTGAAGGACACAAGTTGTTTTTGTTGTTTTGTCGGTCTTTTGTTTGATTCATTATTATAATAATAATAGTGTCATTGTCGACCGGTATTGATGAAATTGATGGTTGGGGGGGGGGGGGGGGTAGAGCGAAAAGGGGTGAGACAAGGTATCTACAAGGGGGAATTCATGTCAACCACCATGTTCCTTAGGTCCTTCGCCCCTTACCGCTCCTAGCGGTGGATCTTGTTAGTTCCGAGCCCCATTGAACAAAAAATAATGAGGAGAATCGGTCAAGAATTGCGGGTTGGGAATCGTCTAAAAAGATCGGCTATAACTCCCTCCATCCCACATTATGACGGCTAGTGTAACATTTCCACGGTTTGATGCATAACCAGACTCGAATCGGGATAGAACGTGGGATTGGATCACGAAAATCGGTTGAGAATAGTAGCTTGGGCAGCGCTTCTTTGGGTCGGCTATTACCCCCTCCACCCCTCCCTCTACACTATAGCAAATCCAAAATTTCAAGATCTTTTGTGAAACTACCGAAAATTAAGATCGAACATAGAAATAATCTCGTAAATCGGTTGAGAATCGTAGCCTGGGCATCGTCGACAAAAATAACCATACGTGCACTCACATACAAAGACATGGGTTTTTTTTCGCGGTTTCGATCTAAGAATGGTTGGAAACGGATTTATATTCTGTTATTTTTTCCTCGTACGTGGGTTGTCCCACACTCCTCTGGATCAATTCTAACAGAAATCCCTCTTATTTACGAAGCCGTGCCTATATAAGGCATTGCTTCAGAGAGACATCCTACAAAATTAACAAAAATGCTCCGTACGACACAAATCAGTAGTCGTTGAACACATAAATATCAGCAGTTAATGTTAATAATAATTAGCATGGCATTCTAAGAAAGAAACCTGTACAGCACAAGGCAAAAATCATCCAATGGCAGCCCCAAACCAGCACAATACTCACCACCCCTATATTTAATCCTTTAACCCTAGATTGGCACAGTACCCCACGTGTTGCAGTAATCTACGCTACGTGATCAGCTGGGCTTCCCAAGCGAGTTTCACACTAATTCTAGGTGTGAATGACTTATATATATAAAAAAAGTTCCAGTCATGCAGCATTATCTTATGGGCGAATTTTCGTAAATTATTATCGTATTATTTCATGTTGCTTTGTTTTGAAATTTAAGCACTTTGAGAGTATTGAGTGCACTTTGTGCGAGCAAAAATCTCGCTCAATAAATAGCATTCTGGAAATCAACAAAATTTTGATTTTTCTTCCCCCTTTATTTGCAGTTTTATTAATTTCTCTGCAAATTTTCATGAGATTCAAGTACATTTTCCAACATGCATTTTTTTAAAGCAGCTGTTAAAAAATACCTATTTAACAATGTTTAGTCGTTTTCAGACATTTCTAGAGACATTTCTCAGCAGAATTTCTGAAATTCGGACGGTTTAATGTGGTCAAAAATTACTATCTTGAATCGTGGATAATAAAATCGTTATCCCTCAACGATCCTCCACATTTGAACGAGATTGCACAATTTGAACCTGAAGATATATAGCTGACGGATTTTACATTTGCCCATGCGCAGAGTGAAGAACTGATTTGTGAGCAATGAAAATCTACAGCTTAACCCGCACATTCCCTGAAAATTATCATCAAAATTGGATGAAAACTTTGGAAATGAAGGTTGTTAGAAGGATTTGTGGACACATGCACGTAGTGAGAGGGTGAGAGGGAGGGGATGATACGGCGAAGGAGTGTGTAAGGGAGGGGGAAGGTGAAATGGGGAGGAGAGAAGGAGAGAGTGCGTGGTGAGAGGGGTAGTGAGGGAGAGAGAGGGGAAGAAGGAAAGAGAAGGGATGAGAGGGTGAAGGGGGTTCGAGCAGGGGGGGGGGGGGGGGGGGAGAGAGAGAGAGAGTGAGAGAGAGACGAAACCAAATTTGTTCAGAATGGATGAATTAGACTAATCCCTAGTAGGTATACTAAGGCCACACACACCTACGACAAATTCGTGGGTGCGATGCGTCAGGTTTGCATCCTCAGCAATCAAACCTACGCTACGTAGTGTAAAGTGCTTACGCCCGCACCGGCCGGGTAAATCACGTAGGACGTTTTCATCACGTACGATAGGTTTGATTGCAAAATTCTCACGACCGCATAGCAGGCCACAACGCTCGCTCGGTTTTGCCAGCTGTATGGGACTTGGCCTAAGAAGTAAAACGCGAGGAGAAATTTTGATTATGGTTTTTTTTTCCTACCCCGAAAGTGAAAACAATGCATCTGCTACCTAAAGGTAGACGCAGAATAAAAAAGTTCCAGTCATGCAGCATGATCGTATGAGCGAATTTTCATAAATGGTCGTATTACATTTATGTTAAATTCTGTTGAAATTTGAGCACTTTGGGGACAAATAAAAATTTTATTATACATTTTATAGCAAACTAACTTTTTGTCAGTAATATTCCAATGAACAAACGATTTTGTGGATTTTTACAATTTTTTCAAGTGTTCCTATCGATTTTTAGCTTATTTTAATGAAATTTAAGTACATTTTTCAGTACAATTTTGTGCTTAAATTTTTAAATGTCCTAGTTCATGTTCGATTAATTTTTTTCGAGTAGCATTCTGCTAAAAAAAAAGAAATTTGTTAATTTTTAGCGGTTTTTTGCCTTTTTTAGTGATTTTTTAAGTACATTTTTTGAAATTTGACCAATTTAATGTGCTCAAAAAGTGTTGTCCAACGAACTCATCCTTTCTTTTGAAATGCTTGATTTTTTGGCGAAAGAACGAAGTATAAAAGCGTTAAAATCCAGGAATCATTTCAGAATGCCTCAAAAATTTTTGAAAATTTGTATTTTACAATTTTTGGAGACATTGCAATAGCTTTATTTTCTAAGAAAATTCGATAAAAGCATGCCAGGGGATTTATCGATCACTGCAGCTCATTAGAGCTTCCTATTGTCTCAGCAATTTATGCGGAAGGTGGCGACGCGCAGTATGGTGGTGTTCGCACCAGCTGTGGAGGGACGAGCGCCGCGGGGGACGTCGGACGGTGGCCGCCTGCTGATTGGCGGAGAGGCCGTTGCGAAACGCGCGGAACGTCCCCCCACCCGTCGTACCTCGCGGCGATTCCGCGAACCCGTGAAGGAAGTTTGCGTGCGATGGAGTCCGGCGCCAGCTGTAAACCCCCCCCTCCCCCCTCGCACCATACTCCTCACCATACGGCCTCCTCCACCACATATTGCCTAGGTGACCTTACTTCCATGGAATAATTTATGATACCTAGAAAATCTATTCTTCCATACGATGCAATGGAAGATCTGTTTGTATTTATTTATTTATTTTATCATAATAATGTTATTATTATTATTAATTTGTATCACAACTTTCATGTTCATTTAATTTTACGAGATCAGATACAATATAACATACAGTATCAGTGACGGATTAATAGAAATTCGTGGGTGGGGGCGGTCATCTACCTGGACTACCCCCTCCCCCCCCCCCCCCCCCCCCCACCGAGAAATTTTTTGAAAAAGACCTTAAAAACTGGCAGTTTTAGATGTTATAGACTTACACTTTATATCAGGTATGTAAAAATTAACATGAAAAACACAATTTGCATTTGCACAAATTTCAGCTTGGTTACCAAACGCCTATGTACACACCAAAAATAAATAAATAAATACAAAATAAAATGACTATAGGTAATTAATTTTTTTGGCAGTATTATATCGAAAAAGGCAGGGAATGAAATATAAAACGCTGGAGAACTTCAGTCCTCGTAATGTAATATCTCTATCTCTATCTCTATCTCTATCTCTATTATTAATAAGAATGAAACTTTATTAATAAGAATGAAACTCCGTCCGTTTGTCCGTTTGTTTGTCGTGTCTATGCACGGCCAAACGGCTGAGTGGGCCGGATCTACGAGTGGGGGGATCTTTTTGGGATTTTCCGATAGGGTGTATAAGCGAATTTAAAATTTTCTAATCCCACCCGAACCATGGGCCGTAGGGCGGGAGGGGGGTCGAAGTAATAATTAATGTGCGCTTTTTCCACTTCCCCGCTTCCCCTACCCCTCTAAACGGCCGTTGACAATTCCGGAAAAATACGGGTTTCGTAGGTTTTCCTACGAGGAAGACGACGGCGCGATCGGATCGCGAAAAAAGTATCGGGAAATGCGTTAAAAAAATGCGAGAGTACGGACCCGTTTTCTCGAAAAGTCCGCCGAAAAACTTGGTTTTTTCCCATTAAAATATACCCCATAAAGGTACGTTTTTTCGGAACGGTTTTCGCGGGCGAAATACAGCTTTGATCCCGCCGAATCTGAATCCCGGATATCGAAAAAAGTGACGGAAAGTAGGTCAAATTGGGAGGGGAATTGCGAGGGAACCGTTTAACATCAGAAATTAATCGACCACGGGCCCCCCCCTCCTCCCCCCCCCCCCCACCGAGAAATTTTTTGAAAAAGACCTTAAAAACTGGCAGTTTTAGATGTTATAGACTTACACTTTATATCAGGTATGTAAAAATTAACATGAAAAACACAATTTGTATTTGCACAAATTTCAGCTTGGTTACCAAACGCCCATGTACACACCAAAAATAAATAAATAAATACAAAATAAAATGACTATAGGTAAGTAATTTTTTTGGCAAAATTATATCGAAAAAGGCAGGGAATGAAATATAAAACGCTGGAGAACTTCAGTCCTCGTAATGTAAAATTATTTATAAATTATACATTTATATTGTAAACACAGGATTAAATAATAATACACTCTTTATTTTTTCAATTTACTTTAGAAGTAAACAACCATTTAACAAAGACTCACGATGAAATTAAATGAACAAAGTACATTTTTGATTAAAGATGAAAATACAAATAAAATATTACCTTGTTAAACATTTTTTGGCTATTACTGGTAAATGTGAAACAGTGAATAATTCACTTCAACCGAAAAACACTGGTTGCAATCAGTTAAGAAAATACGATTCGTTTCTTTCTTCGTCGAAACAGTAGGATAGGTTGATTATGTATTATGGCTATTGATTATGTATTGCTACCGTTACCAAAAGCGGTAAACGAGAGACAAATACATTAGGTTCCTACCGTAACTTGTTAAATAAAGTGATGAACACAACTTATCCCTATTAACTAAAATTGTATCCCTTACCTGCTGCCTTATGTTTTTTAAAGAAGAAAGATGTTATCTTCCATGCTCGTTTCTTGACGGAGCTAAACTCAAACACTAAAAAAAAACTTTAGTTCGCATTTAACATGAAGTTTGGTTTCTACTGCTCTTCTACTCACAAAAGCGTGTCGATGGACGACAGCAAGACACGGACTCAACACCACCGTTGCCAACCTGCTTTGATGATTTTTCCCTCAAGCACTTCTGGAAATCTCAGAGTTTACCGACGAAAATTCTGACACTACCCACGTAAATCTCCGATTGATACCCCGTGGCACCTACGCAGTTTGTGGGCCAACTAAAATTCAAACGAACAAATTAGAAAATTGGCCGCAAGAATTTTTTCTTCAGCCTTTAATCCGTCCCTGTACAGTATATCGGGGATTCTTTCTGACTTTCAGTAATTGTTGGGAACCTAAGGAATTGATGTTCTGTATTTCATGAGTGAATTCATAATTAATTTTAAATATTATTTTCATATCGGTTATGGGTATTTTATTTTGATAAAGTAGTTATTCCTGTTTCCGCCAGTTTTATCTTTATATACCTATAGTAATATTTATTTTTGTTTTTATATATGTATAGTCTAGTATTGTACAGCTGGGCGCCTCTTATTAAGAGTAAGACTCCACCAGGGGACACAAGTTCTTTTGAACTTAAGCCTTGTTGGGCAAATTATTTGATTTTTTGAAGTCCTCGATTAAATTAGATCTAAGTTAGTGTCTTTGAAAAATGTTCACTTTTTTAAAAAGAAGTATCTTGTTTTAATTTGTTTATTACTAGTATTGTCAAGTACTACTATTATTTAATTTTCTTATAAATATGTTTTTGCCAAATAAATAAATAAATAAATAAATATCCGTAACAACAGCAATTACCTTGCATTAAATCCAAGTATGTGATCAGTTGTGTCGTATACAACAGGGGTCTCCAACCTACGGCCCGCCGATCATTTTTACCCTAGAAATTTCCCAACAGTCATTTCTTCGAAGTGTATCACTACCGCTTTCCAGCGAATTGGAGGGTGGGCGGTTGAGAAGGGGACTGCTGTGAATCTCACGAATCTGTTATCGAGGCAGGATCAGAGAAAAACCAATGGCCATTCACTGTGTCATTCACCAGCAAGCTTTATTAGGAAAAAGTGTCAATGTTAGTGAAGTCATGACTGTCGTGGTGCAGATAGCGAAATCATTAGAAAAAATGCACTGAACCACCCTCAGTTCAAGGAATTCCTTGCTGAAATGGATAGTCTGTATCCAGATATACCTTATCATAAAAAATAAAATAAAAAATCGTGCTACTCCAGAACTGTTAGATTTCCCTTGACTATGGAAATGAGCTTTTCTAGTTGATGTTACTCAAATGCTGAATGACTTGAACTTGAAACTTCAAAAGGAGCTAAAAGCCTGATTTTTGATTTATACTCCCATATCATAACTCCTATAGCTTTTAAAATGAAGATGACCCTTTTCGAAAGACATACAGCAATGAAAAACCTGGTACATTTCCCAACGTGCAACACCCTTAAAACCGAAGATGATGAAGAGTTTCCGAATGAATTTGCGGTAAATTTTATCAGGTGTCTGCGAGACCAGTCCTAGACCTGTTTTCAAGATTTTGAGGAAGAATCTTTGAACATCAGAATTTTCAAAACCCTTTCACTGCAGCAGTTGAAGATTTACCTCCGGATCTTCAGCTGGAAGTCATTGAACTGCAGTCAAATGGCATATAATTATATCCAAAAATTCTTGGCTGCGCTCTCAGAAAAGAGTTTTCCAAACCTCCGAGACACCCGCGCAATGATCTCTCTCTTCAGCAGAATCTATTTGTGCATACAAATCTTTTCGAGGAAGAATTCACAAAATCTAAATACAGGGCCAAATTAACTGATGAACACTTGGAAGCGAGTCTTAGACACGACAAAATTTGAGCCTGATTACGTAAATGTTTTGAGCAACAAACAGTGCTGAACCTCACATTAAAGTGATTTCAATTTTACACTATTAGGTAGGTACTTTACTCACCTTTTATTTCATTTATTCCTCTTTATCTGATAATATCTTTTTTTCTCTTATATATTGTTTGGCCCGCGCATTCGAGGAAAATTTTCAATTCTGCCCGCCCTGAAAAATGGTTGGAGACCCCTGGTATACAAGATCACGCGAACAATTGAAGTACACGTACCAGGTCGAAGGAGCTCCACTCAGCAGACTTGATGTGACAAGAGACCCGGGAGTACTTTTCTATTCTCTACTCATGTTCAGTCACCATATTGATGTAGTTGCCTCGAAAGCTTTGAGGATTTTGGGGTTTTCGGAGATACTCACGAGGTTTTACTTCGGCTGAGACTGTTGTAGTCTTATACAAATCACTGGTTCGTCCGATAATGGAGTATGCTAGCTCAGCGCGGAAATTCTTGAGGTTTCTAGCAATCAAATTGAGGATAGCAGCAGAACAGGTTGATTTCCGGGCACTAGCCGCTGAGTATGGACAAGCTAAACTTACATTGTCGAGTGGTGGTCGACGTAGTTTTATATCACAAGCTAGCAAATGGATATTTGCAGTCTTCTTCGCTCCTCTTTAAAGTTCGCTTCAATGTGCCTGCTTAACCTACTCGCAATTGTCAGCTGTTCCATGTCCCATCCTCCACCAGCAACTACCTAATGATCGCCCTCTACATTGTCTACCACATGAGACAAACGCCTTTCTGCAGGACACTGATGTTGATTTCTTCACCATCTTACGTCAACTTCTCAAGCGCCGATTATTTGAGTGTTATTTTCAGTGATAATTTATTTTTCATTCATGTATATTGATAATATACAGTAGGGAACATTTACCTAATTTTTATTTATTCATGATGCAACTTGCTTTTGTATTAATTTGTAAATTGGCGTATGTTGCACACAGTAAATGAATAAACAGTTCTAATTTTTTTTAAATACATAAACAAACTCAACTAACAATAACAATAAATAAGCCAATCGCAAATTTTTGGTGGAATGATGCGTTTCATAAGTCATTTACAATTTAAAGCCACTCTCTCAAAAGGCACTGTACGAGGTATCTTCCCCCTCATCTCATGAGGTAGGTGATTCACTCGCCCCAAGATTTTCCAATGGCGCCGAGTTCTGCCAAGTCACACTCGAAGCATATCCAGACCTACCGTAGTTGTGAACATATTTTCTTCGCTTCGAAGCAGTAATTTCTTTCGTTGATTCCAGTAAGATCATCAATACGCAAAGAGAGGGGGATTCCACACTCGTGGATTGGCATGACTGTCCTTGGGCTTCCTAGCTTCCTACTTATTCTTCAATGGGCTTGTTTCTGTACCTTAAATATTTGCTGCGTATCAGATCTGTGGCCCTATAGCACTATGCTTCCTTTCAGGAATAATTAAAAGTGACAAGCCCAATATACTGAGGAAGAAAAAAACGAGACTAGTAAATTTATACAAAATAATAATGCAAACTGTCCATACGTAACATATGGCAAAAACTACAAATAACACTATTAATAGACTCAAATGACGGGGAAAAATTCATAATATGGCGTATCCTCTATTACAAACTTTTCAAACAACTTGTACGAATACAATTGGGAATATCAGAGAAAAAGTCAATAGTTAGGGACTGGTTAAGCAAGAGATTAACCTCTCAACTATGAGGAAACTTCATCAGGATTCTTGAACGTTACCCTGTGTGTTCAGTCAAGTCTTAATCAAGTTTAATCAACACGCAACTTCCCGCCCTCTGCCTCCCTCATAACAGTAATATATGTATAATACAATGATAGCAGCTTTCACTTTGAATTTTGAAACTCCTGGCAACTTCATCAAAATTGTGCTAAACTCTGTGACAAGCTTAGTGATTGGCGTGATTAAATTTCCCATTTCTCTACCATACTGCAATGTAATTTATGCGGGATTGGGCCGAATAACACTTTTGAAATAAGGTTAAATTTATCAAAATAGGGAAAATGTTCTGGCAGGTTGAGATTTGATGGCATTTCAGAGAATTATCGATATTACAATTCCATAGACGAGTATCGTCCAGATGCTGGGGAGTGAGTATGATTGTAAGTTCCAACGGGTTTTTGGGCGCACATCCTATAGGTTGACATTCTTGAGTTCTAGGTTTTTGAAAAATTTCTTTGGTGGGTTGTTGTATGTCAGTAAGTATCATCGGAGTGACTGCTATTATTTGGGGTTTGCCTGCTAGGTAGTTCATTAAGCGGTGTGAAAAGGGTTTGATTATGTTATGACAAGTGGTAGAGTGCCGATGAGACCGGTAGATACCGTGTGGGGTCGTAGTTTTTATTGTTATCTAGTGCTATGCTTATGACTTCGCCTTTCGGAGTTAGTTGTTGTCTATAGCCTCAGTTTAACGTTATTCTCGTATGTGATCAGTTTTATGTATTGGCATTTGTATATTGAGCCGGAGAGTAAAAATTCTGTTTCACACTCCAGGTGAATGGTGAAATTAAATAATGGGTGAGATTTCGAAAATCAGTATATGGCCTGGTGAGCATGGTTGAGTCATAGGGTAGTGCTTGGTTCCGGATATTAAATTATATTTAATGGTAGATATTATTGCCATATATTCTGAATTAATTAGATGAAAAAAAAAAAATGAATTAATTAGATGAAAAAAAAAAAATGAATTAATTAGAGTGGTGTTGACTCTACACAGTAAGTTTCAAAATTTTCTGGATTTACTATGGTTATACATCCAGAAAATAAATTATTTCTTCAATACCTATAATATATCATCTGACTCTAAAGGGCGTTTGGATTTCGAACAGGTTTTACCTTGGAAGTCTAGAAATTTATTGCTTAGTTTCTGTAATTCTTTAAAGAGTAGATGGGGTTTCATTATACTGGGGTGAAGTGAACCTGTTTGACAGGCTGTTAAGAAATGGTCTATGTCTTGAATTATGTCAGAAATATTGAGTACGATTTGATACCTAATCATCTAGGGTTACCTTAGCTATTCCAAGCGTAGAATATTTTGGGTAAGTACTGATGTAGTGAAACGAATTCTCCTTTGAGTTCATTATTGTTTTGGGCGATTTTTTCTACGATTTAGTGAACATTTTCTTTTGCGTACTGCGTCGTTGATTCAAAATTGAGCTTCTAATTGAGAATGGAAGTATTTTTGATTTCTTTGCTTTTTTCGAGAATAGAATTATACTTTTCTTCGTCCTGAATGTATAGGTTGCCTGTAATGAATTTGACTATTGATCCTAATTCACTGATTAGTCCACGTTTGTTTTGTGATGCATATGAAATATAACGAGTCTAGTGGATTAGTTATGGTTCGTTGATGAACAATGTATGGTAGGGGGGGGGGGGGGGGGGGGGTGTTCCTACCTCATGGCTTTTCATTGTTATATCTTTATTTTAGTTGATTTATTAATTTATTATAATAATAATTTTCTTATTCATAGAAAGCCTTGCCTTGAGTGGGGAGACATGGAGACATGCTGGTGTTTGATGTCTGTGGGGTCACTCAAGTTTTCTAACTCATAGAATACTGGGAATACAATGGGTTTGATTAAATATGGTTGGCAGTATTTGTATGCAAATTTTGCTTATACTTAGTTTATTTTTGAACTGATTACATACTGTTTGATTAGCTCTTTATCCTATATGGCAAAAGTTTTTCCCTGGTGTTTTTGTCATTTTTTTTTTTTTTTTTTTTTTTTCGGCTATGCATTGCGCAGTTGATGTTGTAGCATGCGGTTTGATTAATTTCTGTCGGAGGTGGGGTTGGTTCATTGTCGGCCGGTATGTTCCATGCCAACTCTAAGGGAGCATTTTATTCCCACCCGAGGAATAGTTTAGCAGGCGTACAACGTATCGTGATATGCTGAACTGCGTTCAATCCCAACTGAACGTATTCCAAGTTGTAGTCCATTCGTTATGCTCGAACGAGTTCACCTTCGGTTTTTGATACATATTGCATTCAAGGTTTACATTCCACAAGACCCAATAAATTATACAGTACTCAATCCTGCACAACCCTAAATCCTCTGGATCGACGCCAGTTGGCTGATACGATTTTCTATCATAAGTTGGTCTTGTGCATGATAAATTCACCCACACTCCTAGCTGAGTTTGATTTTCTAGTACCCAGCCCAGGTTCCCATTTTGCAAGCCTCTTTCATGTCCCATTTTCTCGCACAAATTATTTGTACCGATGAGAACCACATCAACCAACTAGTGCCTTGTTTTCTTTTGTATATCATTTTATTTATTAGGCGTGCCTGTATTATTCAATAAATAAATGAACATTACTTACACCTGAATCGGAAATGTAAGAATATTACTGCTCTACTGAGTAGTATACGGATGTAGGTTTCGCTTCTCAAATGTATTATTGTATCCTAATTAGAGGAAAAATAGTGCCAGACGATCACATTTGTGCTTGGACGCAGCCAGATACACGATAGTGCGCCAAAATGACACCAAACTGATCCAGAAAATATGAAGAAATGAAACGGATTTAATGAAGAATTTTGTATTTTTCGAAACACCCGTTTATTACACTGATATATATATATATATATATATATATATATATATATATATATATATATATATATTCAATTCAATTTTCATGTTTGAATACATATGTTTGCTAAATTCCTGGATCTTGTTACAAATAAAGACTTTATTCTTTGTCATTGTGAAGACACGACCTGAAGAATAGAATAGCCTAACAAAATCGGTTTCTGGATTCACCTTGATGAATGTTCATGATGTCATGCTGAGATAACTGACAAGGAATAAATGGGTACCTACCAACTAATAACGTGAATAAAATGACAGGTCAAAGGTTAAGATTTGAAAATGATGTATACAGCGGGTTGATAAAATAACATTGCAATGGTTTTATTTGCAATAAAATCAAGAAATATAGCAATCACATACTTTCACATATACAGGGTGTTCTCACTTAAGATTGTTAACGTCCTATGGATCGATTTTACAACTAATTTCCAACAAAAAGTTCCTCGTTGCAATTTTTTTTCAAACGCTTAGTTTTCGAATAATTCAATTTTTAAGATTTTTTCGTGTTTTCGACCTTACATCACTAGAGTGGCTATATCTTCCCTTACTTACAATGTAATCTCACAAATAGACATTTCATTGGAAAGAGCGTCAAATTTTCCATCTCCCTAAGGTATTTGAATTCTTTTTGCTGTAGGTCACAGGCGAAAAATGGACTAAACATAAACACTTCTCATCTTTTGAAAATTACTGTTTTTTTTTTGTTTTTTTTTTTAAGGTCCGTTAAGTATTAATACAAAAACTGTAGAAAACCGTACAAGTAGCAAGAAAAACTTGCCCAAAATCTCAGCTTTCCAACGATATAATCAATTTTATTTTACTTTGTTGATTGGGGTAGAAAAGTATGTTTGTATGTTGAAAAATGTGGATTTTTCTATGAAATCGAGGGTTTTTGTGAAAAATGATCCCATAAGAAAACACGAGTTTGGGGTTGATTTCTACGTATTTTTTCACTCTGAAGCGAATGGTAATACTCGCAGATCTCTCCAACCCCTTTACAACTGAGTTTCACCCTTTAACTAACTAGTTTTTAGTTTATTTGTTATGCTCAATTTTATGTGTTTTAAAGGGTAAAACTTGTTAGTTAAAGTGTAAAATTCGGTTATAATGGAGTAGGAGAGATCTGCGAGTGTTACCATTTGATTCAGCGTGGAAAAATACTTAGAAACCGGCCCCAAACTCGTGTTTTCTTAAGGGGTCATTTTTCACGAAAACCCAAGGATTTCATAGAAAAAAAAACACGTTTTTCAACTTAGAAACATACGTTTCTCCCCGAATTAGAAAGTAAAATGAAAATTGATCGAACCATTACGCAAGTTTTTTCAGCAACGCGTACGGTTTTTTACAATTTCGTTTACGCACCTTAAAAAAACAGCAATTTTCAAAAAGTATGAAATGCTCATGTTTAGTCCATTTTTGGCTTTCGTGACCTACTGTAAAACGAATCCAAATACTTGAGCAGTTGAGAAATTTAACGCTCTTTCCAAAGATATATCTATTTTTAGGATTATATAGTAGGTAAGTTAGTGGAGGTATGGCCACTTTAGTGATGTAAGGTCGAAAACACGAAAAAAAATTTAATAGTAAAAAAAATCCAAGAATCGAGGGCTTAGTAAAAATTGCAACGAGGAACTTTTTGTTGGAAATTAGTTGTAGAATCGATACCTAGGAGGTTAACAATCTTAAGTGAGAACACCCTGTATATATATATATATATATATATATATATATATATATATATATATATATATATATATATATATATATATACTAGCCTAGTTTCCTCACTCGCTTCGCTCGCTCGGTATGGCTGTATAGATGCGATGGTCTTTACTGTTGAGTGGGACATGTAGAATGATTGGGAACGGTGGATCACTAAGGGCGATTTAAAATGTGTAGGGGAAGTTGCTCGCTTCGCTCGCTAGGGGTCCCATCGCGATGGGATATGGTCCCCATACCATCGAGACCTATAGCCCATCGTTAGGGTGGGGGTGGAAAATTTGAAAATGGCTTACAATCCCTTTCTTTAGACAATCCCAAGGAAATGAAAAAAAAAATTAAATCTTATAAAAAAGCAAAACGAAAACAATAAATTGCTGCGTTTTCCATTTGGGACCACGAAAAGTTTATTAGGTTTAATAACGATAGGCCATTTATCTGCGTAGAAGGGCTATCCAATAAAGATCATGTGGAACCACGAAAAGTTCAGTTTTAAGAACATTTCAATTCTTCAACTATACCCTACCTATACGTCCATGTTACAATATTTGAGGAAGTTATACTGCCCACCCATTTCGGCAGACGTTTTTCTCTGTTGGATATTACTAAAAAACAAATTAAATTTTATAAAACTATATGGAACCACGAAAAGTTCATTAGGTTTAATAATGATAGCTCATTTATCTGCGTAGAAGGGCTTCCCAATAATTCTATACGTCCATGTTACAATATGTTAGGAAGCTATACTGCCCACCCAACTTGGCAGACATTTTATTTTATTTTATTTTATTTTTTTTTTTTTTTTTAATGACTTTCAAACGTGTCATCTTCAGCGTTGTTTTTCAAGAGGGACCACGAAAGATTATGTGGAACTACGTAAAGCTTAGTTTTAAGAACATATCAATCCTATTTCTACTATTAGGTAGGTGTGATTCTTATCTTACATGAAATGTAAGAATTGAAATGCTGCTGAACATAATTATTATAAGTCAACTTCCCGTTCAGAATACCTACCCCAATTAGTAAGTTTTGGAAGCTACTATGGGTCTCAGTTCGCAGACTTAGTTTTTGTTTAAATAGTTTTGTTTATTGATAATTTTGTTAGAAATATGGTTTGCGCTGGAAGTGTCTTTCAAACGGATAGGTTCCTTCCTTCTAGAGGTTTCGAATACAAAATTCAGACTAACTACGTTTTGACGGAATAAGGGATATCGACAGCTCGAAAACCGTTTTCGTCTACATTTTCGTTCACTACAATCGGAAAAAAGTATTTCATGTTTCGAAACTCGCGTGGGACCGAATTGGAACTTCATCAAACATTTTAAGACCAACCCGAGCAAAAACCGTCGAAATTTACTGGGTTTAAGGCGGAAAAAAAACCATTTTTCGTCATTTCCCGCATATTTTCGCGGATTTCTCCGAGAAGACAGCATCTTTAGACAATTTGGACGGCACCATCGTATTTTACGGGTCCTGAAACGTACGAAGTGCTCTCGATCAAATTTTAATGTGGCAGCGGATAGAAGATCGAGAGCTCGGCGAAAAAACGGCGCATTAAAAGGTGCTCACACCCCCTCCCACGAACTAGCCCATGTTTCGGGTGGGAGTAGAAATGTTAAAATCGCTTACGCCCCCTTTCGGAAAATTTTAAGAAGATCCCGCTACTCGTAGACTCCCCCCACTCAGCCATTTGGCCGTGCATGGACAGACAGACAGACAGACCGAGTTTCATTCTTATAAAATAGTATGGATATGTGTGCATTCCAGACGACTACTCTTCATAGGATTGAGATAAAAATACCGTTCTTGCGCCAAAAAATCGAGCTTTCTCAAAGATGGCTGAGTTTGTTAGCCAGCACTTTTTAAGCGCATTAAATTGGTCAAATTTTAAAAATGTGCTAAAAAAATCACTAAAAATTGTTAAAAACTGCTAAATATTGTAAAATTTATATTTTTAGGCAGAATATTGCTCAAATAAAGTTTGATAACTATAAAATAGAGCATTCAATTATTGATGTACAAAATTATGCTGAAAAATGTACTTAAATTTGATTAAAATATGCTATAAAATCGAAGAAAATGTAAAAAAAAGCTAAAAATTCACAACCTCTATTTGAGCAGCACATTATTGTTTAGAATACGTTTTTTTGCCATAAAATTAATAGTTAACAATATCCTTGCACTCAAAAAGCTCGTTTTTCAAAACTATCTAACATTCTACAATATGATAATTTACGAAAATTCTTGCATACGATCATGCTGCATGACTTGAACTTTTTTTCATATTTTCTGGACCAGTTTAGTGTAATTTTGGCGATCTATCGTGAATCTGGCTGCATTCTAGCAAAAATGTGGTCGTCTGGCACTATTTTCCTGTAATTATAATACAATATACATTTGAGAAGCGAAACCTCCATCCGTATACATAGTGCAGATGTAATATTCGTACATTTCTGATTCTGGTGTATGTAATGTTTATTTATTTATTGAATAATACGGGCACGCCCAATAAATAAAATAATATATTTAAAAAAAAAAAATTCAATTGCTCACAAAATAATAAAATTGTAACGTCCGCGAAAAAAAAGGCAACTGTGAGAAAAATTGATTACTGTTTATAATTAGTGACTTGAGGATTCACGGCATTGAGATGGGTTGTGCAAAAATGTTACGAAGACCATTAGAAGAAGAAATATTATTAAAAATTAATGTATACTGCGGGTAGGTTCATTCCAATTTACATGAAACTGATTTATGTGAAACTTCTATTCATGTACATTATGCACATGCAGTAGGCACATATTCGTACGTTTCCGGTTCTGTATAAAGTAAAGACATAATTTTAAGACCAAACAACCGATAAACGAATTATCTCTTGGAGATGTACGAGTCTTGGAGATGAAGTTCGGACTGTGTTTATGTTTAACAAAAAAAGCACGAGGTACGTGGTACGTGGTGTGGGTGCGGGAGGGGGCGCAAAGACATAAAATGTCCCTCGTGGTTTTTTACGTGTTGCATTGGGCTTGCCTATATTATAAATAATATTTTTTTTTTAAATAATAACACGAACTGACGTTGTGAAAACCCATTTCACAAAGAAAACGAAGACCGATGTCCATTCCCTCCAAAATGAAAAGTTACAATTTTATATTTCGATAGTTTTCGACAGTGAGGTCAACGTCAATATCAAACAATAAGTAATCAATTAGTTCAAAACGGAAATGGAGGAAAAGTATACGAGGGAGTTCCGTCTAAAATCACAACGTCGTCTCGGAGGTACATGTTTCCTCCACTTATTTATTAACCTTATTGACGCACTTTGCAGATTCTGTCTGCGGTATTGCGCCAACCTGATCTTCTGACATTATTGTTTTCATAACATACGATACAATATACTTTTCATTAGAGAAACTTCCATCTATCTACCTTTTCGGTTGAATTTAGAGCAATTTTGACGGACATTGATGCGTCTGGCACCGTTTTGGCGTCAATTTGATTACCTAGAGATATTTTTCCTCTTTTCAGGATGCAATATGCTTTTTATTGATGTAACTTCAATCAGTATAATCAGCACATTAGGCATATTGCCGTATCTTTCCGGGTTAATTTATCGCAATTTTGACGCACTTTAGTGCATCTCGCTGCGCTATTGCGTCAACCTGATCATCCGGCACTATTTTCCCCACATTCAGAATGCAATGTACTTTTTGATTAGTGAAATTTCCATCCATATACCCTCCCGATTAAGCATTTTTGGCGTACTTTGGTGCGACACCATGAGGTTATGCGCCAGATACAAACTGCCAGACGATCGATTTTGCCAACAGTAAGTAAAATACTCTTTTTCAAGATATTAAAACCTTCTATACTCTTATTACGGCCAAGTTTTTGGTCGGCGGCTCTTGGTCTAAATCGAAATCTCACACCACAAAATTTTGTTGATTATAACCTTTGTCAGCTAGTGAAGCGTAGACGTAGGTGATTCATTTTATACCAATTAGTTTCCGTTAGTGCGTGCCTTTGTCAACCTTGATATGCTTAGTATCTGATGTACGATTGTTCTTCGATATCAGCTTTTGTTAAAACCAAGCCCAGGCTCTTATGGCTTGTATTTCACAGGGAGTGTTGATATTTTATTTTATCAATTTCTCCTGTGTAGGCCTCTACTCCAACGCCGTTACATTTAAATAATGTGTTAACCATAAACTACAATTTATTGTACACAAAAGTTGTCCGCAGTTGGGCTATTTAATTCATCAATAATAAACCTTTATGTAATAATTTGAAGATTTTATTTATTTTTTTTTTTTTTTTTTCATTTTTGTGATATTACCTCTTCAAGAATATTCAAACTTTTGCAAACAACGCTGATACAGATTAAACTGATGAGTCCACGATTATAACGAAAATGGCCGTATTGACTCCTTTCTTTTCTTTTTTTAATTTTTTTTTTATTCTACTCCAGTTGCCGTTCCCATTGAACGTTTGAACAGACCGAGGAGAAACTATATGGCTCGTTACTGCATTGTTACGATTACAACATTTCACAATAGGAACATCCGCGTGTCTTTCCTAAAAAACACTTTTTTCTAAAGTTTTTTCTCTCGGTTGAAAATTAGAAAAAAATGCGATCCTTCAATGCGTTAACTAGGGGAGCCAACTGAAAGAGGGGGAAAAGCGAGTTTCGAACGACAGTCTGAGGGTTTCCAGGATTTTTTTGCTTGGACGACGCAGGTGGAGACAGTTGTGCGCTCCCTCCGACGTCTCTTTTGTCGGGTGTTTTTGCTCCCGAATTTCGGACTATTCAGACAGACGGACGGAATGAGGCGCTCCGCTCATTGTCCGGCGTATCGAGAGATTGTTTTTGGGGTATCGCGTCATCGGTGATGGGTTGAAATGAGGGGTGGGATGAAGCAGTTAAAATGAGTCTGTCCCAGCTCCTGTCGGAGGACAGTGGGTAAAAATAAAAACGCCTGCCAAGTTCTGTGGGCGCTATAGGTTCCTCACATATTATAACTTGGTTGTATAGAATTAGTTGAAGAACAAAGTATGAGTTGAAATGTTTGATTGCAGAACAATAGGAAATATTAAGTAGACGTGCTAACATACAAACTAGGGCTATAATTCTTTTTGCGCATGCTTATACCGTGCCATCAACCCTACGGTATTCACTGTCTGAAGTATATACGGAATTGTTAGGATATTGTCTTGAGGTTAACCCGCACAATCCTTGAAATTTTCATCTAAATCTCTCCATTAGTCTTGGAGTATCAACCAATATTAGTTTAGCGCATGCACAATCTCAATATAGTTCATATGGCATCTTCCTGGAATTATATGTTGTTTATACAAACTGACACTCCAATATAAATTTATTTAGTTAAATGTGTTATATTCACATGTTGATTATTATGTTGTGTTGTCAACAAATAAAATTACTTCGCCTCTAAAATCTATCAAAGATAGTTGTGCTAATTTCACTTATAAAAATAACTAACTCTGCTAAAGTAAAATTCACTAAAAATCACATATTTACAAGAGGTTATGCTCCTAGCGAGCTTCCACTGAAAAGTAGTAAAAAATAAATAGGTACAAATATAAATCAAGTACCAACCATGAGCGTGAAAATTGAAACGCTAAATAAAGACAACTTTGACACTTGGAAAGTCCAAATGGAAGCCCTGCTTGTCAAGAATGATGTGCTCGGATATGTCAATGGAAGAAAAAAACGTCCAGTCGTCACTGAAGGAAAACAAGACACCATCAAAGCAGCAGAAGAATGGGATGACACCGACTTGAAGGCACGAGCGGACATCATTTTAGCAATATCACCTTCGGAGATTAAACAAGTAAAAGATTGTATAACATCTAGAGAATTATGGTTGAAATTAGAAAGTATTTACCAATCCAAAGGTCCTGCTAGGAAAGCCACCTTATTGAAGCAATTAATTTTATATCGAATGAAAGAGGATGGCAATGTTAGGGATCATCTTGCAAAATTTTTTGACGCAGTAGATAAATTAAAAATGATGGAAGTTACAATACACCCTGATATGTTATCTGTAATACTTCTTTATAGCCTCCCAGATAGTTATAACAACTTCAGATGCGCCATTGAATCGCGAGATGAACTGCCAGATCCTGAAATATTGAAGATAAAAATAACAGAACAAGGGGATGCTAGAATAGATAATAGTTGGAATTTAGAGGCAATGACAGCGAGGGGTAATAATAATTATAGACTACATTCTTCTAAAGGTAAAGAAAACTATCAAAATAGATTACATACAGAAAAACAAAACTATCAGAATAGGGAATGGACTGCTAATAGGCCGCAAATCGAAAACCGAAATTGCCCGTACTGTACTAGGCGAGGTCATAAACCATCTTCCTGCTATTACAGACCAAAGGCAAGAAAGGTAGAAGAAAGGGACAACAGCTTATTCACTGAAGAATTTGCTTTGAAAACCAACTCCAGAGTATGGTGCTTGGACAGTGGATGCAGCTCCCACATGTGCAACGAGGATGAAGCGTTCACGTCTCGAGAACCCATTTCTGATGGAAAAGTAAAACTCGCAAATAATGAATCGACAAAAATTCAAGGTAAAGGTACAGTTAAAATAGCTATAACTAGAGATGAAAACGTAAAAATTATGACACTAAATAATACACTACATGTACCTGACTTACGTACAAACCTCATGTCAGTGAGTAAAATAACTGATAAAGGGCATGCCGTAGTATTTACGAAAAACGAAGCTGTTGTTCAAAATGATGAAGGCAGAATAATACTGACCGCAAAACGTAAAAATAATTTATATTATGTTGAAGAACAAGGTATCGAGAATTGCCGTGTAATTTCACAAAAAAGAAACATTAACGATATCGAAGAATGGCATCAACGTTTAGGTCACCTGAATGAAGGAAGTATGAGAGAAATCGTAAATCACCGTAGGGCACTAGGAGTTGAATTTAGTGGACAACTATCTACCTGCAAAGTATGTGCCATGGGGAAAATGGCACAGAAGCCATTTCCAACAAAATCTTTTAGAACTTCTAAAATTCTGGAAATCATTCATACAGACATTTGTGGACCTATGCGAACATCATCCAAGAAAGGTTCAAATTATTTTTTAACATTTATTGATGACCACACACGTTGGTGTGAAGTAAGATTTGTGAAAAACAAAAGTGACGTTCTAAATGAATTTATAAAATATAAAAATTTAGTTGAAAATCAAAAAGGGGGTCGTATAAAATTTTTACAATCAGATAATGGAAGCGAATATAGAAATAAAGCATTTGATGAATTTCTAGACAAAGCAGGAATAGGCAGAAGATTGACTGTGACACACACTCCAGAACAAAACGGTATAGCAGAACGAAAAAACCGGTCGCTTGTTGAAACTGCGAGATGTATGCTGATCCAGTCAGGACTGCCACCATCATTCTGGGCAGAAGCCATTTTTACTGCAAATCACGTTCGGAACAGGTGTCCTTCAAGAAGTTTGGATGGAAAAACACCATTTGAAATGTGGACAGGTAAACCCCCTATTCTAACCCATTTTAGAACATTTGGTTGCAAGGGCGTTGCTCTTGATAAATCACCAACCAAAGGAAAATTTCAGCCACGAGGGAAATCATGTATTTTTCTTGGTTATTCGGAAAGATGTAAAGCGTACAGAATATTTTTGGAAGAAGAAAGAAGAATAACTGAAACAAGAGATGTAAGGTTCCTGGATGAATTTCAGAAAGAAAATCAATATGAAGAATTCGAAACGAAATTGAAGAAAGAAGCAACTGAAAGTAAGAAGACAAATTCAAGAAACGGACAAGAAGGAGATAATCTACAACAAAATTTAGAAGACGCTGATGAATATGACACAGCTGATGAAGAACCTGGCCCGATAACATCCACTACCAACGATGAGCAGCCAGTAGTTTCCAGCCGAGGGAGGGGAAGGCCTCGGATCATTCGGTCTGGAAATCCTGGTAGACCACGGAAATTTTATAAGCCAGTTCAACCGCAGAATTGTACATTGGCGGATGAGGATGTGGACATTGAGAATCGTTTTCAAATAAATGCAAAAAGTTGCGGACAAATCCGTGACAGATGCAATGAACAGCCCAGAAGCAAACTATCTAACCAAGAATCAGACACAGCATTTGGACACGAAACACAACAACATCCCTTATCAATTCCTAAGACAATGTTCATATCACACAATGCACCTTCATTATCTGTCAACCGAATCCATGATTGCTGATGTGTTGACAAAAGGGTTGCCTGGAGCAAAACATCATTTTTTCACAAGTGAACTTGGAGTTGCCAGTTTGAGGGGACGTGTTGTTTATACAAACTGACACTCCAATATAAATTTATTTAGTTAAATGTGTTATATTCACATGTTGATTATCATGTTGTGTTGTCAACAAATAAAATTACTTCGCCTCTAAAATCTATCAAAGATAGTTGTGCTAATTTCACTTATAAAAATAACTAACTCTGCTAAAGTAAAATTCACTAAAAATCACATATTTACAAGATTATATTTATTTATTTCAAAGGAACATATATATGATGTACCTTTACATATATGTACATAGCTATATAAAACATCCAAATAGGGTTTTTTCAAAACATCATTTTATAGAGGCATTTCCTTTCATCCCATTCTGTCTCCTCGTCCTGCAACTTCCCTTATCTCTAGAGCCGGCGTCGGGTAAACCTGGGCATCCTCCCCACTGTTTTATTTTATTTGTTTATTTTTCAATTTAATGGTGTGTTCCGTCCGCCTTTGAGGAAACTTTTGTAAAAAAAAAAAGTGTATGTGTGAAAAAGTGTGCTAAATTCTAGGATTTGTTTCAGAATACCTCAGAACGGATTTCAATGAAAACAATTTTCAAAAATTTTGATATTAAAATTTCTAGAGCGATTGCAATAGCTTCATGTACTACGAAAATTCTTTAAAGATTTGTGCATTGGAATATTGGAGGTGTTCGGGCTGATGGTTGTAGCTTGAAAGCTATTTACCAGAAGAACTTGTTTTGTACCCTTTCAAGTATGAACTTATGGGTGGCATAGAATGGCGACCAAATAAGAGATGCATTATCCAACTTGGGATGGACCAGCACCTTATAGAGCAGGGTGAAGGCACGAATATCGCCAAACTCCCTGCTATGCTTTTTGAAAACCCCAAGGTATTCATGGCTTCACCAGAGATGCTGCCAATGTGCTTAGAAAAAGTTAAATAACCATAAAAGCCTCCTTAACGGCGCAACGCACAGAGTATAATCTTGCACACCTGCCTACTGAGCAACGAAAGGTTATTACTGAACACTTAGTGGGATTCAGGGAGAGGCAATTTTTTTGGCACCAGTGCTCGAACGAAGTGCCTCATCATACAACTATGGGGCGATTCGAAAAGACAAAGGGGCGAAGGACAATCAGCGAAGAGCGAACACTCCACGAAGGTCCCAGACTAGCTACCACACCATTTATTATGTTTAAAAAAAAATAAAAAAATAAAAACGGAGTGGGCCGATGTGGCTTCCCTGAGGGACCTCCGAAGTGGGCTTAAAAGGTAAAGACAAAACCCTTTTTCACGGGTATGTACTGCAAGCTTCTTTTGGGAGAGGTAGGACGAAATCCAATTTAGGATAGATCCGTAAATGCCAAGTGACTCCAACAAGGAAATGAAACGGCAATGGGAGAGCCTGTCGAAGGCTTCAGATAAATTAGTTGCAAGGAGGTAGCAATGACTTGGGCGAGTTTCTATCTGTCAGGAACATAACCCTCAGCAAGAGATTTATTAAACAGCTTTGTAAGAGGAAAAGCAGGGCTGGAAGAACATCCCTTCAAGAGAAGTGGTGGTACTCAGTCCGGCCCTGCACCCTTGTTGGGTCCAAGCATCCAAGCTTCCCGAGATTGAACGTCAAGGCACATATAGAGACATCTTGAGCAGGATAACTAGGTGAAAAAATACAAGAGGGTCGAAGACGGAAAAATGTCTAGCAAAAAGCTCAGCTATTTCCAATGTATCAGATGCGTAACCATTTTAAAAAACATGTTTCTAGGGAGGCTGTTTTCCCCTTCTTTATAATTAAAAAAACGCCGATTCTTTCAAGCGCTTCCCAAGCTACAAATTTCGACTGATTTGCGTGATTCTTATTTTGTTCATTACTAATTTGGTTTATTTGGACGTATTTGATTTAGTTTTGGAAAGTTTATCAGGAGTCTCAAGTTCAAAGGAAGGGGTGAATGGAAGGGTCACCTAATAAATCGTGATTTATTAACTACCTGTTCTCGTCAGAGTTTCATGATTCTTTTTTGTTCAATTATGAATTTGTTCTAGTTTAGGAAAATACGATAGGAGTTTCAAATTTCATGATGGAAGGGGTAATAGCGATAAATCGTGATATTTTCACTATATTCATCTGATTTCTGTCGCAGTTTTTATTATTTGTTCGATTCAGATTTTATTTCAGTTAAGCAACCTTGGGCGTTTCAAATTTACTGTCGGTGGAGTTGGAAATGGGAAGAAAAGTAAATGCGAGAAATCATAATTTTTGATTTTTTCTCTTATTTTAATTCTCACCCAAATCATATACAATCCATTCATAGGGACGTCCCTGAAATGCATGCTTTACTTGCCAGTATATATTTTTTTTATGGCGAATATTAATAAAATGTAAGTACATTTTTTCAAGACAATCTTGTACAAACTTTTTGTAAATATTCTCTTTCACTATTGATCAACTTTGTTTGGCTAAAATTCTGCTAGAAAATATAAATTTAATTATTTTTAGCCGTTTTTAGTGATTTTTATTTAGCAAATTTCTTGAAACTGACCAATTTGATGTTCTCAAAAATTGATGGCCAATGTACTGATCCTTTCATTTGGAAAGCTTAATTTTTTGGCGCGAGAACGGGATTTTTATCTCAATCTTAAGAAGAGTAATCGTCTGAAATGACACACTCACGCAAACACACACGCGCGCACTCACACACGTGTGTGCGTTAAAGTCTATAATTCGTTTTATAATACCTCAAAACGGATTTCAGTAAAGAAATGTTTCGAAATTTTTGATTTTAAAAATTTTGGAGCCATTGCAAACGCCTCATTTTTATTAAAATTCGCTAAATGGAAAAATAGAATTGTGATTTGCCAGTTTCTTCAATTGACCTGAACTCACGTGTGAGACGTATTCATGTCAAGGGACGCGCTCCAGGCCTCCACCCCGACGTTTGTCAAGTTTACCCAACATTTTATGAGCCTCGTTCGTAGGCTCGACCTGTCCGCTTTTGGATCCTTGACTGTCCGCCATATCAACATCGTGAATTTCAAGTGTCCGCTATTAGTGCATTTTCATTCCTCGCTATTATTGGCTTTTTTAACATTCAAATGAGGAGATTAAGTAAAATTGGGCAATAGAACAGTTAAGGGACATGCCTACCTGTTCGACGCATGCTGATACGCCCAAAATTATGAATGGAGGAAAATACAAAAACTCTGGAAACGGTTACACAAAGGTTGATCATTTTTGTATTGGATAGCCCTTCTACTCAGGGTCTTTATGGTCCATCATTATTAAACCCAGTCGACAGATTACGCCCTTCGCAGCGTCAAGGCTTTGAAGAAGAAGAATTTTACACGTTTTAGTAAATTTAATTAACAAAACACTTTATGACAAAGTCATCTTTCCACTATGTGGATGGGTTGCGTGAACTGTATATTGATGTGAAACTGTGTTCATTTCTTCCACATAAAATTCTCTATTACAATAAATGAATGTAGGCCAGTAGGCCGATTAAAAATAACTGAGCATCAGTAAACCCTCAGCTAATGAGTGATCTTCCTTCCATACCTCGTAACATTGTTTTCAGGATATTCCAAAGGCGGTCTAATACAAATTTCAGCACCATAGGTCGATTAGAACAGGAATCAGCCCTAAGAGGCCCTTCAGCTGATCCCAAAGGAGCTCCATTTCAAATTGCGGCAGCTTGATTAAGAAAAAATCTGGCACAGGTCCCAACCTTTGATAGATTTGCGGAACGCAATCCCGTGGTTGTCGGGCGAACGATGACTTTGTCATCAATATGCTTACGTAGATGTTGGCACCTACAGAGAGAAAATTAATGCAATTGCATGAAACACCACTTTACAAGTCTCTCTGAACTAAATATATCGACACTAACTTAGGCATGTACTCACCGAATGAAAATGAGATAGAATATAACACCTACCAACGCTTCACTAGTCTACCGCAATTATACAAAGCTCGGTAGGTATCGTGAAAAGAGAAATTCATTGGAATTATATCAGTTGTACGGATGTCGTTTATAAGGCGATTTTTACTAAGTTAGACCAGTTATGATTTGCTCCCATGTTTTTTCCCCCCACAAACAACAATTAGTTATAATTCTTACGTACCTACAGAGAAACTCCCTCTGTGGTGAGGGAGGGTCCCTGAGACTTACTTTGTTGTTGGAGCAGGTGTGAGTTTGAATATATACGTACTTTTTTTTAGCAAACTTAAAAACAAGGTTTAACAGTAATAACAAACAATAACTTAAAGCCCTTCTCCCTCTTAGTCGTGGAGAAGAGGCAGAGCCTCTCCATCCTGGCTCCCATAAACTTTTCAGCATCAAATCTTCTTTCGTTGGTAGGGAAATGGAACTTCCGCAGTGTTCATCGGACAGAAATCGTTCACCATTCGTTGGAAAGCTCTAATTTTACTGAAGATTAGTAAGATATTTATGTTGCAGTATCATATTTATTTACAAGACAATAATCCAATAATGCGATGTTATAAATGGTTTGTAAACAATATAATTGTGCCGCTTGTAAGCCTTGTTTTCTTGTCACTTGCACTTGGTTGAGGTGGGAATCTTGGTTATAGTTGTGACGCTTTGTGGCAGGCGAATTAGTTTGGCAACATCATATCTATAAGGAATATTATAACATAATTTTCTATTGATAGAAAAACGTGACCCCAAATTAGCGTGAAGGACAAAAATGCGACCCCGAATCAACGGTAAGAAAGCATGTTCCATGTTTTAACATTTTAGCCGCAGGCTCTTTTTTTACTGCCAAGCTCTTTGAGATAGCGAACAGTTTAACAGTGATCCAGATGGTTTCATTCGTATCTTTGCGATGATATCTATTAATGAAAAAAAAAAAAAAATCTTATTCTCAAAGCGTTCGATATTGATTTGTTTTACATTTCGGCCATTCAATTCTAAATAAAATACTAAAATGCCGATATTACTGGCAAAACCCTGGCCGATGTTTTTTAGCCAAATTTCACGATGTTTGGTTCAGTAGTTTCTGAGCAAAGCTATAAACGACGGATGGGCGGTTTTTTAAAATCGATTCTTGAATTTTACATTTCTTGAAACTTTTCTTGGTCGATTACAAAGGTTAGGTACCTAGGCACGTATTGAAAATTACAAAAAAAAAAAAAAAAAGATTCTACTTAGTATGGCCGTTACTGGTGAGTCTACCCAAATCATTTTTGTACAAAATTCTACTTAGTATGGCCGTTACTGGTATGTCTACCCAAATCATTTTTGTACAAAATCCATTAGTTCCTTTTTGTAATGCCTAATACAAATAAACTGATTGATGCCTGATGAATTTTTACTTTATTCTTCGTCGAGTTCTAAGATCTTAACTTGACATCAACTTTTTAGGCATATAAACTCTAAGAAGGCCCATTGTTTTTCAATAAAATACGGAACTTCAGCCAACATATAACTTTTTCGAAAATTGCCTTTTCATATTGCCTTTTTGCATGGTGCCTACGAAAGTGAATTTACATTTAGTGAGCACCTCCGCTAATACGTATGACGTGAACCAATTGTTTGCAGTCACATTGCGATTGGTATTTTTCATGTTTTCACAACAAAGAACTCGTCGGACACTCGGAATGTTGAAGGTTTCGCAAGGCTCTAGGGGATTTTTTAAAAATAAAGGGTGAGAATCTTTAGTTTTCAGAATCATCTAGGTCCCTGCCCATTTTTGCCTGTAGCCACTCTTTACAAATCTCGTGCACCAATAATGTTCCATAGTTCACAGAATTCACTCAATCGTCATGGTAAAAACCATAATGTATTTTATAGATGACACCAGACAGACCACAGGTCATCAGATTCACCACATTTCATCAAGTAAATAAGCTTCAATTTTAGTGTTTGTTCTCCCCAGTTTAGCTACGGTATCGAAAGCATTGTTTTCACTTTCTTGAAGGTATATTTTGTTCATTCCAATAGGGATGTTCATGTACTGAACAAGCAACATGTTTTGAATGATCTCATAATGAATCGAATGAATGAACTTGAAAATGCCAGAGACCAGGGGGATAAAAAAAAAGTCATGATATCCTTTTTTCCATGCTTTTATAACTATACAATGATAATTATACAAGGATGGCTCAGTCGTGGAAATGTGTAACCATATTTATAACATTTAAGTAAAGACAATAACACATAAACAACCATCTGTTTTTCGTAAATGTATACTTGCAGTATAATAAATAAACTATGTATCATGTAAATAACCACCCTGGACTGAAAAAGATCATGATTTTTTTTAGCCAATATGTACAAAATAACTGAGAAACTATAATTAACGAAAAATAGTAGGTCCTTAATAGAAAAACAATTTACAACAACAGAACACTCGACATAACTTACGTCACTATTTTATCAAAGTTTAAATTCGTATTCACAGGAATTTGTTCAACGTAGGTACATTATAGGAATAATAACACAAGGTCGAATTTTACAATAATAAAAAAAAAAAAAAAAAAAAAAATAGAATCACTACTTACATACCTACAATAAAACATGCATCATTTCTTTCCATCATTCCATGTTTACCCTTATAAAAACCCCCTTTGATGTAGCGTTTTTCAAAATATTTCATTTTTCGCTACAGTATTTTTTAAAAACGTATAAAAAACAAGAAGCGAACGTGGCAAAAAATAATATACAATATACAGTCTATTTAACATTGTTTCAAATTTTCTCTTTACGCAGTTTTTTTTGAGGCCTCAAGATCGCTACCTACTATCACATCTCCTATCGCGATATATGTGAAAAGGTGAGAGAAAAAATAGTTTAAATAAATATTTATAAACAAAAACGACTATTGCAATTATAAATAACTTACACGAAATGTTCAAAACATTGCTCTAACTCGGAAGAAAAAATTATAAAACGAAATTATAAAATTAACACTGGGTAAAATTGATGAGTTTTGAGGGAAGGAGTTCTCAATGTACAACAAACACAATTTGAGTGCTTAAACTCGAATCAAAACGAAACCTAATAATTAGGATTGGGTATAAATATTAACTGGGAATTCCTCCTACAAGCGGTTGATACAAAAATAGATTTGGAGAAACATTATAATTTCAATTTCGTCTTATTCCTAAAAATTAGCAATTAAAGATTTTTTGAACGGGGCAAATACGTAACTTGAAAAAGTGGAAGCAAATGGCAATTGGTTTTTTGATAAGACATAAAAACGGTCAATACTAGCACAGGGAAGATTTTGAAAAATAATTCTGTAAGCGTTATTGACATTTAGTGCCATGTTGCTGCCCGATATACCAAGGAAGGAAGCGCTGAAGAGTTTTGAACACTATACATTCGCCCCATATCATCATATTTTTACAAACGGTAAAGGTAAGCGAAGTTATATTTGATAAATAATACGGAGAGGTTTTTTCCCATCTTCATAAATTGCAAAAGTATCAACCTAAAAATGGACTCGCCTCTTCCCGAGTTGTGTGTTTGCTAGGCCAATTTTAGCGGATAACAGACTTTTCAAACACCGCACTTTCGCTCATGAATGGGTCAACCCTATAAGTACCAACACAACCCTATAAATCGGTTTGAATGGATGGTATATTTGGATCGAAAACAGAAAATGATAAGCTAGGAAAAAACCACCTCATTCAATCCCTTGGGAACTCCATCCTTCACAACGCTATTAATACCTAATCAATATCAATCTAACAATCATTAACAAATAAATAAATAAAAAATCTCGTACAAGCTAGGGTGACGAATAAAAGGCTATCAAAAAACAATTATGAAATTTAAGATTGACATTAGGAAAATTGTTCAAGAATTGCGTCACGAGGGGGGCAGGGTTACAACTACTTAAGTTCCTATACCCAAATTCAAACACACGTCCAAGATAGCTATAATGAAGGCGTAAACGTTAATACTGATTCCTTCAGGGTCACCCGACCCTAGTAATATTCACACAATGGTTCATGAATAATTTTTTTAAATCATTTGTTTTGAGATCAAAATGCAAGTTCATATAACTTTTTTTCCACTTATATTTTCGTTTTTTTTTTTCTCATCTTAATTAAAACTTGATTTTTTATATTCTTGTTGTCAATAGCTTTCAATTTTTATAAATTTACCCAAAAACACTGAAAAAGCTGACTTCAACTATGTAGTGAGTTCATGAACATTTAGCGAAATAATTTTTTTTTTTTTTTTGTACTAGGATTTCAAAGTGGGTATTTTTCAAAAAACATCTATGTACATTTTAAAACACTTACGAATAAATAGCAATTTTGAACTTCTTAATGTATTAAACCACTTTTCTTTATTATTTTAAATATGAACATCCATTTTACACGTATTACGTACACAGAGAAACGCAGCTGAGAACAAACATGTAAGAGCTTAAATATGTTGTTCATAATATAGTAATATCAAATACTTGACACAAATTCAGACACATATTATCAAGTTCTTCAGAGATCTTTATTGCTTAGTCATTCATTAAAAATATTAATTTGTAATCAATTGAAAAAATACCCCCCTAATAAGATCAATAAAGTACAATTTGGTATTTTTTTGAGTAAGTTAAGAGAAGTACTTTAAATTTATGTCTCTGAATCTGCTTTCATTTTATCAAATTACCAAGAATATTATAATAGTGAAATAAATAAAAATTTGTAAGTATATTGATGGCAGTCAAACGTTTTACTTTAAAAATTCTTTATATTTTACAATGATGACAGCTTAAGAAAAAAGCGCACGAATGATATAAGTTATTCAAAAATGGGACATTTGCGCTGTTCTTGGTAGTACACGGCCTTAATTTTATCAAAAGATCCACCGAATCAGAACTGGAAGAGATATCCTCCTTAAATCAACGCCAAAACAGGTACATAAAAGTATAAATATATGGATATTTTATGAGTTGGCGACGTCGAACTGATGGCTATTTGAAAATTGAATTGGGGTGTCAAATATAGTCTTAAAGGTTTTCTTCCAAATCTCATTTTCAGTATATTCTGTTAAACACGATTTGAGCATCAAGTATAAAGGCTATCGACGTACGCTTAAAATTAAGTGTCTTATTTTCTTCTTCAATTTTTAAAAAAATCTCAGAGTTGAAATATAAATTAAGAGCAATATTAATGATAAATATAATATTCTTTCAAATTCCTTATTTAAAAACTTATCACAGAAACCGGTGGTTGGCGCGGAGGGGGTATATTGGGGGAGGGCTTGCAAGGACTAGATGCCCCTCTCCCTTGCCATAAATAGAGGGCAGTCCCCTCTGCGCATGCGCAGGACGCTGAGGACGGCTCGGTGCACACACGCACTTTACGTGCACTCGATGATGTGTGGCTGCGATGACTCTATGACAGTCGGACGCTGAGCCTCGTGCGGTTGGGGTCGCGCCATTTCGAACGATTCCCGTGAGTCAGTCTCGTGATTCTCTTTTTCCAGGTTACCTGTTTATGAAATGAGTATTTAATTGTAAATGGTTGCGAATATATAGGTCACAAAAGTAAACATTGTAATAAAATAAAGATATTTAATAGTGAATAGTCTCAGGATTTGAACATTCTATTGAAATGACCCAGAAATCGCTCATTCACGCGAGGCCAATCAGGTAACCAACTGATTGGCACAAACTGCAAGCCAGCGGACTTGCGCCCCTTCCTGTTCAGGTGTAGCTATTTGAACAGAAATCTTGCATCATCAATGCTGTTCCTTGTTCAATCACAAGATATTTTAAACGATCTGTTAAAGTGCTTTTAGAAGAACTCAAGGTAAAATAGAGTAGGCGAGGAGATGGATTTTCTGGAGAAATTCCTCGAAAGGAATGAGGTTAATCACGATTGAGATCTTAACATGATGGTGATGTTGACACTGATCTGAAGATTCCAAATGAATCAAATTAGCAATGATTTCCAATAAAATTGAACGTGATATGTTTGAACCGTCACTGAAGCGAGCACAGGCTGGACTGAATGGCCAACAGAACTGGAATATGAGATTCACTCGTTTCCACTACATCACGCCACCTCAGATTTTTTGTAGAGAGAGGGAACTGGACAAGAGTGTTACTGGACAATCGTTGTGTTCCCATGAGGCCACTAGTTTGAGCCAGTTAGCTGGCCCCAGTCTGCTGAACTAGGTATACCTGCTGGCCTCGTCTAAACATGCCATAACAATAATGGAAATCCCTACCAGTAGGTACCTTGCGGTGCTGAAGACTGAACATCCAATAATATTAATTATTCTCAGCATTTGAACAGCAAAAATTAAACTGTGGAATGGCGAGCAATCTCAAGAGCTCAAATTTTAGCCCAAGCAGTCAATGAACAATGTGATCGCAATTTGGCTTTACATGCACCTGAGAACTTCCATATACTCTAAAAAGGTTGCCTTTTAGCCTCCCTGCTGCTTATTGTAGCCCATTTAAAAAAAAAGCTCAGATCTGTTTGTAACAATTATTGATTTTTCTCGGAAATTCAAAGAATTAAGTACCATTCAGAGACTGATATTTGTGACCAGGCTCGAGAGGGATTGCATAATAAAGCTTATGAACATAGCTCTGGCTACCAGGTCAAATGAACTGAACTTCTCTACTCCAAGTATCCCTGCACGTATAGACCAATCAGAGTTGAAATACGGAGATCGACATCTTTTTTAGAACTGGTCAGTTTTAATCCAAGTTGGTCAATCAGCATTAGAACAACCATACGATTCATCAAAATCTGGGCTTTAGCCCACTCTCACCCCACCATTTCAACCCCCCCTTCATAGTTAACAGAAAAGAACTTAATTTGTGGTACAGGAAAGCTAACTATTCTGATACTTACTCATATTGACATCACTGTTCTGGTAGTCATAGTAGTAACCAGGGGGTGAGCAAGCTGCAGCAGCAATTGCGATCTCTTCATCCACATTGTTAGGCCTGCAGTTTGTCGTCTTCCAATGGGTCCTAAATCACAACAATTAAACCATATAAATATTGATTTGTAATTTCCAACAAAAAAATCTTAAAATAAGTATCAAATGCTTTCTGTAGTCAGTTGGGAGCAGAAGTACTTTAAATACATTATGTCATTTAATCAATATCTAAAAGTAATACAGAATTGAAATTGAAGGAGAACTTGCCAATGGCATTTGATGCAATGAGCCTTTAAACCAGTGAGTGGTCAGTTTTTGGAGCACTTTATATTTATTGCAGCACACCATTTCACCTATTTATTCACATAACACATCCATCTAGTAGTAGATAGTAGTTCAATCTTATAATCACCTTAGGCCCGAAGCGCTGATGTACTTCTTGTTGCAGCCCTGACACGTGTACGGCCTCTCGTTGGTGTGCAGCCTTTTGTGGAGCTTGAGGTGAACAAACTGGGTGAACTTTGCAGGACACAAATCACATGCGTACGGCTTCTGCCCTGAGTGAAGTCTTAGATGCGTCTTAAGATTAGAAGTTGAGCTGAACCTCTTCTTGCAAGTATCGCATTGGTGAGGTTTTTCACCTGTAGATGTAGAAAAATTACAATGAATAAATTTTAAAAGCACAATCACGCCAAAGAATAACTTCCGTTTTTCATTAACTGTGATAGTTTTTCCTTAGTTTATCTAAATGTTTAGGGTCCAAAATGATTGGCTCTGCCATTCTCAACTTTTCTAGATTTTTTCAAGTAGGTAATTTATAGTGTAGACAATGATCAGACTTTGTGTGGAGTAGATACTACCAAGCACATACCTGTGTGGACGAGGTGGTGTTTCTGGAGATGAGCCAGCTGAGTGAAGCTCTTGGTGCAGGTGTTGCACTTAAAGGGCCGCTCCCCAGAGTGCGTCCTAAGGTGGACTTTAAGGTTCGACAGCTGCCCGAACGTCTTGAAGCAAACGTTGCACTCGTAGTGCATCTTCCCATCCTTCTTCTTGAGCGGGTACGGCAGCGAGCGGTACCCCCTAGACGTACCGTTAGGAGAAAGAGGGCCCCTGTTAGATCAAATTTACTTGGTAAATTTCAAATCCTAATCAAGAAAGTGATTCAAGATACCAGTCTTTAATATTCTGATCTCGCTCAAATAAAAACCTTGATACGATTTGTTATAACTTAATTCTCTACCAAGCACGAAAAACTCAAATTCAACCTCTAACAAAGTTTCCTGACGACTAAATTTTTGGAGTGCAATAAAAAGTGCAGAAGCCTTTTTGTCATATCTTAGTAAAATGTGTGTTTAAGAGATGATTTTTGGCCATCTAAGGTTGGACTCATTTCAGAAAAAACTGAGTAACCAGCTAATTAAGAAAAAAATAAAAAAGGCTACCCTATTTTGTCTCTCGCTACTAAAGTGAACCAGTAAACTCATCTATTCTGCAGACAGTAGACGAAAACAAATTAAAATCAGCCAGATGATGATGCTATGAATGAATGGTGCTATTTTCCCCCACTGCTCTCATGTGTCATGAGCACACTACTTGAGTTATGTTTATTAAATAGGTACCTGACCACCTACAGATTATTTATCAACCTGATGATTAATTAAATTCTAGTTAAATTTATTAAACTCGGGATTAAAATTGGTTTTTTGTACTTACTCGTACCTGTACTCCTCCTGGGGTACAGAAGCGCCCTGCATGATGTGGAAGTACGAGGACGAGGAACTTGAGGGTGGAGAGTACTGTGGCGCAGGTGTCGCATAGTTGGAATTACTATTATAGTAGGAGTACTCATAGGAGGACGGCGCCTGAGGAGGAGGCGAGTACTTTCGCACAGGGTTCAGCGTCGAGTCTGGACTCAAATTGCCGTACCTAAAACAAAATAGAACAATATTGTGAGAACTTGTTACACATTTATTAGGTATTATATTGGACAAAATCAGTTACGTAATCAGTACGTTCATTTGCTGTTCACTGTCTTCATAAGTAATTACAGTAAGTACCTACCTACCGCAAAAAAAGATGAATAGGTACAATTTCTGTCTGGTTATGATAATCAAGACATGATTGTCGACGCAATGATCAAGTACTCCAGGAAAGATGATAATATAGTTGTTTTCCATAAAAATTCGTAGATACGCAGTGAGTGTGTGAAACGATAAGTAAGTGTCCAATATGTAACAATAGCGTTCCTAGCAGCTCCTCGAGGCTTAGTGTAAGAGAACCTAACCATAAATATTAGATTGTTCAGCATAAAAGGGAAATTGTGGAGGTGGGATCGACCCAGCGAGTAGATAGGTTTTTTTCTAGCCCTTCTTCATGGCGCAGATCAAAGGGCCCACATTTCCTCTCAGAAGTTACTAGAAAACATATTAAACCCCAGCTCGGCTTGTCTCGGGATTGCAAATTTTATGATTGAGATGGGGAGTTAGTCACATGGAGAAGGTGTGGCAATGAACCCGATTCTGCCAGATCTCTAAAGAAGGTAACATCAATAGTAGGTAGCAAGTGGTTGTGGTATTGGCGTAATTCAGGTGTATACTAATTTTAGCTTACGAATCAGATGAATCAGCTAAACCAGTCAAATTCCACCCATTCCACTACAAATTAACATCAATTTAGTAAAATTTAAATACAAACCTTTGGGACTTCTTATAGGAATACGCCATCTCCGTAGGTGACGTTGGAGGAGGCGTAGCAGAGTTTCGTCGCTCCCTTGTCCGTAGCAGGATATTTTCAAGGATGGACGTCTGAGGGACCTCGTAGTACCTGAAAAAACATTCAAGTTACAACTCTTCCAAAACATGTATTTTCTAAAGAAATTGTCTTTGTTTTCGACGTCTTAAAATTGTATATAATTTTCTTGAACAATAAATAACATTTACTTCCTCATTCTAGTATTACGCGAGAGCCCTCATAGTAATAATAATTTGACGAGCAAACGTAACAAGGAATACAAAGGCACTTTTTAATTTAAAGGGGTAGTATAGCATTAATTTAGTGTTTTTCATAATGAAGAACCGGTCATTTCTAAGGATTCGCGTGAATCAAACTGAGAAATATATCCATTCGTTGGAAAATTTTGAAGTAGGTTCCTATTGAGCATATTCATAATTTTGAAATTCGTGTATGTTTGATGCAGAAAGGGTTAAGTTCAAAAATTATTCCTGTTTTCCAACACCAAAAACCAAAATAGGTTTATTAAGTAAATTGTGAATAACTCTACCTACTTAAAGAGGAGCTCCCCAGTAACAAGTCAAATGACAAATGTATAGATATCTTATCAAATGATAAGTCTGATTTTATTGTTGTCCACAAATAGTGGAGTGAATTGAGAGAGTCTCTGATATTGATATTGTGGGATGACGATCAAAGGTCCAAGTGGGCCAAGTTCAAGGTGGAAGTTCTATGAAGACTCCAAGATGGTTCCCAATGCCAAAGGTGGAAATTGGAAATATAAATCAATCACCAGATATATGTTGAAAATGGTAGGTACTTCCACTGTTACTGCAGGTGATACACACAGGAGAGATAATGATTCAAAACTGATGAATCAAACTAGTGGCCACTAGATTTTGAGTGAGGTACACAGCACCTTACACTGAATATTGGGGAATCACCAATCTGGGGGGAAACTTGTTGCATGAGAAGTCAATTTGTTACTAGTCTCTCTCTGGGCACTTCCTGATTCTGAGGAGTGAGGTGGGAGAAGATAGGAGATGGAAGCTTCAAGACTTATCAAGGCTTCAAGAGAGAAAACGAGATAAAGAGATCCAGGAGATAAGATGAGGTGACTTCAGGTGGCATTTTCACTACGCAAGGTGCGATAAGATAAGTTCTAATCCCCTCCAGACAGACCTACTTCACAACTATGATTATATTATTAGTTTCTCATAGAAAGAACTCAACTCATTGCTTCAACAAGATTAGCTTTTAGTTTAGTTGTAAGTTCAATTTTAGTTGTAATTGTAATTAGTTTAATACATAGGAGTAAAATTAACTTTTATAATTTTAGTACCTGATTAAGTTAGTTGAAGTTAATAAAATTCAAAATTTATTGAAAATGCAAAGAATTAAAGAAAAAAGAAGTTTTGGACAAGTGGCCAAAACGGTGTAATACGATCTCAGATTTTGTAATCTGTTTTAAGATAAATAAAATCCATTGTTTAGAAGAGAAATAAGCTAGTGTAGGTACAATAAAATAAGTTCATTCTATTTAGCCAATAACCAAAGCATCCAAAACCGATATAAGTACCTACTTATGTATGCTGTTTTAGGCCATTAGTGAATTCTCGTAGAAAATGTTTATGGTTGAAATGTACCCATATGGAGGAGATCAGTATTTCATGTATTTTCGAGATATTTTTAAAATCTAGCCACTGCTTGGATATGACAGTCGAATTTCACGAAACTTGAAAAACAGAAAACTAAGATAACAAAAAGCTGGGGGGGAAAGTTCTAGTTGGTGATTTATTTATATCTTTGGCTTGATCAGCTCACCACCTGGTGGCTTTATGGCCACTGGTTGGAGAAAGCGAGACATATATATAACTACGCTGTTTTCCTACATCCATCACTTTAGACACACATTTTATGCAGTTGCTTACCTTTTTGGCTCAGGCGATGCTTCAGACTGGTAGATCTGAGGAGGTGGGGGGGATGGGCTGCCCTCCTTCGGGTCCTTCCCGCCACTGTAGGCCTTGCTCATCTTGATCTTCACCTTCCTGTACTCGTTCCTGTCAATGACTTCGGTCATCTCCTCAGTCTTGAGAGGATCTGCCTCGGAGGAAGCGGGCTCTTCGATGATGGTCTCCATGGGCTCATGGTCACCATGATGGGCTGCCATGATCCCTGCTGCTGCCATTGCTGCCGCCTGCTGCTTCTTTGAGAAGTCAAGGACGTAGTTGTTGTCCCCGTCATCTGAGTCTGAGGATGGCTCAGGTGGGGTTAGCACCTCGTCGTGGTAGCCATGAGAGTGGTAGCCCTCGTCTGACCTTACAGATCCATCTGGAGCCACCTCTTTCTCCTGATATGAGAACTTATATTAGAGAACATACCATTTAATAATAATCAATCAATCATCACCGTAGAAACTCACTGAGTCAAAACAATTACCTACCATATATAAAGTTACTGCACTATTTTGTGCAAGAAACATCAAAGATGAATGAATTTCCACTCTTAATTATTTTTCTAACTTAACAATCAGTACCTTTGTAGATATAATTGAAATTGTTTATAAGCATTGGTTGGATGATTATTAGGTCCAACAATGGCCAAATGAGTTTTTTACATTGGGAATGGTATCAGCTATGAGAGAAGTATAAACATTATTTATTAACCTAATTATGTTGTGAGAATCACTGTTGTTACCTTAACTTCTTCTTCGTTTTCAGTCTTCACCCCTGGACTGGCTGAGGCCTCCCTGACTGGATGCAACCGCTCAGTTGAGTCCAAATGAACAGTTCGTGGACTCGCATCCAGGTGAGACACTCGTGGACTCGTGTCCATGAGCACAGCTCGCAGGCTCGTGTCCAGGTGAGAAGACTGCGGACTGGTGTAGGATTCTTCAGGTGGGGTGTAATTGTTGTTTAGCCGGTCGTAATGGTGATCCGGCGGTGCAGTTTTCTCTAAGCTTGTGACAACTGTCGTGGGTTGCGCTCCGACCACCACTGGCCCGCATGATGAGGACGTCACTTCATGCTGGTCAGCTTTTGGGCCCGATACTATCGTAGGTACAGTGTGCTGCACCTGTTGCCCTGTGGAGTGAATAATGTAAATATGACAGTCAAACATAAGTTTCTGATACCTACAGGAATTACATTGATTCTGACATCTTCTAAGCTGAGGGATAAGAATGAAGTGAAACTTTTCTAATTCATCAATTTATAAGTTGTCAGATCAACACTACATCAAATCATTCATGAACGATTTTCCAAAACTTGAATAGCTGCACAACACCTCCTTACACTCGATGAATTCAACATAAATTACTGTAGACTCCTAGCCCAATTATGTTGAAGAACAATTGAGAGGGCTGCCAAATCCTTCAGACAGATAATTTATCAGTTCTCTACTTTTTCAACATTTCTTTAAGTGACTACGAACAAAGTAAGTATCATGAGCTGTATTTGTGGATACCCATTATAATAGTGAGCAGCGATGAAAGGAATTACTTAAAGACCTATCCATTGGTTGGAGGGGATGTAAAAGGTTGTGCAAGACTGGTGAAGCAAACTACACTGGTGTTGGTACTTCTTTTCCTAATTAAATATTGAACTTTCTTCAAAATTTGACTTACTTATCCTTTGAAGCATGAGCTCGCCAGTGAGCGGGTAGTTCAGTCTTTCGGCGAACTCTCGGCAGTACCACACCAGAAGCTCCTGGTTGGGGAGGATAGGCCGGATAGTGTAGAAATAGATGCTCATCTGAAATAGGAGGGAAACACGTTAAGATAAATTCGTGAAAGAGTCCTAACCTGTAGGTTACGTACTTACCTATCAGCTTTTAGCGATGTTTTCAACGATGAAACCTTGTGAGTGTAGGTGAAGATTATACAAGTGCAAGTAAATAATGTGAGTTTGTTTTTTAACCCTAGGTACACCCCTATATTATCCTTCATTATCATTACTCTTCAACAAATTTCCCAAGTTTATTCTATTCTGGATTTCGGTTTGTTACTAAATTATTATTGTAATCGACCAAGAAAGAATACATTTAAACCCCCCCCCCTCAAAATTTGTCGGGTTTCGTGTCAAGAAACGTAGAATCCAAAAATCGAGAATAAAAGTATGTCCTTCATCTAGAGCTTTTCTCCGGAAATATTGGACCAACGTTTACGAAACTTTGATATGGGTTTATTGTAGGTTTGACAGTAATGTTTTTTGGATGTCATTTATACATATTATCCCAAAGAATCGAAAGAAACCATCTGGATTTCTGTACATTCATCTGCTTGCTGTCCCTAAGGACTAGAATTTTGACAGGAAAAAAAACACCAACATGAAGGTGAATCGCAACTGGTGAAACAATAAAAACCACCCTATAAACTACGACGATCGGCTCAGCTGATATGACTCCAATGTAATTATGACTTCAAGAAATTGAGTTTATTGTAACTTTGGCCCTTACAGTTGAACTTGTGAAGCGTAGGTAGTTGATGAATTTTACCTCATTAATTTTCAGTTCGCAGGTCAGCTTTTGTAAAAGACAGGAGGTCTAAGTGTTTTATTTTATTTCTCCTCGGTAGGTGCCTACACGCCTGTGCAGTGATATTTAGGTAGAATTTATAATACTTATACTTTGTTTAATAAGTAGGTATAGAAAAGTGTTCTGCGCCGAAGGGTTATCAAATACAGAAATAATAAACCGTTGTGTAATAATATGCTACGTTTTTTTTCTTCAGCTTACAAGAGAATAAAAATAGGCACCTACCCAAGTATTCCCCAGACTGTTGCAAATTTTCCAAATATGCTTCCATGGAAAATTTTGATTTAATGGGATTGGAACAATTCAGGCTACTGGCCTTAAATCATTATTGAACAAGATATGTTTAAAAGCTAATTCGATATGTAATTTGGAGCATAATCTCAATTTTAATGTATATTTCGTTTTCAAGAGAACTGTATACCTACTACCTATTTGAAAAAATGGAAAATTTGGTAGTTATTTAAGTAAATTAGGTAATTATGATCCATATTAATTAGGTATATATTAATAATGTTCAATAAATTGGATTATTGTTCCTGTTTAAATAAGTGTCAGAAACTTAAGTTTGAAATTCAGATTTATTCTGATACGTACCTACTGCTACTACTATTATTAATAGATATTCATTATTAATTTTTTTAAAGGGATATTCCATGATTATTAACAATAAATTATTATTTATTAATCAATTAATTGAATTAATCAATCAAATGATTATTAATTCTATGATTATTAAATTTTTAAAGGGATATTCTATGATAATTAACAAGAAATTCGTCATTTTTGTAAATTTAGTTTTCAAGTTTTTCAAGCCATTAAAAATTCTAACGGTAGGTATTGCAATATTTTAGGTACCTACTATATAAGTTCGCAATAGAATGCGATTTATTTATTTTTGTGGAGAGTTGAAATGGTTGTTTAAAGCAATTTAGGTACCACCTATGTGCAACAGTTCTCCTAATACTGATGGGTGAATGTTGTATTATGTGAAATGTATGTCCTATTACAGACACACCATGATGTCGTGTGATGAGTGAATGTTATGTACACAGTGAATGCCTGTACTACAGACACATAGGTAGGTACATGATACATCACAATGTCCGTGTGTTCCGTATACAGGAATATGAAATAGCTGGATTTTCCTCACCTTATATTGACAAGCGATGAGATTCTGAGACTCGGAGGAGTAGGCGGGATTGACGTATCGCATCCAGTTGGATTTGGAAACATCGTAGCCGTCAATGTAGTAGAACAGCTGGTTCTCTTTGTACACCTGAGAGAGGAATTCAATATAATATTACAACAACTGCATTCTATATATTATATACTGTATTCACTATACCTAATATACAACAATGATGGTACTAAGTAAGGGGTTCCACAACAACTTGAGAGAAAACCATGCAATACACCACACAAACACCAGCATGTTTTTAGTCGATAAACAAAGAATAATGTTTGTTAAAGGAAATACATGGTATGGAATTGGTCAAACTTCGAGTTTTGGTAGGTAATGAGTTTCCAACATTTTTCATAAACTAAGGAACACTTCGGATGAGTTTTAACCAACACAACCTACTTTAATGTTTGAGTTATTCCGCATTTCTACATTTAATCAATCAATAAATGAAGATGGAAAGGAGATGTGATAGATGCATTTCAAAACTACGACGTGCCATCTGTTCACAGAGACTTTAAAATACTAGTTCTTGAACATTTCATGCGGGTTCTCATAATGAAACAGAATGTTTCCAACAATTTTAAAAGCGACGTTTTTGGAATTTTCTCCAATAAAAACTTTTTTTCAAGCAAGACTGTGAAAATGCCCCCTTCTCAAATTAATCGAGCTGCATGATAGAGAACTTTTCTCTCACAAATAAAAGATTTAATTTTGGCATGGCAAAATAGAATGGTGATGGTAAAATACTAGGTGGCAAGCATTTATTTTTTATTTATTATTTTTTTAAAAGTGATTTGCTAACTTGATATATATATATATATATATATATATATATATATATATATATATATATATACATGTATTTTCTTAAGTACCTAGGTAGTTATTAGGCTACAACAATCTCCAAGGCCGGGGTAGAATAGAACATTAAAAATTTGTGTGCAAAAGTATGCTGAAAATGTACTTAAATTTCATTGAAATTTGCAGGTAAAAAAACGATAAAAACTGCGAAAAAGTTAAAAATTCAAAATCTGTTTTTGAATTGCAGAATATTATTTAGAACAATTTTTTGCCATAAAATTGGTAGTTAACATTTTCTTCCCCCTTAAAGTCCTTAATTTTAAAAGCAATGTCATTTAATAAATTCGCTCATAAGAGCATGCTGCATGACTGGAACTTATTGACTCTACGATTAGGAACAATTAAAAAAAAAAAAAAAAAAAAAAATTGTGTCCTATTGTCAAGATTGCGTTGATTTGGAGTTAGCATGCAATAGTGAATGCGCAATCATCCTTCGGAATTCGAGATGCGAGTCTATCCCCCTTCCTGCCAGAATCTTATCCATGCCCGTAATATTCCCCACCCCAATATCGCCTAGAATATAATGTCTCAGAGCCCTGAACGATGTGCCTACATGCCATACCCCTACCCAAATTTTTTCATGGATGACATCTACCATGGCTACTTGGGCGGATTGGTGCCGGGAGGGTTTGTGCCTCTGGGAAACCTGGGTGAACTATCCCATCCATCACGCTACAAGTTGTATTTAATACTGACGTTTTCTAGTATCACTAATAGACTTGGCATTTGGATTTTCTAGCAGGTATGCTATTTGTTTGTTTCTAGTGATATGGTGATTTTAGTACAAGATCTAGTAAATATCTATAGTCATGTTACAATAAACATCAGTTTGCATAGATAGCGAACAAGCGTAGAAGAAATAGAGCATGCGGTAGATATAGAAAACACATTTATATACATAAAGATGACATAAGTGCACAGGCTCAAGCATTGGTAGCTGGGGAACAGAGGTAGGTAGGTACTAAGGATTGGGAAATAGAACTTAGGTGAAAGACGGTGCCCGTACCTTCTTTTTATATCCCAGTTTGTCCTTGAATTGCACCTGTGTGAGAGAGAAAGAAAAAATAAGAGAGTGTGAGAGCAGAGAAACAAATATTATTCGTTTTGGCCAACGATTCAAAAAATCCAACGAACGAAGGCGGTGCCAAAAGCAATTTTTCGGTGGGCCCAGGAACCTATTGCCCAGACGACGATGCGATGAATGGATAAAAAATGCAAAGTCACCTAAACACGTAGGAACCTCACACCAAGGAAAGCTTGCGGTATTCTATACAGGGGATGCGGAAGACAGGGTAATTTGTGCGAAATCGGCAGTTTGTTACTGCAATCAATTTTTATAGTTTGTATAAGAATTTGCAATACTACTGTTGCTATCCACAGGGTGAACACACTTAGGATTTTGAAAACTTCAGGGATCGATTCTACTACTAATTATCAACAAAAATCGCATCTTCAAGATTTTCTGAACGTTTTTTGTTTCGAGTATTGTCATAATTTTCATATTTCCTACTTAAAGACGACAAAAAAGGCTATTTTAATCCTTACGGTTCACTGTAACCTAAATCAAAAGAATGACAGATATCATTGGAAAGAGCGTTAAATTTCCAATCTCCCTGATGTCGAACCATTTTTGGAGCTGACTTGATACGTAGGTACCTAAAAAAAGGAGGCTAAAATAGGATTATTGAAAAATTGCCATAATTAGATTTTTCCTATTCTTTGTTCTGCTCCTAATAAATGCTATTTTTCGTAGGCACTCCATGGAAAAATCACCCTCGGAGTTTCCACATTCTAATGGTATAGTCAATTTTACTTTTGTTTTGCTAATAGCTAGAGAAAATAATGTTTATGTGTTAAAAAAAGTGTTTTTTCCCCCCCAAAGAAGTTGAGGGTTTTTCTTGAAAATGGCGGAAAAAGGAGAAATACGATGAGAATTCTTCACTCTCAATCGAATGGTTACAATTGCAGATCCCCTAAATTAAATAGTAACCGAGTTTTACACTTTTACTAACTAGTTTTATCCCTAATAACGCAAGATATTGAACATACTAAATGACTCGGAAAATTACAGAGATTGGAGATTTAACGCTTTTTCCATTGGCGTCCTTATTTTGTATGAAACGTAGGGGAGTTATAGCTTTTTATTTTTATAAAGTAGAAACATGACAAAACTCAGGGCATCTTTGAAACATGAGAAAAACTGAATTTTTTTAGGACGAGATAATTATTATTGTAGACCAAAATGAGATTGTATTCTAAACCAAAAGGATTATAAATATATTCTTCAAAATAATGAAATGAAGTGTTACGTAATAGTATACAATTTTTTAGAGTCAAATACTAAAATTCTGACAGTACCTAACCTCGTACTGTCGATGTTAGACTCGCCCCGTGATTTCCATAGATGTTAGCGTGTCGGACCCTCAACACAGATCAGTATTGCGGGCAATAGCATATTCAGCCCCTTTACAATTCTACCGCCGATTTCGCACCCCTTGCGCACCCGCATCCCAACATTTATGAACTACATAAGGATTATGTAGAGCTGGATTGTATGACACATGTTTTATGTACAGTGTGTGGCCATTCGAACGAATGAAAAACGCTTCACCTGGAGATCTGATTCATCAGGATAACATATGGTGAATCATATCATAATGCGTATCTTAATATACTACCCTTTAATTGTACATGAATCATGAAGCTGAAATCGTCAAGTGACTTGAGATATTGGATTGCTGACGAAATATAAAGTTACTTGATTGATGATGATGGAAGTTATCTTATTACTTACGGGCTAAGTAAACCTTCAGACCGGCAGTTTACGTTTTTCATTCTGATGGATAGCACTTAATATATAAATATAGTCATTTTCTACAGTAATATGTTTGTATAGTTGGAAAAGCTAGGTATTTCATATTTTACCAGTTAATTATCATTATCGAAATTGCTGAAACGAAATTAGAAGACTACTCATTAACTGTATCCAATGAATAGACAAATATTTAATCCAAGTAGAAATTACGTTTTTTGTTTGTTTAATTTGATGTTAAAAATTAGGATTGAATTATATAAGGCTAACAGATTTGTATCACTATAGCTACAATAAAAGATTCGAGTGTAAAAATGGATTATTGGAAACCATTTTGAGATTCGAGTGCGGCTTTGGCAGCCTGCTGGAGGGCAGGTATTATAAATATTTTCCAAAACTGGTCTAATGTTCTAAATTGAATGAAATAATTAAGTTTTCTTGCTTAAAACTACAACTGTTGGCTCAATATCTGGCGGGAAAGTTTCAGAGATTTAAATTCAGGAAAAATATATTGCAAGAGAGATTTTCATGTGTTCTCAATGTAGCAGTAAAAAATAATGGGAAATTAGAAATCATCTTATTTTTACCAGAACAACAGAAGTGTATGATCATTAAGATATTGGCTGTTCTTCAGGAAATATGTGCTAATTTCTGAAAATGTCTTGCTTTGATATCTATTCTACCTTGTGTACATGCAAGCGCATTAAAGTATAATGAGGGGGTGATGGAGGCTCAATTTACTGCGGCGAAATAAGGACTTTCATTCTCTTGAGATTTAATGATGATGAAATTTATACGTCTTGTCAAATTACTGTGGAAAATAAAACATTGAAAATATCGAGAAGAAAAAATTGATCAAAACATCCAAGAAAAAAGTTGAGTTTTTATCAATACAAAAATTAGGCGGTTAGGTCTTGCAGCCCCTGATTACCCCCTGAGTACCTCCCCTAAGTACATTGAAAATCCTGATAAATTCAATGGCGCGGGGATCACCTGTAAACACCTAAAATTTGATTTTGAGAAAACTTGGTTTGGCAGGGGAATGATGTATTGCGTTTGCTACTTATTCTATTAGGCTTTTTAGAATTTTTCTATTTATTTTCATTTTATTTTTTAAATTTAATTCAGTGTAATTCACAATAAAAGTGTAGTTTTGAGGGGAAAAAAAAAAAAAAAAATTGAAAAAAAATTTGAAAAATCTTAATTAGTCTGCTAAGGCTTAATTAATTTGCCAAGAGTTTAAATTGATTGGTTTAAAGTTTAACTTTATGTTTCACCACTAGGTATATAAGGGCAGAACATAAGATGAAGGGCTTGTTAACAGCCCTTATATCGCCGCAGCACAAAGTCCTCAGACGATAAGGGTGGTGAGGACTAAGATGGAGAAGAATCATCAGGATCATCTTACCCTCCAGAAGTACTTGCGGTTGGCGGTGGACGGGACCTCGTTCTTGGCGTAGACCTCGCCGACGAGGGGCCCGAAACGGGTACCGCGGGGGATGTAGCTCGTGCTCCAGACGCCCATGACGTCGCTGAGCGCCTGACTCGGGCGGAGGACGAGGTTCCGCGGCAGCGACGCCTCCGCCTTGTTGGGGGCACCCGGCGCCGGCGTCTGGTCGAGGACGATGTAGACGGCGTGTTTTTCGAACTCCTCCTCCTTCGTCGTCGACGGGTCCCAAGAGCCTCCGTCGACGCCTCCGTCGCTTTCCTCAATCATGACCACCTGCTCCTGCAACACGAATCATCCAATAAACAAACCGAATAACCTAATTATCTACTAAGGGGCAATTTGTGTTAGAATTGCTCATTTTTGATCAAATAATCGAATTTTGAGCCCTTGAAAACCCCCGGAGTGTTCAGCTCAAAACCACAAATGGTTTGGACAAAATCTGATAGACAGAAACCAGATTAACGTCACTCAGCTTTCTTTACATCATTTTTTTGGCCACTTCCAATCCGACTTCCATCCAATACCCTCCACATTGAATCTTTTTGAAAAGCTCTCAGCATGCTCTTTCAGCTGATGGAATAAAATAAAAGAAAATCGGTGCCCGTGCAAAAGCAAACATGTCTACAGAATACAGATCTTCAATAAAGGCCAGAAGAACCCAATATCTCCTTCTAGATACATCCGAGAGACAGTTTGATTAATTTTAACTCCGGATTGAAAGGTGAGTATGCTTTCATCCTATTGGAAGCAAAGAGATGCTGCAATACCAAATATCTCCCATGTGACCGTCCGCGTAACATTCTATGCGTGAGGCAAATTTTTGATTGACTGTCAAAATACGAAATGAAGGATCCGAGTATTCACTTCATGATAAATAAATTCATCGCCGACAGTCAGCGTTTTCCAATCGAGTTACTGATTATTTACAACAGAATAAAACCAGAAAATCGCGAACACAGGAGCGAATTACTGCCAAAAGTTTAGCCTACAAGTTTTTCAGTAAATGAATATACTCGAAAAACGATTTTTGCTTTTTCGACTTCCCTATTGAAAATATTGGTGAGATGGTGTACGTTAGATTTTATAGCTACCAGTTCTGAAGGATTCTTGAAGCTCAAAACCACATCTGTATCGGTTTTAGACCAGAAAAACACCATTAATAACAACACAGAGCGAATAACATATAAAATATCGAATTGTTCAATGTGAAAGTACTGCTTTGAGGGCTTGCACCGCATCTCTTCTATTCTGAAGAAAATTCTTCATTAGACGAATCCCCATCAACGGTGCATCGAGGGGTTTTAGGGGTGATGTAATATGTTTTTGCCGTCGTAATAGTATCCATCCACCCACTTCACACGAGTGATTTTCGGCGAAGGACAAAATGAGAAGACCAGAAATTGATCCGCCTCCATCCTGACCTTTGACCTATGAGGAGTCCTGCCTTGCTTACTGACTTTTTCTCTCCCTCGAAATAGCAGAATAGAGTGGAGAAAACAATCCGGTCCAGTCTTTTTCGGATCATCTGAGTTGGCATAATAAAAATCCAAGATACCTTTACACACTTATGTATATTATTATTATTGTGCAAGTATTTTCGACCATTTGTGTAAAATGAATCTAAAGGTTTTTGAGGTCAATAGTGAAACTTTCTGCAAGGCCAACGTTTAGTTACTTGTACGACGTCTTTAGAAGTACAGTTCAACAGTACAAGATGGTACGATTCGGCCCATATTTAGATTACAGAATCAACAAACCTTACGTATATTACCTACTTAAATACTGTGAACCTAACTTTGATTAGCAATTAGGGTTAATAGTATTTAAACAGAATAACGTTCTCTGACTCTGCAATTATTAGCATATTATCACATAGGTATCTAAAATTACTTATTGGTATTTTGATTAGATTTTTTTCTCATATTTAGAACAGCTAGGCAAGGGTACTAATTAGCAGAAGCTCTTGACGGCATACGAAATTAGCATTAATGATCGACGGCATCGATTCCACACAAGGAAAATTCTTTATTGGAACTCCAAAATAGTTAATTGTCGGCCCTAGCTTTTATTTGGAGGATGATTTCCAATAATTCAGAATTTCTGGGTCTACTAGAAAATAATGGTAACAGTAAACTGATTGTTAGTTACCGACCGCTATGCTGTTTCAATGATAACAGAATCCTTGGTTGAAATGGTGACCCGAATACAATGTTTTAATGAAGAGGAGACCCTGCTATTGCACCCAACGAAGACGAGAACCAGGCAGAGCCTATAGAAGCTACTAGGAGGGAATATTGGAACAGCACTGAGCAGGTTACGCAGCTAACAGCAGTTTTGCAAGCAAAGACGTTATCCATTGTTGCTCAATTAGGGTATAACGCCTCCTGTGTCCAGGTGGTTGAAGCATTGGAGACCGTAGGCAGCAGCATCTTTCCACCCACAATTTGCTAGCAAGAAGAATCGCCAGTGGGGAAAGCATAGTGGCATTTGCAGGAGAATTGGAAGGTTTAGCAATAAAGGCATTTGCAGGAGCATCCCCTGCTCTCATTGATGGAATTGCACTGCAGCAGTTTTATGAAGGACTACGGAATGTTGAACTGCGAAAACTTCGCTGCAGCATGCCGTTTTTGAGAGAGCCCGGCACAGATGAACAAGGTTTTGAAAGAAACTATTGTTTTTTCAGAAAGTTGCATAAATTGGAAAAACTTGAAGCAGCAAATTCTGAAGCTGGTAAATGGGGTTAATTTTGTAATTAATTTAATAAATATAATTTCAAAGGAAAACGATTGTTGAACATTATTGATACAACAAAACTAATCCAGTATTTATTATATTTTACTGACAATTTCCTATTCCTATAAAATACAGAAAATGAATGTTCAACTCATCGAAATATGCAGCATATGCTGATAAAGTAAATCCTTTTGAGATTCAAATTATTATTTTTCACAAATAAATTCATATTTAAAAAGTTTAAATGTATTTATAACAAAAGACCAAGTGTTTTGTAAAAAAGACTAATTTTATTTGCAAAAAGACCAACTTTATCTACATATATACTATATATGAATAAATAACATAAATGCGTTTTATCGATGAAGGAAGGATAAAATCTAGGGATTATATTTATCTAATGCAGCCAATTTATAAATTATAATTTAATTGAGAGAAATTTGGTATTTAAAAATGTTGCTGGATTGTGTAACTTGGGTAGGCTTTGCATAGGAGCAGTTTTGGACGACCTTCATCAACGAGTAGTGAAGAAGGACTTGAAAGGAAAGGGTGTTTCAGACAAGAGGTGGAGGACGCCTTCCGATCGTTGGAGGACGTCCTCCGACGTCGGGGAGGGCCGCGGTCCCCGACGACGAAGGGGGCGGGGTTCAGGCGATCGATTTCGTCCAACCCCCACCGGCTACTACCCTCGCGGAAAACGTCACAAGTCTAGACGTCGAGTCGGGAAAACCGTCTCGGGGCCGAGATACATCCGAACGGGTAGTAGTGGGCGGCCTGCTCCCGTCGATCGCGACCCAAGTCTCACACTACTGACCCAATTACGGCGGCAGTGCTACCTAGCGGCCGGTTCGTCAACTGCGAACTATCCGAGGTCTCCGCACCCCTGCGCGACCATCCAAGGAAAACTCCCTTTTTTACCACCTGATTCAAATACCTATCACAGAAACGTTCTGCTTCTTTCAACAATCACAAATTTCTCAATAGATAATTTAATACAACACATCCCAATTACTGAAGATAGTTGAAATAGCTCTTTCCTCATAACAGTACAAAATCTCTGTACAAGGGGTAGCGAAAAAACCTTAACTCAGACCGAATCATTCGTGATTTCCCCCACATACGAATCTTGAAATGTTATCAGATCATAATGGAAAACAATGGTAACTATATACATCGTTTTAAATCGTTTTATCGTCGAAAATCGTTTTACTTTAAATGCACATTCAAATCAAATCCAATGTCTCCAATGTAATCAGATGTTTATTGATAAAAGTTGTAGAACTGTTCATTTTTATGTCATTGAAGCGGAAAAACAATTAAGAATTTAAGATTGCTTTGAATAAATGTTTTAAGCTAACTAATGCTCGACAAACTGATACATTAATTCCTTAGTAATTTTGATTTGGTAGAACTAGTATAACGGTACATTTTTATGTTATTGAAGAGAAAGACATAAAGATTTAGATTAAAGATTTAGAAATATACCTTTGAAAAGCTGCCTTAAGCTGAGTAATGCTCAAAAAATTGATACATTAATTCCTTGGTAACTTTAATTAGTGAATAACTATAATTTCCATTTGGTTATTTGGGTTGTGAATGTCTAATTCGAAATATCTTCTGAAATGTTAGCTCCAATTTCTCCCCACGAAAGCTTCGAATCTGTAAGGGAGCACAACATAATTTTCAAGGATCCACAAAACAAACAACCACCACCAACTTCAGTGGTTTAGGGTTCCGCCTCCTGAGACGAAGCTTCACACTACTTTCCTCAAACATTTTTAATTTAAAATGGCGATGCTGAATTTTTTGTTGTATAAAATGGAAAAACAAAAATGCTATTTTGATGATATTTCATTATTACCAGAGAATTAATTTCATCAAAATCATTATCATTTTCGTGGGGTGTTTGGGGAAGGGCAAAACTAATAAGTTTTGCAAACTTCGATTTTTTTTCTCGATCAAATATTATGAATTTTATCGGCTGTCTGTTTTAAAATATTACTACGTTCTTGGAAATAGAAACCCTCTTTTAAACTTTTAATTTCAATGTATTTTAGGTATGTCACAACTCTTGTAATAAGCAATAGAAAGATTACCAGACGGCCTCGTGTAAATTTATATATAAATCTGATTCATAAAGGTATGTTTTGAAACGTCCATTGTATTTGGGGTCTATCAAAACCATTTTTGTAACTGATAACAAAACGTTCTTTTGAGCGTTTGGATGTTGTGGACGTAATAATAATAATATGTAGTTCAATGCCCTTACTTTAGAAGCCGGTGTTACGCTAATCAAATGCTGGCGGGAGTTTGTCGGAAGCCATGTACTCTAACGTCACTATCACTTGCCGTCAACACTGCGACACATTGGGCGGCAAAATACAACTGTTAAATTATGTATGAAACTTTATAACTCATTTATGGAAAGTGGACGAGATGGATTGAAAATTTTAGTAGATTTTAAAGGAAATAATGAGAACAGGTTCAAATTAAGTTTGAAATGTTACGGATTTGACCGAACGCTTCACGCAACCCGGTGAAATTTGAGGGCGCGACATTCGGGTTTTAGCGAATAATGAATAATAGATAACGAATAAATAAATGAGGAATAGTGAGAATTCGGTTGCCGGTGAAATGGAGTACACTGAACGGAGAATTCGGAGTACATGGAGCGTTGACAGAGGGTTGAACAGGACTAGAAGGCCTTTTCAGTTATTTCCCGACCCTCCTCAACGCCGCCCCCCGGCCGTCCCGCCAATGCCGCCGCCCCCGCCCACCACCCCTCCGACGTCGCGACGTCCCGACGTTCGCTTCACCCCGAGCCTACCCCAACCCCGCGGCTGTTGAGGCAGCCCCCCCTCGCTCTCTCTCTCTCTCCCCTACATGAAAGTATTTTCCCTTGCGTTCCCGAGGGTTCGATGACCTCCGATCGTTATTACAACACTAAACAAATTTATATCAAACACTTTTTAATTTATTTGAATTAATTTCATTCCTATTTAAATGTATCGAACACTATTCTAAACAATTTACAAAATTATTTCAAGACACTTTATGCTTCCTTAAAAAAAATTGTACTGCTCGAGAATCTGAGGGAAAGCAATGTGTCCAGCCTGATTCACTTTTTTATTACTCTTCCAATACCTATGCCTGTGAATCTCAATCCAAATTAAAACTTATTTTCTTTTATTCAGAGAAATTTATTTAAAAATAAATCATATTTCAAGTCCAAATTAGAAAAAAATTATTATGGAGGGAATTTACACAACTTTGTATCATGTATTGAGGTTAAATAGTTGCTTTTGGTACCGAATTATGCGTGAAAACCAGGACAAAATGTAATTTTTGACATTTTAGTGGGTATTACATTTTAGTTTATTGAGTAGGTATACAAAATTATGTTAAATTACACCGTAAATACATAATCCATACATAGATAATTAAGTGCAAATTGCTATTGATGGATTACCATATAATGTTTTTAGAACAATATAAATTTCTTAAATTTCGAAACCTATCGTTTTAGGTGAATTTAAATTTGGATTACAGTAATTATGTCTCTTGTGTAAATGCTGTTCTGCATGGATCCGTTTTCTCACTTGATAAGAGGGGAATCCAATGAGAATGAGAGGATTTCTGGATTCTGGATTGTGTATTGGAGGAGAATGGAGAGGCGTGGCAAGGCCTTCAGCGCTAGGCCCTTCTGGTGCATCGGGTGCATCCTCCCACTCATTGCGAATGCACTTTGGATGCACCTAACCTGCGGCGTCGGGGGGACATGCGCCCGAGGATTCCCCTCTCCAGAATACACAGCCCACCTCCTCCGGATGAGGTCTCCTTCGATGCCTGCGCTTTCGGCCGTGCCCTTGACAAAATGCAGACTTCACCACTTCCCCCTTCAATATACATCAGAGCCCTAGGCTGCAGGGGAAAATTTTTAACAATTCGTTGACGAGAAAGTGCTGGTATATTTACCAATGACTTCATTCTTCATTCTATAAATTACCAGATCGATCATCAACACTACCAACATGAATATGATTAAGGACTGGGGTTCAGTCTGAAATTCGCGAAATCGATACCGGAATCATTTTCGTATGAATTCCGTTTAAAATGGAGTCGTTCATAGGGAAATGTAATTCGGTCGGTTTTCAACCGATTGAAATGGTTCACGGCTCGTTGGGAAAATCTCAATGTAGGCAAAAATCTTACGTATCCTAAACCGTTTCAAAAATGAAAGGAGCAGAGCTACAAGCGAAGTTATTAATGAAGTATGAACAATCCACGATATATATAAACGGGACTTGGTAGTAACCAAGGCTTACTATGTGTTTCATTAACCAAGTTAAAAAGAAGGCGAATTCGAAAGATACTCGACCAAAGATGGAATTTGAAAGGGAGACTCTCTGGGACATTAAGAGGCGATTGCTATGACGGGCTCCCTCCTGATCAGCTGAGTCAGCCATTGACTCAATCACATTCACTACCCGGAAATTCCTTGAGCCAATGTTTTTCCATTAAGTGAAGAAACTGGTTTATTCATGTGTTTCCTTGGCAAGCAAGTTTGGAATGCATCCACATGAAAAATCGTAAAAATTTCCAGTAAACAAATCCGAAAAGAATTGGCGAATTGGAAATTTTCCGTCGGAAAATCGGAGGTTTGGAAAATGGAAATGGAAAATGGAGAATTCGGTAGAGAGAAAATTAGAATTTGAAATCTTAAGTTGGAAAGTTGGATGTTTTGCTGATTTTCCCTAATGACGTGTCGAAATTTCCGAAATTGCACTTCAAAAATCATTATTAGGGTCCTTTATTGCCCGTCCATCCTCATTTTCAGACTCCAAATCTTAGCGAAAATTATATAAATAAAGAAATGAGTGATCTCTCTCGATTACTGTCACGTGTTTGATCAACACATACCAAAACTTTTGTCCCTCCTCATCACCATTTTCCCTCACCATATAGCACCTTCTTGGAAAGCTCTCTCTGAACCAAAAAAAATATGGATATGACCACTTACTTGTCTGATCTTGTCGGGGTATTTCATAGTTAGACGTCAAGTGTCGTGTGAGGGGTCAAGATCCAGCGGTTCCTCTTGACCATCACACTCAGCTCCTCCGTCCTTCTTCTGCAACAAAAAGAAACAATTTACGTTATTGAATATAATAGAATTTGTTTACTTGATATACGAACAGCACAGATACAAAATTCAAGGGGAGCAAAATACACATAATTTTTCTAAACCCTGATTGCGGGTCAATTTTTGCTAAACGGTAGGCTTGGCCTGTGTTGAGAGACAGCTACTTTACTTTCTCCAATTTCGTGAGGAGTTTAGTGAAACATAATTATCAATGCACCTCCTATTTCAGAAACAGGTAAATACCTACCGTACAAAATTTATATTTGATTGTATTACACTTTACACATAGATGCTGCTTATATTCAGGAATTCCTTCTTTCATTAACCAACTTAAAAGGAGTTTTTTTGTAATTCTGCCTAGAATAGTAAGTTTTATGGCATCTTCATATGACATTCAAGGTTTCAGCGAACGATACAAATTATAAACTATGCGCAGAGTTAAATTCATATTCAATTTGAATTCACCGGTGAGAAATAATGTAGAGGCGAAACGGGGAACGCAATATTAAACAGTTGTTTAATGACGCTAAATATGCTTAAAGAAAATCCCTAATCTGGTGGCGGCTCCCCACGATTTATAAAAAAAAAAACAAAAAAAAACAGTGATAAAGACATTTGATGAGCCTGGTGAATGTTTGGAAAAGTTTAAAAGGGTAATAATATTATACTATTTCAAATGAGCATTGGTAGGCTGTCATTCTTCGTGAGAAGTGGCAAGCAGCTATGTATTTAAACTACATTTTTGAATGACTGTTGTTTCTAGCTATTAGCAAGTAATAGACAAATAATGCTATCAAAATCACAGCTAACCCTAACATCGAAAATATTAAGCAAAGAAAGTGGTCCTCCACGCCGAATTTTACGCTATTGAATACAACAATAAAGTGAAATTCAGACTGGCAGCATTTGTTATGTTTGCGAAAGCGAAAATTTGCCGAGATTAGACGGTACTTCTCAAATTGCACACACCGTTGATACATATGTAGGTAGTATATCGGTATTACTCCAGGATTTGCGTTACTCTAGAAGTCAGCAAGTGGTTAGGCAATGACATACACGACTGCAATGTCATGCGGGTCGTTGCCTAACCAGTAGCGCCGTTCCGACTTAGCCGCAGGCCAATCGAACATCCATTGTGCGTCTCTAAATATAAACATGACTAAACGGTTTGGAAATTTCTTAGCTTATTTTAGTGCGTATGAACTATGTTGAACTTTCATTCTACACATTAAATTTTACAAAATTCCAAAACCTCGTTCTAAGAATTGAAATGAATGGCACATTCGAAATTACGGCCTTTTACAAATGCCTGTGAACTCTCGTAGTGTTTATTTTTATACTAAAATTTATATGATTTTGAAGATATGTTTCCAGCTTGGGTTCTGTTTTTCAAACTCAAGAGGGACCTCTGCGGGAAAAATGTTTAAGCCGGTTACATAATTTTCTCTAAAACCATCAGGGTGAGGAGAAAGTTCTGAACCCGAATTCGCCTCTTCTTTGTTCAGGAACTAAGAATAAATTTGGCTTCATTTCTCGTAGAAACGCTGGTTAGATACTGTGAAGTTTAAAATCAGAATAAGCAAAGTGATATAAAAAAAACTCAGAGAGGAAATTTCCGGAAGATAGGAAAGAGGAGAGCAGGTTAGTCAGAAAGTGAAGTAGAAAGAAATATAAAATCATCGACCATCGATCTCACTGAGCGCTTGTGTCTTGTGTTGGTATTAGCTTAGGGGTGTTGGGGCATGCGGAGTACAGCTCAAGGTTAACATTTTATGGGGAAGTCAGCCATCACGGTTGCCATGGCGACATCCGACTTCTGCAAAACTTTCCACCTTAAATTGATTATTAGCGAATGGAAAGGAAGGAGATTGGTGGCTGGGGGGAGATATAGATAAAGCTGGGTAGCAAGCGAACGAAATATACGGATTCTAAGAATTTAAATTCGACACTACATCCGATCCTCAGTGGTGCAGCGAATCTACGTAAGGACCTACGAAAGCCTTCATGCATGCGAGATGTGTCTTGATACCATTTAGTGCGATTATTTTCTTTTTCAACGTGGAATTTCAGTCTCAAAGTAACGATCCAAAGGTGGGCAAATAAATTGGTTTCCAACCTAGTACGATCATTTGAAATGGATGCATACAATGATGAAATTGCGTCCACTCCATCAATAAATACTTAGCAGAATCTATGCAGTATAAGTATATTGCAAAATTCCCATATTGATTGAATTCCAGACAATCGCTTAATTTAAAACCTTCAAGCGGTACCATTACTATATGCAAATATATTGCTCGAAAATCAATAATAATTTAATCATTTTATAAAAAGTCTCGCGCATGTTTCCATGCAGTATGTAATGGATATAAGTGAAGCAGAGGTTATTCTGGAGTTTTGGTTGCTACAATATAACTATCATTTATCGGTAACTAGTAGTGTCCGATAACTATAACCGTAAATAGCTCATGCTGGAATTAACAGCTTTGCTGAGCTAATTTTTCGTGCTCTATTTTCTAACTTAAATAAAAAATCATGCTAAAAAATATTCGAATTAGGAATGTTATTCCTCGAATTCGAAAAAATATAAAATAGTAAAAAAATACAATTGCAGGCTTTTAAAATTTCAATATCGTGATCATTATATGAAAAATATATAAGTACCATTATCCTTGCAGATTTGTAGATTTTATATTCGTAAATTTTGAGTGATTTAGATGACTCACAGAACGATTACTTCCGGTCTGTTTTTTTTATTTATGAAAATTTTACTTTTAATTCGAAAATGTTTGATATTTTTACAATTATCCAGATATTTGTGAACAACAATCTTTCATACTGGATGATATATTATGAAAAATTTAAGTTAACTGAAATACTGACATTAATTAATTGGTATCAATCAATTTTGATAAAAATTGGAAAAAATTACACTTTTTATGGCTTTATTTAACTTTGGTTTAATCTGGGATTAAAACGCCGACTTACGGGTTAATCACAGCTTTTCAAATGGGTCAACGTGGGACAAGCGAGACTGGGACACGCCCGCGGGACGGCTCAGGCCAAATGGGACTAACAAGGGCCTTTCCCCCACCAACCGGGCCCCCCTCCCTCCTCTCCAAGGCTCAAATGCAGTCCGAGAGGTGCATTTCCAAGCAGGAAGTGCGTTCCCACTGCCAAGATCGGACTAATAAAAAATGTAACGGCTTTAACATTGGCCTTGCACGCTCTCGGATGGGCTCGCAAGGGGTTAAAATTAAACTCCGATTCGCTTCTTGCGGGCGGCGGATTTTTCGCGATAGTCCGTAAAAGGCCGAGTGCAAGGCGGTGCTAACAAGGCCTGTAACTCGTGTCCCGTTTCAAAAACATCGCTTTCCTCGATCTCAAACTCTCTTTATTCTCTCACTGATACAAGGATGAACGCTAATTGTTCAAATACCCGAAATAGTTATTACACTATTAACTCAGTAAAGGTAGGTATTTCCCTTGAAGGGAAATTGTCCGAAATATTGACTGAACACCTTGCAGATTCGTACAAAACATGAGTTCAGAGAATCCGAAATTAACTCGGAACGATGATGGAATCAAAATCAGCAATTTCGTACACTAGTTCAATTTAACTTTATTACAGCAACACCAACACAACCATCAGTAAATTTTTTGAATGAGTACATTTCCAATTATTAATCTATCTTAGTTCACCAAACATTTTGTCTGGTCAAGCAATAAGTGAAATGAAGGACTATTTTTAAATATTTCTAGTTTAAATTCTTGATATGCCATCTTTAGGCAATGTACTTGGTTACCAGAATTTATGAGCTGATTTTATTTTTTATTCAATGGTATCGAATTGTCTCACATCGTTGAGTAATTGAAATTTTAATCTTGAATTCTGTAGAGCCAAAAATAGTAACTTGCATTTATATAGAAAATCAGCGACTTTTGAAAATTTGTTCAGCGGTAAAATTGATATAATTGGGATGGATTTGATGAGTTATATTATTCAAGGTGATTCGAGTGATAAATTCTCCAGTACTTCAAACAGGATTAAAATTAAAAAACATACATAGCTAAAATAGCATCATTTTGTAAAGTATTTAATACTGTTTATTATCATGTCCACTCTCATTCGTAACATCCTAAATTCCACTGGTACAATGTGTAAGCTATTGAATGGTATGTTTTTCAGTTGTTTATGAATCATGGAAATATATGTTTTTTTCTGTACCTTTGTTCGACTTGAAAACCCTTGTCCAGAATTGATTAAGTTGAAGCTCAAATTGGTTTAAAAAGCATTGGAGATTCTAACATTATGGTTAATACGTTCATTTCAACAATTAAAGACATTTTGGTTTCTGGTTAAAGGATGGATGGATCCACACGTTCCTCATACAGAGATTTTTCGAAAAACTCTCATAACGATGACAGATTGCTTATTGGAGAGTTGGCAAGAGTTCATGCTCAGCTTCACTTTCGATGATTAGGGGGCCGCTTGTTCAATCACACCATTTGATGAGAAAAAATAGAGATTTTTAATTTTTATTGGTTTTAATAATTAGAAATGTTCATGTTCTCACTTCAGGCAGTCTCAATACGGTAAATGAGGGAAACAGAACCGACAACAAAAACCCGAAGGTGGGCGGTGAACGTTGGTGATGCGCCGGCCTTGACTGAGCTTATTTACAGACCCAGTTGGAACCTTATCAACAATCCGCTTTGAAATCTGCATCTTGAAACAAGGTAGGACGACCGGAGCATAATAGAGAGCGAAGGGGAGAAGAGGGGACGACGAATTTATTAATATCGCTGCAGACGCGTGTGGGAAGAGAAAAAAAGTGAAAGAGAAAATAAATAAAAATGAAACGGGAAACGGACAGACGGGGAAACTGGCTGAAAGGAAAAACGCTCTCGGCGTCTCGATGTGGAAAATATCGATTTGTCGCTAGTATTGATCGAGGCCATGGCGGCGGCCATGTGATGTTGAAATGCAACGCAGTAGCAGAGATCAAAATTTTGTTTCTTTTATTGGAGAGAAATAGAGCTTTTGACATAGTTATACTTCAAAATTGAGACGTTGAAAAGGTTGAAAAATGGATCATTCCAAAATAAATAAGTCAACTTTTTGAATAGATATTGTAAAACAAGGATTCCGAATTTTGAAATTAATAAACCAAAATACAGAATATGGGTTTCAAATTTGGATTCTACGAAAAATAAGGTAGGACGTGATTATATTTTAAATGGGTTATCTAAATCAAAATTATATCAAGTTACATTTATTAATTCCTACATGAAGCAGTAAATAACGAGTAGGTTTTCAGACGGTCACCATGCTAAAATACAAATTTTGATTCGGTTGGACGAAAATTGGATATATTTGGAGTCCAGACGGTACATTGGAATTAGGTCAAACCGAGTTGTTCGCTAGTGGTAAAATAGGTCATAGGGGATGAGTAGGAGTAAACTTCGAAATGTGACGATAATGTGAGGTTAGTGGAGATTTCGTAGTGTTAGTTTTGTATTTTCAATGATGAATTTCGGTAATTGAACATGAAAAGAGTTATTCATTTTACAGATAAAAATCAGAGTTAAAAAATGGATAATGAAAAGAGATTTTTCTAATTGGCTGGACAAATATGAAGGAAGGGGTTTGTAAGTATGGGGTTCATTTGGAAGGGTGGGTACTTACCCTGTATTTTGCAAGCGGACTTACCCAGCTAGGAAATGCGGAAAATGCAATTTTTGGACGGAACTGGAGAATTGCGGCCGCTCGAGTCCAAATCCGCAGCTCGTCTGCTTAGCAACATGGTCGGGGGCACAGACAAAATGGGACATACGCTGTCTGAAGGGGCGAACCAGTTCGATAAATTTCAAGGACTTCCCGCTAAACCAATCGGGTTTCGCAACTTGGCAACACCCCCCTCAAGGGACCTTGGAGGAAAACCTTTTCCAAAAAAATAAAAAAAAATTTTTGGAAACAAAAAAATTTCCAGGAAATAAAAGGAATTGAAGAAATTTTAAGGAGGGAGAATTCGTGGATGAGTAATTCTAGGTACTCGGCGTCGATTTCGGTTTAAATCGAAAGTGTTACTCTCTCCTCCACGCCTCTACTAACCTACAAGAGGCAAAATCAAAATGGACGTCGGTTAGCCCTTCGGAGGGTAGCAGGTTTTAGTTTATAATAGTAAAAATGCAGTGTATTAACGATTTTAATCGGTTCTAGACTGAATGAATTCGTTATCGAGTTGTTGGAATAGTTTGTGGGTGCAAAATTAGGCTGTTTGTTGGGAGTTTATTCGGAAATGAAGCGTTTTGTTAAGGGGTGAAAAGCCAAGAAGTGGATGAAACCAGAAGGGCGTAATGGCGGACTCAACATGGGAGGTAACCTTATGACATAATTTCTTTCTGGATACGATTTCTACCCTCCGAATTGAAACTTTAGAACAAAACTTGTGCCATTACAGTCACGAAACATGTAAAATGCCATGAGAACATTAACAAGCCATTAGCTATAATGTGGTATGATATAAGAAATTCGTCACACCAACAACTAGCACATGAGAAAAAAAGGAAGGTTGTATACAACAGAATTTTAGCTTTTAAAAGTAGGTCATGGAATGTGGGGGGGGGGGGGGGGATCCCGCACTGAACACATATCCCTAAAAGTTAAAAAAATAAATAAATAAATTTAAAAAATAGAAATAAACAAATAAATGATTATGATAATAAATTTAAAAATTCAATCGGCACGTAAGTATTTTAATGAAGCAATGGTAAATTAAAATTTAATTGCTGGCTTAGTAAAATATAGAAATGGTTCATTCGTATTTAAAGACCTAAAAATATGATTTTTTTAAATGGCCATTGGAACAGTGTTATTTATAAAAAATCCACTTTGAAATTCTATTTAATTGTTGAAGGGAAATTTTATTCAAGCAGGATGTAAATTAGTGGTGTCATTTAATCAATTGCAATTATATGTTGTGATTAATTTTAATTATATGGTGTTTATTAGTGGAAATATTTCAATGGATGAATAACAAAACTTTGGTTGGACTTATTTGGTTAAAAATTTATTTGGTTGAACACATGGGATTGTTTATGTGAATGTCGGGGTTCAACACTTGATAAGTGCACTTATCGTCAAGTGACGGCTCACCTGATGCGGCGTGAAGAAGACCTACCCCAACACTAAAATGATAAGTGCAGTCCGTCCATCGCGTGCAGTTCCGCATGCGCTTTGTCGTTTCAAAGCGACGGAGGGGCGATCGCGAGAGGCGGGTGGGATCCGAATCGCCCTCCTTGAAGTTAAAAATCGACGATTGAGTCGTCGACGATGTGCACTGACGTCGGTCGTAAGGCAATTCGATGTATCATATCGCGTGAAAAAGAGGGAGAAACCCGGTTGAGGGATGCACTTGCGCAGGTTGCAGTTACGGAGAGGCGACGGGAGTGCATCTTTCTCTTTCTCATTCAGTCCTATCGACCTACAACTTGGCCTAAACCGTTCCTCCCCCGAAAACCATTCACCTGCCTACGTGGCGGCGTGGGGGTACGAGGCGGCGCGGGAGTTTTGGGGCGCTTCGTCGTGAGCGGCGCGGGGGGTTCGAGGCGCTCCGGTGGGGGCGGCGCGGAGGTTCGTTGACCTCCCCCAATCTCGTCCCGGACCTACCCCAACCCACCCTCAGACTTCAACCCCTTCACGACCTAACCTGCCTCAATAGTTCCCCAGTGCTCCTACAGTTTCCAACTCAAACCCATTTTCACATAAACCAACTTTACTATTTGTAAAAGTGAACAAACAACCCCCTCAAAGTGATAAACATTCTCGACCTATGTGACGATGTGCCAAAATGACTTTCAGTGCTTCCCTGAGGTCAATGACCCTCATCTTCTCTAACATTAGGTAACCAACATAGGTAAGTACATAACTTTTAATAAATCCATTCCAACGCCAATTGTAATCAGTTTATGAACATCACATGATCTAATACAGGTACGTACTCGTAATTATTTCCCCAATATCACAAGTAAATTCACGAAAAATGTTGGAAAAAAAAAAAAAAAAAAATTACACAATCATTAAACAAATTGTTTTTATTGGGCCGCTTATTGACGAGATAACACGAAAATTGATCTATTATAGAATATGGTAGATATCGACAGAAATCTGAGTTTTCGAAATTGAGTTTTATGGACCATTCATTTAATTATGCGATAGCATCCTAAAATAGCATGTTTCGCATTCGAGTGAAAGAGATGAATTTCATAAAAATACCCACCATTTTTCAAGTTAGATTGAAGCGTTTAGGGTTCAAATTCGTACTTCGTACGAGGGATATCGGTTTTGGGTCACGATAAATCGTGAATTTGGGAAATGATTCCATGATAAAATCGAACATGATTTAGTACAAAATTAAAAAAACGGGGAATCGTAACGAAACAGAGGATAGGAAGAGACCCGAAAAGAGACACGAAACCAACTGAAGGGCTGGGGAAGGTGGTTAATAAACGTGACGTCATGTGACTTCGACAACTTCCCCGCATTCAACCCCCACCCAATCCCTCAAGTCTTAACTCGTCGATAGAAAAAACAGACGCAGTCTGTTAATATTTTAGTACTTTCTCCACACTAAAAGGTCAAGGATTTATCAATTACCGAATAAGTACTGTCTCGCATAGAGAAGACAAATTGATGTAATCAAAACGTAAAAACATCGAACGAATTAGTTATTATATTTATTAAATTAGTAACTTTAATTACACTCATTAAAAATGAATAACGTTAAGATTCACACGTTTAACCATGCTAACTACTTGTTATTTCACCTGATTATTATATTTTTTACGTTCCGCACGACACAATGAGTAAGTAATCAACGTGCGTATGGTACGTAATCAAATTATATTAACTGCTGATTTTTTATCCTGTTTTCGGATAACAAATTTGAATCATAAGCTTAATAAAAAGAGGGAGAGGGGTTACACATCTTGAACTAACAAATTTTGTGGGGTGCCCAACTTTTTTTCTACATCAATTACAAAAGTTCAATTGGTACGTTTGAATTGCAAATTATAATAAGCCATAAAGTGCCTTATTTATTAATCAATTATTGCCTCAAATATGTTTTATGCACAATACATATAATAACCAATTAAATGAAAAATATATTTCACAAATTTTGATTTGTTTACTGCCTTTCATTGTGATATTCGTTGGGGAATGTCGACAAGACTGAAAGCTGTTCAAAAAAATGTTTTCAATTCCATTTAATTTATGATGAGTCGAACACAGAATCTTGAATCGGACAGTTACTCATGTTGGTGGCCTCCAAAACGTGTGTTATTGGAGTGTTGATGGTAGTCGGAAAAGCTAAAGTTGATGACGGTGGTTGGGTCGAAAAAAGCTAAAATTTATTGAGGTTGGGTCGAGAAAAGCTAAAATTGATGATGGTGGTTGGGTCGAAAAAGCTATCTGGTAAAAGTTGAGCATTTTAACGTACTACAAATAGGATTAAGAATTGGTAAGGGGAAAGGGGGGGTAGAATTTCGAAAGGGAAACCGTTCGAAAATTATGGAGTGGGGGAATGACGGAATACGGAGGCGGAGGAATGGCAGAACATGGAGAGGGGAATGACGGAACATGGGGCTGGGAATCAAAGGAGGCGGTAGTGGAGGAGAAGGGGTGACGTCCAGGAGGGGAAGTTTACCGTTCTGACCCACTTACGACCCAGGTTTCTTACGAGGGTCAATGACCGCCCTCTCCATCATTCACTGGCTAATTTTTCCCCTATCCAAGATTTTCTCTTAATTAAATTTCTCCATAAAATCCGTAATCGGCGCAATAAACAGTTTTTTTTTTGTTCTCCCAGGTCGTTTGAAAAGTGAGAAACTGTCCTCAAATCAGTAACTTTCCCTATACCTACTCATATTTCTCAAACTAAGTAATTTTCGTGAAGTTTTCAACTTTTTTTTCCGTTTTCAGGAGTGGATTGTAAACTTTTGCGAAGTCTTGTCCATTATTATGCTAATTGAGAAAGTTGGTAAAGGAAATCGTCAATGAAAATCAAATACCTACAATCAGTATCATAGAAAAGGTTGCTCGAAACCCCGAATATGGAATTTTTTCGGTGTATAAATCATCTGCTGGATGGACAAAATCAACATCTCAGGAATTTTTTGTCATCATTTGAAAAAGGTTTCCATTCAGAAAAATATACGAAGCTGGAACAAAGTTAATATTGAATCATGTTGAAATCTACAGCAACTACGTTATCAGTTGTAGTCATCCAAAACTTCCCGTTATTTACTGCTACAACTTTTATGATTTTAAATTTTCATTAGCTCAAGTTTACACTTTTACGCCATACATGAAATTAAATAAATTATGGTTGAATGAAATACAGTTTTACAATAGGTAGGTACTTCACATTTTTAATTCATTGAGTCGCACTGATGAATCTACGCAGTTCCTTGTGTAGTAGTCGTTGACCAGATTCTAAGAGGGTAACTAAGTTGAACTGCTACTACTTCCCGTTACTTTTCTGTTAGCAAATGAGTGAAATTTGAACGAGGTATCTAGGTTGATAATTTTACCTATAGGTTTCCTATGATGCCACTAACGGCGAAAGAATTCATCACACAAATAAATAATGCAAAATAAAATGTAGAAAACTCGAAAAAAAAGGAAAAAAGGCTTATTGGGAGATGAAATGATATTCTATCTATTGTGTTGTGCCATTGATTGATGCAATCAATATTTAAATGCATATTTTATTGAGGTTTTGACATGTATTGACGATGAAAGGCGTATGTTTCGTGAAATTTCTCATTTGAATCAGAATACGAATGGAAATAGATGCGTGAGGTAGGTCATGGTATGGGGAGCTCCAACAGGAGTCAACGCTCGGGAAAAGGAGCGCGAGAGAGGCAGAAGTGTTACGATGCCCCCCTCCGTCGGAAAGTGGGGTAAGGTCGATGAACTCGGGAGAACTGGGTGGGAAGGGAGGAGGGAATCGGGTGGAGAGGGGGTTGAACTGGGTGAGGAACTTGGTGGGAGTGGGGAAAAGTGATATGGAAGGGGCGGCAGGGGGATCGATGATTGGAAATCGCCCTTTTGCCAAAGGGCTTTTCCTATTTTTCTCCCTTTTCCCCCCCCTTCGCGAAGTAATCCGACAAAAGTTGCGAAGCGGTTCCTTTCAAAGCTGCTCGCGACTCTCCCCAATGCCGTCCTTCAACCCTGTTACAGGACCCTATCTAGTCGCTCGACGTCGACGATATCACCCCGTTGTCCCCTTCTCTGACCACAGTGACCCGCTCACCCACCGGTTGTCAGTTCCCTCCAACGCTGACACTTTCCATTCCAACGTCATTCCCACTATCGAGCCAATTGCCAAGAAAGGGTTAAAAACAAAAACAAATTAAATATCAACAATTCAATAACCGTAGAAAAAACATGATCTCCAAATAATCATCTTCAAAGCAAAAATACATTGATTTGCGGCTTTTTGCTACTTCTATTTTTAAATTTATTAAAATATCAATATTTAAAATTTTCTAAAATGTCATCGAAATTAGGCTATAAGTTGTTTTCCCGTTTTAAGAATTAGTAGGTAGACATAATTGCAAAGAAGAAACCGAAAACTGTTCAAAGATCTAATACCTATATTAAATGCGATTGGAATTTCTTATTTAGGAGAACTTTTTTCACAACCAAAAGTAAAGACAGTAGTAAATTGTCTGTTCTGCTACTTTTAGGTAGACTCGGAAGCTAAATACCCTCACGTTAGAGCAATAAAACAAATTTTTTTTTTCATTTTTATTTTCATCAAATTAAACGATATGAAAAGGCTCTCGGCCCATTATGAGGTTATTTTTAAACGTTATATATTTTCAAAGTTTGTATTTGATCACCATTTATGGACTCACATAAAACATTCTTCAAACATGAGGTAAAAATTCAGAAAAATAAAGTAAAGGTAATTATGATCAAAATTTGAACCATAGATTGATTCATTTTGCGAAAGGTTGATTAATTTATATAATTTACAGAAATTTACATTTCCCATTTTAGAATGATATATTTTGAACGAAAATAGTGGACACAAAGTCCAGCTGACAGTATATAACTGCAATAAACGATTGCATGAATCTCTTGCATTGTACTATCTTGGGGTGTTGGGAAAGTAATTGTAGTGAGTTTCTCCTCATAACCTCACCTTCATCACACTCGAGTGTCAAAGTTGTACCTGTTACATTATTGCATGATTGTGTGATGCCTCAGTAGAATAATGCCACGAATAATTTCATGGAAAATACATAAACAATTTATAAGGAGAATCCAATTATGTCGAAGGATCAGTTGATTTATAATAATACACCTAACTCAACAGGCTAGAGTCGGTAAGGCACAGAGAATTTTCCAATTAACTCTTGATTATTTCATTCGCTTTTTTATGAAAAACACGGGAAAGAAAGAGCTTTTCATATCGTGGAATTCGTGATCCGAAAAGGCTCTTTTGTGCTGAAGTTTGTGTGTGTGTGTGGTAGTGCGTCAGTTCGTGTTCGTGAGTGTGAGGACACAAAAGGTCAAAAGTCCGTTGTGCCGTCGAGCGGGGAAACCGATACAAGCAGTAGTGATCTTCGTTTCAGTCTTTTGCTGTTGTTAGGGCAACATATCACTGAAATTGATCCAAAATCTCCAAATTTTTGAAATTTTTCTTTCAACTGTGATTTTACACTTAGGATTGTGTAATGGCCCAAAAATATTTGATATAGAGATAGTTATTTTCCTGGAGCGTAACAATTGTGAGGTGCAAGTTTCTGAAGTCAAAAAGCTAATCTGAGGTCGGTAAGACTAGTTTTAAAGCTATTTTCGTACAGCGGTACGCCGCCGCAAAGCTCGAGAAGGCTTAGCTTACTGGGCTAGAGAATTTTAGTGGAAATTGTCAACTTATATAATCATGTTTTATAATATAATTTCATTACATAATCTGATTATATAATCATGTGAATATTTGTGATGATGTACAATATTAAACAGTTATACCTAGCTTGAAAAACGAAAACAATAACTTTTCCTAGCGTTGGTAGTAGGATGCAATTCTTTCTTTCCTCGATTCATGCTGATTGCTTTTTTGCCGTTTTGTCGATATTCAAACCGATATAACGCTGAAAATTTGTAGCCAATAGCTCGTCAGAGACTCCGGAATCACACAATTGTCTCAGATGATACAATTCCTCTCAGTATACCTGGATCAATGTAAAAGAACCCTGCAGATATTATTAGTGCCTACATCGCTGCCTCTACGTCATTTCTGCACTGTGAATCTTCAGATGTTGAGCGTGCGAGCCCGAAACGGCCTTGGTTACGTGATGCACGGCAAGGACTACAAAAAGCAACGGTTACATGTAAATATCCTAGGATAATATAGCATACTAAAGACAAGTGTCGCATGAATATTCACTCGACGTAATTCTCAAACATCCATTCAACCAACATTTCTGTACTGTAGATCGCCAGATGTTGAGAGATAATGCCAAAAAGACCTTGCAAAGGTTCCATAATGTAAGTGCTCCTGAGAGCACAAAGATCTATACAAATCCAAATTTTATATCCCACGAAGGTCATTTTTCAATAATTGCGTATCCACCACATCAGTACATTCCTGCATTGCTGCTTGTCTGATGACAAGAGAGTGCGCCAAAAAGGCCTTGCAAGCAAGCAATGTTCTCATATTCATCAGAACGTTATATCATACAGAGGTCACGTTTCAAGAATTGAACATCTACAGAATGAGTTCAGTGTGTGTATCATCATCATAATTTCTGCATTGATGATCGTCTGATGGCTGGAGCAGGGGGGTAAGGATTCCACAAAGCGAAGTTCTCATTTACTTCCGAATGTTGTATCGTGCCAAGGTCACGTTCCAAGAATGGCATACTCACTGCACAACTTCAGAACATGCAGGTAGGTACTTAGCCATCATTCCTGCATTGCTGCTTGTCTGATGACAAGAGTACGTCAAAAAGGCCTTGCAAAGGTCGCGCACGGTAAGGGTTCCACAAAGCAATGTTCTCATATTCATCAGAACGTTATATCAAACAGAGGTCACGTTTCAAGAATTGAACACCATGAGTTCAGTGTGTGTATCATCATCATCATAATTTCTGCATTAATGATCGTCTGATGGCTGGAGCAGCGGAGTAAGGATTCCACAAAGCAAAGTTCTCATATACATGCGAATGGTTTATCGTACCAAGGTCACGTCTCATGAATTGCATACTCACTGCACAACTTCAGAACATGCAGGTAGGTACTTAACCATCATTCCTACACTGCTGCTCGTCATATGGCGAGAGCGCGCGCCGAAAAATGATGCCGCACGGCGGGGACGATAGGAAGCGACAAAGGAAATGTGGTAAGAAAAAGGGGACACAAGTTCATTGGGTCAGGGCAACGGCCTGCGTTGGGGATGTGGACTGAGCTGCGAAGGGAGAGCGAGGGGGGGACTTCGCCCTCATTCCACGGCCGGGCTACCTTCATCGTGATGTAACGTTCCCGACGAGAAGGTGAACGAACTTTCTGGAACTTTCCAAAGCTCCCTCGATATCTATAAGGTCAATGACGACAGCTACAAAAATGACGTCATATAGATTCGCCCATAAATCGTAAAATATTGATGTTTTACCTTTCCGTTTCACTTCATCAACAACTTTTTTCGTCGAATTCAATCGAACTCAAAACAATGGAAGAGTACTAATCAATTCTGAGCACTTGTACACTGTACAGAATGAAAGCATAAAATAAAATAAGTAGTTTTGAACAGTTTTCTTACCCACTAAATACGGCAATCATGCTTTTCTAAATTGAAAAAAAAAAAAAAAAAAAAAAAAACATTTGATATGGTTGATAAAACTCTACACACATTTAGAAAAAAAAGAACTAAATTTAAAACAATAGATCTTTCTGTCTTTAATTTAGTTTTTTATTTTTCATCCAAAAATGTTTTCCTGGAAGGCTTCTTTATAGCGTTCAATAGTTGATTAAAATCAAACTTAAAATAGTAAAAATGTCCAACAATCTCAATCTTAATTTAATTAACAATTTTTATAAATTGTATTAAAAATAATGAAAACTTTCTAAATATAGAAACGTGGCAGAAAATTCGTCCAAAGCAGCTTTATTTTACAGCATAGTATACATACGGCTGATGCAAAGATAACAAAATATAATAACTGCCGACAAAGAATTTCCGGAGAGATATTTTTAGAATTGCTAGAATGCTTTTGTACAAGATATTTATATGCAAGTGGACTTGGAGGAATGTATTTATTCGAAGAAGAATAATATAAGCATTGGTTTTTGGGAGAGATGGATTTCGTGCTTCTGACAGCAGCACAGTTATGTAGATTGAGCGAGATTACAACTGTAATCATGATAACAATGACGTATATTAATGACCTGTTCGTGTAAATCTTCCAAAAATCCATTTTCTATTCTTGTTCATTTGCCTTATATTCACCATATTAATCTACGACGGTTGTAAAATATAAAAATTGATATGGGAGAATGAATAATGAATAAGAATAAATCCTCATTCAGGCGATAACATTCAGTGATATCAGCTTGTGAGAGCAACTGGTCCGTGGATGATCATTAGTGACCAACCTTATTATTTAACGTACAACATCCAATATTATCGTCACACATTAAAACAAATTTATAACCTGACTTATTTTGATAAGCAATCAATTAACATAGGTACCAAACTACATTTTCTAAAGGTTTTTAAATTACCATCCTTAATCAGCTAAAATAGTGTTCATCGCACAAAGACGGTCACCACGTAGAGAAACGTTATAGATTAATAAAAACCCAATTTGAGGACAGAAAGACCTTTTTGTAAAGTCTTGTTATAATTTGAACTGTCCAAATAAAGAAACGTTGTTAAATAATTTCGACTTCATTAATTGGTCAATAAATGAAAATGTAGTGTAGTGCTATAACATGTGATGTACCTAGTAATGCAGTAGTACCTATTATCGTGGTTTATTGGAGAGACTAGTTTTGAGACAGGAGTACGGGAATTTTGACTGCTGAAACAACAGTAATTCGTTCATCTGTTGTTTTACCGGAAAACAAGTTCTGCGCAGTAAAGAAAGAGGAAAACTATGGATGAACCCGTTGGAATCTGGAAGGAATAAAAGAAGAATGAAACCATATAGTTCACGAGTACGAATGACAGACAGGCTGATTGGTGGACAGTCGAGACGCTCTGGGCAGCAGAGCGGAGCAGCTGGGGCAGGAAACCTTTTTTGGAATAGGATGAGGTTTTGGAATGGGGGTTTTGTACCTGAGGGAAGATGCTTACTACGGGATATGAGATGTCCACTCAGATCTCCACCTGACAATTGGCTCCTCTGAACAACTAAGAAGTAAAAATAGTCTTCTACAATGGTGGCAGGTGGCTGTCACCCAAGCATCCGCTACACCATTGCTACCGTTCTTTCCTCTTTCGGTTTTTCAAGATTCAACAAAATGGCAGTCTCTCACTGCCGGAGTTTGTCTCATCCATCAACCAACGATAAACCTATATATATTTTTTCTCTCCATACTTGACAAAACTGAGAATTGGTTAATGCGGAAGTCACGTTATGATGGAAATTAAATTTTTTAGTAGGAATTAATTGCAGGCAGTGTAAAGGTTCATTAAATCTAAGTCGCGTCAGCATGCAACTACCCTTATTTTTGCTATCAAAGCGAAATAATTATCATCCATCGAGAAATGTTATACTGCGTAAATGCATTAAGAAAACAACCTGTTTGACAATAATTTCTGGTTTAGACAGCCAGAGTGTCAAAGTCTCGGGTTTCAACATTACATACGTTTTATTGCAGTGCCTCACATATAATTCCCAGGTTCAAATTTTGTACCAATAATTATTTCAGTTTATTATTTTTAAAATTTCAGTAATGAGCTCTAAAATCAACCCCTGAAATTTGTAAAAATTGAAGATTTTCTTGCATATGTGTTTCAATAAATGCAATAAACAGCTTCACTGCGTTAGGCTATACGTTTCGAGTGAGTCTTTGCTAAAACCTATACGTGAGTTCACTCCTCCAGACGTCAGACCCGTGGGATCATGTTGCTATTATGGTCCTAATTACGGTTATACAGGTATAAGAAGCTAGATCACCTGCACTGAGGGAAAATGTGAATGCAGAAGGATTTTCGGGTTGAGAGGTTTCTCACATTTCCGCACAACCGTGACATTAACAGCGCTGGGGTAGTTTTGAAGTTTTCGGGAACTAGCTACAGCGGTCCCTGAGATTCTGAGTCTCTCCATGAACAGTTCAGAGCATTTTCGGATCACTTCGATATATTATGAGGTTGGAATGTGAGGTAGTGGAGGCCTCGGTACTGTGGGGAAGAGGTAGAAGGCTAAGGCTGGATGGAGGGGAAGGGGGGAGGACCTGTTCTACTCTGAGGATGTTGACCAGCCCCGTCTCTGCCCCACTGAACCTGACTTTCTTTCTCGCTGGCTCCACGGCCACACGGTTGGAGCTCCCGAAAAAACCTTCTTTTCCACCTTAATTCTTCCTCGTTTACTCTACGCAAAGAAATTCGTCGGTATTATTACTCTCCCAAACACCTCGGAGGTCAAAGGAAAGTTTAACAGCCTTTTGGCTCTTGCAAGACTACATTTAATCATTACAACAACGGGGCCGTGAGCCTACAAGACTATATGTATTTAGTCTGGGCGTCCGCTCTCGCGATCGATTTTCGTTTTATTAAGCTTATACCTTTAACCACGTATGTCCACTTATTTATATGTTTCTTTTTATTATTATAATTTTTTATAAGGGTGTTAAGGGCTCAGTTTTCCTCACAATTGAAAAATATTGAGCGTGGGAGAAACTGCCTGTCGTTTCTCTGTTCCTAACGCGATTACTGCTCCCGAATTCAGGCTGACTGGCCCGACTGCATGCATTGGATTAAGGCTCGAATAGGAGTCGCCTTAAACGGAAGTTCTGCGGAATTCTTCAAATATGGTCTATAAAAAATATCAGTACATACCCCCCGAAGAATTTCTAATTGTGTATTCATTCGTCTATCTGTTACTCCTACAAACTGTTTTGAAGTTTTGAAACTATACAAAAGCCCCAGTTATACATTTACCTTGTTAACATATTTCCTTTTAAATCGCGAATCTTACAAATAATATTGCCTATTCAATTTTCATTCATTTTCCTCAACAGTTTTTTTTTTTTATTTTTATTTTTTTTTTTTTTTTTTTTTTTTTTTTTTTTTTTTTTTTTTTATTTTTATTTTTTTTTTTTTGTAATACCGAGTTCAACTTTCTCATTTACTGACACAAAATGCAATTACGTTCGAAAGAATTAGTCTTCTTATTTTCCCAAACAACCCCAGGGTTACTGGATTGTTTACTAAGGTCACCTTGAAGAAAATTTGGGCTTTATGGAAATCTGTCAATTTGGTCTGTAAATAATATCTGAACACACCCTCCAGGAAACCCTTTGTCTGTAACTTATGGGAGAGTATTTTGAACTCCTGGGAATACAAAAATCCCCAGTTATGGTGCACTGACCTCGAAAACTAATTTTTTTTCAAAATATCAATCGCTCTTTCAGTAATTGATTTAATTTATTTTTCCAACAAAGATAAGTGTTGCAATGAAACTGAATTTCACCATTTTTACGTATGCACTTTAAAATAATAAAGTTGCTTTAATTGCTTCCTTATCGGAAAATGGAAAATCAAAATATATGAAAAGTCTCAATTGCGTCGCATAATTATGTAGGTGAAACATTTAACATTGTGTTTTGTATGTTTTCTTCAAAAAACAATTTCAAAAAGGATCGATGAAGTTGAGATGGGTAATAACTTTCTAAATCTCGCCTCCTGTTTCGTTTTCATGATCAAAATTTAATGGTTCAAAACGTTAATCAGTAAATTTATGTGTTATAGTTGTCATAAGTAACGATTATACAACTCTATCCTAGATCCCCAAAGATTACCTTATGCGCTTCCGATGATATTGCTTATGTAGCATGATTGTAGTGAATCGTCAATCTATTACTATTCATAAACGTTTTCTACTATCCCATGTTGTTTCGAGTCATCATTATCTAGTTTCTGGTGACTTGAGCTTATCTATTGTATATAGACAGAAAAACCTAGTTTCGGGTGGTGTAACAGTGGGAGAAAGTTTGTGTTTTCCTCCTCTAGATAACTTAACGGTCTTTGAATGAAAACTTTTGTTTGCTGCTCTCAAAAGGCGCTCTGATATCTCGCTATGTGTCATAGTACATTAAGCTCGGAAAGGGAATATTCCAGAAATCTCCTTCGCTATCTCTTCCACCACTGGAATTTTTCAATTCCATAAGAAGAACGCAGATATCTCACTTCTCGTTACTGTTCCCACTTTCAAATTTCCCGAATTGCGGGTCCAGCGTGGGAAAACGGACCACGGTTAGCTCAGCTCTGAGAATATCGATAGACAAAGCAAAGAACGGTTATAGAACAATCTTTTCAAGAGTCAATATTAAAACCGACGAATAAATATTTATTTATGCGTAACTACTCGATTCAGAAATATGAGAATGTTATTCTAATGTTCAAAGTTGTCATTGGTAAAGTTTCAATTGTTTAAACTTCAAAAACTTGGCCTTTCTGTTCCCAATTTATAGATATTTATTTATTTTTTCCTCCAACGTTTCTTCCTAGGAATTCAACAAACCAATATTAAATGATGAAGAAGAAATCAAGAATCATGAAAACAGGATGATTTTGCTCCATATTCAATATGGATTAGTTTCTCGGCGAAATCTTCCCAATTTGAACAATATTTATGGATAAGTTTAGCCAGAGCCTGTGAGCGGCTATGGATTGTCCAGAATAGCAAGAGAGATATTATTGGGAGAATAATGACAACTAGAAGATTCTTCCCCATATCCATATTGGGGGACATCTTCCAAACCAAATAGCCCCAAAACATGGAGAGTTATCCATGGGTAGGAGTTAGGTCCTTCCTACGAGCTGCAATGATAGCCCAAAGCTGATGAGATGAAAATTATTGAGACTAAATTAAAAAAAAAAAAAAATCAGGGATCAAGAATACAAGATGATATTTATCACCATATCCGAAATTGGATCTCTTTGCTTTAATGGAGGAAAATCTTCCGAACTAAAATAGCCTCAATTTATGGATGAGTTTGGGTCCAGGTCCCGAACGGCTACAGATCGTCCAGAGCTGGTGAAAGGCTTTAGGTGGATCTATGGACGAAGAAATTGTGTCAAGAGCAGCTGAAGGCCCGTTAGAGGGCAACGAACTCACGATCGCACCGCCACCTGCAGGCCAAGCCCGGTGTTTACTTCCTCAACCCTCACCTTCCCCCCAGAGTTGGAGATTTATAGCTCCGTGCTGTACTGTGTTTATAGCTCCAGTAAAAATTACTCTTCCACTAACGCAGAGGATGAAAGGAAATTACGAAATCAGCATAATACAAATTTCCTTGAAAACCTCACTCGTTCTACTCGACATACTAATAACATCTAGGTATAGGAATCAGATAAATGCGTATGTACGCCCGGCAGTTGGTTAAATATCATGATGACCCTTGATACAATACTAACTAGTTTTCAGCTATCTAAATCAATTTGATGGGGATCCGAACCTAATTAGCTTGCTCTCAAATGAACCTGCGCTCTGGAGTCTCTGGCATCTAATTTTCGGGGGTTTCCTGTTACCGCGCGTATAGTTAATTGACCTCTGTGTCCATGCATACACCTCCAAATTGTCGAATTCGGTCCCCACTACCGAATGTCTCATACAAGCAACATTCCTAGACAGTTCTATCGGTAATTTGACTAGTTATGGCGAATCTGTTTTTGAAATATTGCGAAAGGGAACCCTACGGTTATGTACGAAAGTATTGCGAAGGAATTATTCAAGAATACTGTGAGGTATTATAAGAAGCCCATTTCTTCAAAATGTCCTCCTTCGGTGGCTTTTCAGCTTCGGTGCAAGAAGAAAAAAGAAGACCACAAGCTGGGAATAGTAGAAGGAATCTATCATCAAAGGAGGCTCACCACCAACAAAGAAAGAACTGAAATTCGCACGTTCAGCCATCCGTGTGCTTCCGATTCAGACAAGAGTGGAAACAGTACACCAATCCTTTTATAAACGTTTTTCATACAACCGATTCTCGTCGTCCCCTTTATTATCAACAAGTAGTTGAATTAATACATGAACATTCCAACAACTGGCCTTTTGTTTATTTTCCTCTTCAAAATTTGCGCGGTGTTGAAAGTAACGTATGTGACAAAGGAGGAAGTGAGACTTTCGACCACATGCGTGGTAGCACGCACTCTCCCAATTTTCAAGTCAAAATCTGATCAAGTTTTTCATTTTATGGATCCAAAGAATACGTGGCGGTCACCAAGAATTTTGCAAAGGTGGATACAAGATTTCAATGTGGGAAGGAATTTAGTGAACTGACACTATTAACCGGCATCATACATCAGCTATAGAAACTGTTGAATATTAGGATTGTTACTTAGACTTGCAAGATATAAAAACATATTACTTTGGGTTTTGACCAGGAAATAGTCGTGCAATAGATTATTGGTCATTTTAATATTGTAAACCTTTAGTGATAGGTACAATATGTGCGCCACGTTTGCGTACTGTACCGTCTGTATCTCCGGTGATAAGTTCATTCACCGCAGAACGTAGGCGAACGGAATCGCCAGACTATTCAAATGTTTGGCTCCCCCTCTCGCCTCTCTCCCTCATCTATGCATATTCATAGGAGACAGTCAAACCTGCGCAGTCTCTTCATTCTCCTCGCTAAATCGGAGTTTTCCCTAACGAACGACTTATTGCTTAGTTGGCAATTTAGACGGAGCGTCACGTTTACCACCAGCTTCTAACTAAATCCCCGACTAATTGTCGAAATGTTTTACCACACTGAAAGGGAGCTCGAATCAGGCCTTTTGCAGAAATGTGAAAGAAACCACGGTCAAAGAGTTATAAATGTAGGGAGGTTTCAATTTTTATGTACGCAATATTTGGTCTTTCCCCAAATGTGACGGAAAACAGTTAATCGTAGTTTATGAAACTCACAGTTTCAAATCATATATGGCTAAAATTCAAAATAATCGAGATCTCTTTTGAAAAAACATACTTGAGGACATGGTGCAGGACGCCCAACAACACCCATGCAATTGAGCAGTACCCAGATTTGTACATTTTCTCCTAACCACCTGCAGTTTAGTGCGTAGAAAGATATTGAGCAATATTGTCAACTTTTTGTAGTTATTGTATTAATTGGAATATTTTTGCTTCGTTTTCCACGCATCATGCTCATAATTTTATACTTTGTATTTTATACTATGCTCATAATTTTATACTTTCTACTCTTTTTTGAATTGCTTATACTCGTATATGCGGATGTAATCATTTTAATTACTCAACTCCTCAGTTATCTTGTATGTCACTTATATCAGTTGTATATCCTTATACTGTATATATTCTATATGAACGTTGTTTTGCGCTTTGCCCGTATTATAAATAAATGAATGTCATTTCAATGCATCGAATGAGACCACCGCTGTGAATTATCTGTGCCACCTCTTAACTAAGCAAACAAATACAACTGAAATTAAAATGGAGCATAATGTTGTGTAAACATGAACAACACGTAGATTTATTTGTATAAATATACTGTTATATGCAGTAATTTAATTTCCGAACCTAAATCTATATCATGCATCTAATGCTTGCAACAAATTGCATTAACCTGCCACCTTCGACAATAGTTTGATGTTAATTTTGTAAAACTAGCGTACAATAAACTCATTCGCCTCATAAAGAAAGCGATCGTGTCAGCTGACGTAATTCCAATCGAATTCTTCCTTCACGAAATCGAGTTTATAATAAAATTGTACACTAAAGATGGAATAGTGAAGCGTAGGTAGGTGTTTTATTTTGTCATTAATCTTCATGTGTAAGAGGATGAAGTAATTTTAATATATATTCTCATTATATTTACAGCAAGTATATTGAAATTTGAGCACTTTTGTTGCTGTTGAAATAAACAATATTTCATTGCAGCGAAACAACTCTTTGTTGATAATCAAATAGAAAATTTCGGTAAATATTATTCTTGACATATTGAGCTATTTTAATGGGAAGATAACTTTTTTTCTCAAAAATTAGCTAAAAATAATAAATTAATGAAAAAATTGTTCCTCAACAATATCAGCTAGTATTTGTTTTTCTTCACATTTTTGCTGAATGCAGACTGAATAGCTGGTATAGTGTGATATTGAAAGGGAATGGCCGAAGGGTTGTTGACGAAGGGGGATCACTCTCCCTGCGGTTGGGGTGGGTCGCGGGAGACGCGATCAATAGGTCTACAACCGCCGCGGCGGCGGAGGGGACCCGGAGAGGACAGGGCGGGAAGAAAGAGAGGACGGGGAGGGTATCAAGAGTGGACGGGGGTGCGCCAGGCAGAGTACAACATCCCAGTTCATCGACCTACCCCAACGCCAGACCTAGCAACCCCCCGCCATCCCCTCCAACAGGAATATTTTCCACTATACCGTTGGATTTATCAAAATAGAATTACTACCTTTACCCCTTCAGTACACCACAGTGGAGATATAAAAAGCAATGACGTTAAAAGCTGAAATTTCTCTATGTTTACAGAGATAAAGGAGAGAAGGCCAGAATATTGAATTATGTACGAACTTGGCGTACAATTTGATTAGTATTTCATTTTTGACTCGTTCCACTCACCCACGTACTTGGTATTCTTCGGGATGATGACCATCCCGTTGTTGGGTCTTTTTAGTTGAATTGTCAACTTTTTTTCGACATTCTAGATGAGGGTGAGTCGTTCAAGATGATTGGCACCTGTCTGACCTTGGGATTTGAATTTTCAAATTTTTTAATATATAATGGTCAAAGATAAAGTGATATTATTCCAGTATTAGAACTCCTTTGAGCAGATGACTGGTCAACATATTTAGCAAACGCAGGCTGTGGAGCATATATCTACTAAGGAATTATCCAATTACATTGATTGACGCAGTACCAGCAGAAAAATGAAATGAAACACCTATGCTTCACATGTCCGATCACAAAAGATATTACAAAATCGATTTCGTCTTAGTTTGTAATGTGACTTTTAGCCATGTTCACACATGTTCTCTGTCGAATTCTTGCCAGCCCTGAGGGAGAGCGAACAGCCATCCGGGTGGTATCATTCGATTCATTGCAAAGAGACGATCAATAAACAATCAATCAATGAATACAATCAATAAAAAAACTACTATTTCTAAATCGAACGTTTTCATGTTTCTTTACTATTTCAACCCTTAATGTTACCTATTAGGGTTAATTGAAACGAATGCAGAGATTATAGACAGTTTCCGTAGTTTATGAGTAAAATTTCGCCAACTAGGGGAAAATTTGGATTTCAAACGGGTTTGTTTTGCTTTCTGTACATGGAATTTATGTTTGATGAAACATATACCAATAAATTTTGAAGGGAAGAGTAAACTTTTTTCCTCAGTCGATTACAATTACAGAAAATTCTCCAGTACGAAACGACGTTCACTGAATGATGATTAACGAAGTTTTTAAACCATCCGTTCCCAGATATAACGACACAATGGGAAATTTTAATGGTTATTTTTAATTTGCTCAATAGAAAGATCTGAGCGAGAAAATTCCAAAAAGGTGCTATATTATGGGTAGGTATCTGACCAGTGAAACTACTCATGATATTCATTTTTACTATTACGTCATGGCCCTCGCTCGCCTCGAGGATCCCTCAGCTCCCTCGCCCTTCTACGACACGCTTGATCTTCCTACCGGTTTATAGGCCAAATTAAACGGTCTTTTGATATGAAAATTGCGACCTGAGGGTTTTCAAGTGCGCTGAATCCAAATCTGAGGTCAAAAGTGTGAAATTCCAACAGACGATAATGTCTCCATTCAATATTGTATTCATAATAGGTTCATCAAATGAATGGGAATCCGGAAGAAGGGCTAACGACCACTAATAAAACTCTGCTGGAGTGACAGAGGCCCTTCTTCAGAAAATCACCTTAGATAACGAACTTATACATAGGTCTTTTCTTCTTCAATTTGTTTCACTTCTTCACATAAAAGCAATTTTCCTGACCTCTGTCGGCCTTGTTTAAAACTCAAAACTATAGGGACTCTAACTCCACATGACATTGGAGTTTCCATGAAAAACTGGGTTTCGAAAAAATCGTGACATAAGCCCTTCTTCTGGACATTCGCTCAAATCATGAAATGACCTTATAATCTGGTCATTGTTAAGAGCAAAGTCAAATCAAATAAGACAGATCAGAGAAGATCTACTTTGATCTTAAAGTCAGAGCAAATAAGTTTCATTATACGGGATAAACAGTTTGTGATGCTCAAGGGAGCCCCGTTATGAGCCACATTCTCTCTGAATAATGGTAAAATGTTGAAACGTCGGAAACGTTGTTCTTGGAAAAGGTTACTTATTATTTCATTAAAAAAATGGCTATAAAGGTACAACGTTTGCTGTACGATGCTGTAAGTCGTTTCCAAACCATCCGGTACCACCTCTAACTAAAACCTTTTCTTTTCTAATTCAATAGGTACTGTATTAATATTACTTAGGTACAATAAATGATTAAACGAAATGACCTTATTTTACAGGGGATATCTTTGAAACACTTTTAATGGGGATGTTCTGGCCTTTGTTAAGCCCAAATAAAAACCCTCCAAGTTTCATTATGTGGGAGAATGCACTGCGTGTTGCTCAAGAGAGCCCCGTTATGAATCTATTTTATGGGACCACTTAAAAGGAGCGTTTTGCCGCAGGTTTTTCCGGCGTCTATAACGCGGTTCTCCCCCATTGTCAAACATGAAGAGGGGGAGGCGGGACCGGGCGGTACCGTTAGGTATTGTGCACCTGATTTTTAAACCAGGTAGCGGAGCCCCGCGGCGGCCTCTGGTGAGTTTTTTTTTTGTGTTAGGGTTTTCTTTCTGGGGGTTTTTTGTGTGTGTGTTATGCAGCAAAAGGTTCCTAACGAAGATGATGCGGAGGCAGATGTTTTCCTAGGAGATTTCCGTAGGATGAGCGGCCCTTGAAACGGGGTCGGAGGGTTCGGAAGGTCTAAGAGAGGTCAGGTGGGCCCAGACCCTCCCGCGCTGATAGATTTCAAAACATAACTTGAGGGGAGGCTACCATCCGACCAGACCCTTGATTTATAAATGGCATCCAAAAAACGATTAACTCCAAAATTATAAACATTAAAGTCAATTAAATGGTTCCATCGCCCTATTAATTAACTAATTATTATTATTATCTATATAATAAAACATCTTATTTTCAACTTGCAACTTTGTAGTTTTTGACATGAATTCATTCACTTCAGAGTCACTCATTCACTTCAATTCAGAGAAAACTAGGCGTGTATAATATAAAAGCTTATTCGGCAATGAATACCCATTTTCGGCCATGGCTACCGGACTAACGAATTTTTCCTTGATTAGCACCTGTATTTGACTTCAAACATTACGGCAAACTTTAAGCAATCCGAGGCTGAACACCAATCAAGGTAATGGATAGACTAACAACTCAAGGAATAAAAACATAAAATAAATATCTCCCACCGTCATTAGGGTTGATAACTAATTAATGAAAAAAGTGCACCCTAGATCAGGGTATAGAAAAAAGAGGCTGTCATACCCAGTGACCCTTTAATGAGCCAAGTTATAAATTATGAGCAGGTGAAATCTTTTCGTCCCGTTCAATTCATCTCCGTTTTTAGACAAATATTTCGTTTTTGAAGTTCCTCAAAGCCCGAATTTTTCGGTTGCTTACCTCAGGGCTACACTAAGGGGAAGATCAAAGCGACATATGCGCCGCGCCGGCTTCTGTTAACTCTCAAGCAGCAACCACCAACGCGCCTTCATACGAGGCATCTCTCTACGTTTTCTGACAGGAATTCATCAATTTACTTAGGTGGAACTAGTGTCTTAAATTCTAAGCTCCCTGGACCACCAGTTACCCCTATTTAAACACTTCGAATGAAATTATTGAAACACAGAATGTGTGTTAGCTCACGCGCTTCACATAAACCCGTGAAACCCGCATTATAAGAATGACTCAGATTTTGAGGTGTATCTTATCACTACTATGTCCAGTTGTTTTATTTATTTATCACCAGCGCAACGAATCACCACCAGAAATGAAATCATCAGAAATTAACAAGCGGTTGCAATCATGTTCACAATATCAATTATTGAGAATGATCACCAGTGTGTAACGAATTATTCAAATAACCAAGCTCATAACTCAGCTTGTTGGCCACGCACTTCGCAGTAGTTGACATAATATGGTTGGATAAATCGAGAACATACGAACGAATGGTCCACGAATTTTGTGGGATGAAAAAATTACGAAGTACCATTTCCCTAGCAACGACTCGGTTGTAAGCGGAAATCATCAGAATTTGTTGCAACAAATTTTCGTTAAACGTAAACGTTTCGTTTTCAAATCGGTTGGAGATGCCATGGCTAAAATGCTTTCTGTGTTAAGATATACGTACCCTCGAGGCTAAAATTTGATATGTAGCCTTTTTGAGAATGATCTGCGATAACATCCTGGTCAGCTGAGTTTGAGGCCAACAATATTTTTTATCGGATTTTGTCAACCATCAAAATGGCTGTTTTTGACGATATTTTAGTATTCTTGCATTGCAAATTTTTTTGAAAAGGTACAATATTACCACATGAAACAAGTCATCAAATTTTTGAGGATTCTGATTTCACACTTGAAAGTTCGTTAAAATCTTTTATAAAGATGGTTTAGGATTTTAAAAAAATTGTGGGTTGGCTGTATTTAATTTAGGTTATAGTTTATACAAAGAAAAAAATCTAGAGCGTTTAGTTAAGGGTTGTTTGCAGGTTGATCAATTACGCCTAATAATTGGGGTAATCCATTTGAAAGTGAATGTTTTAATATTTCTTTTATCAGTATTATAGAAGTTCTGGCCTGTTTCTATTTGGTCCTTCGACTTACAGAAATCCGGTGGAATCGGATTGGCATTAGAAGGCATAGGTAGTAAGTCCAGTGTTTAAGTATCATTTTATTATTGCCAAGTGTTTATATTTGTTGTGTAGAACATTGCCAAGTTCCTAATTACGTATACAGCGACCCCAAAAAGAACAAATACTTGCTATAGTATGTTACTAGTACTAGATCTAAAAGTAGTAATCTTGATAAAAGACTAGATCTTGGAAAACAAGAGGGCGTACGCTCTACCGTCACGTTAACTGGTTTGGCGTTTTATCTAATTACAAGGATTTTGTGAAATTGCTAGTTGTAAGCACAGAATCAGACCTGAAGTAGTTAGATGGTGCCTGGAGAGCTATAACTAGAAATGATGACAACCTAGCAGGGATCAGACTTTTGAAAAAAATATAATACCTAAATGAGGAATAAGACAGAATAAGAAATGTCCTTGTGAAGTAAAATGGCGGAAGCGGATAGCCACATGTTCAAGGACATACAGAGCTATCACTGGAAACTAGGAGGCATCAGAAGCAAGATCTGACAGTGATCTGACTAGAGAAAAATGTATTATTTGAGGAATGAGTCATGCCTTTGGAAAGAAAATGGTTGAAGAGAATGCTTGCCAATAGGATGAAGGACCACGAGAACTATCACTGGAAACCAGAAGGCATCAGAAACAATCTAGTAGTGATGTGACGCGTCAAGAATGTATCATTTGAGGAACAAGACAAAATTAAACATACTCTTGCGCCAACAGAGAGAAGGACCTACCTGTAGGAGCTACTCCTGTTTCTGAAATCGAGACATCAAAAGGAAAACCCGACAGCGATCTGACTATTGAAAAAGTATTTTATTGGGGAGCAAGACAGAATGAGACCTGCCCTTGGAAAGTAAAGTGGTTAGAGAGGATGGCCGACAAGTTGAAGGACCCTAAACCCCCAAATCCTCCTCTATTAAAGTCACCATCCAGAAACAAAGAGCCCCTCCAATCTTCCCCTGAGGATCCTCCGAGCTTGAAAAAAATAACGACCGTCCAATTTCGCAACCTTGGAAGGGGGCAAGCTCGGAAATTGGCATCATCGGAATGAGAAAGGAAGATGCGGGCCTGTGGAGGGGAGAAGCTGACCGCGAGCAACGCCCGGGTGAACGACCCCGCGACCCAAAGTAAGGTCACTATCCTCAAAAGCCGCGCACATCACTCACTCGCCTCCCACCACGGTCGTCCCCACTTTCTTGCCTTCAATTACCTTCCTACCTGTTGGGCTTCATCCATGAGGGCTCATAAAACCGGCCTTGTCCTTTTCCCATGACGAACCTACAATCCAAGCGTACAATTTATAGCTATCACGATTCCAGACCTCCGAATCGTCAGATCAAGCAAATGACACTGATGTGATAATGACCATGTGTGTTTTCATCTATGAGAACTTGAGGCTATCGCAATTGCAGCCATCAGAATGAATCGCCAAATCATGCATAATTTCAGCACTGAGATCTTATTGCTATCTCCATTCCAGCACTGAGAAACGGATTATCAAGCATATGGAAAATCATATAAGAATTAACTACTAGTTACCAATACTTCACACCTAGAATTTATCGTCTGATCAAAAGTATTACATGACAATCATGTCAACCATTAAATTTTTAATAGAAATTCCAAGTAGAAGGTAGACTTTTCAAATAATTTACATAAATATAGTGCACAATACCAAAATTTGCTCATATTTATGATCATTCTACTCGAGCAGAATTTTTTTGCATTGAAATAATTTGCTTATAAAATTAAGGAAGCATCTATTAGAACCAAAAAAATGGAACAAGCCAACTAAGTCAACGCACCTAAACTTCACTTCACAGGGGGCTTACCCCAAATACCCGTAGTAATTAATGCACATATCGTCCCATATGCGGATACAGCCAAGTATTTCGGCATTATTCTGGATCCCAAGCTGCGGTGGAAGGAGCACATAAAGAAAACAGCGATGGAAATAAATCATTCAGGAAGATGTACTGGATCATTGGACGAAAACCCCAATTGCCCACACAGAGCAAAGTGTTACTGAACGAACAAGTAATCAAGCCTATTTGGAATCATGGCTGCCTCTTATAGGGATGGAACCAATATGATTAACCTGAAAATCTTACCAACAGCACCGAACAAAATACTCAGCAGTGTATATAATGCTCTCAAGTATATCAGAACGGATGATCCCCATCGTGCCTTTAAAGTCAAGATGGTGGATGAAGTCATTAAGAATCGAGCTACAGAATACGAAATCCTTCTTCACATACACATAAATGTTGAAGCACCGAACCTCCTGGGCAACAGTCGAAATTTGGGGAGATTGAAAAGGACCACCTTTTCACAGCCCAAGTGATGCAATAAGTGGGATTAGGTAGTGAGATATATATCACTACCTACTAGCAACTGATGCATATATGCAGCAGAAAACACTAAATTTATAGTCACCAAAGTGAGGTTACTCAATAACGATTATTTAAAGAAGAAAGAATAAAATTCGCCACTCGCGGGGTTATGGCCCAAATCATTTTACCTGAGTCAAACACCAACAATGGATAACAAACGCTCAGGGATGACCAGATGATACGGACAGGGAATGCGAGAAATTAAATTGACAAATTGAGGTTTGTCGAGCGAATCTCGACGAGCGATGATAGTAAATTCGCTCATGTGGTCATGCTGCATGACTGGAAGTTGGTTTTTTTTTTATCATTTAATAATGATTAACAGGACGTTTCCATTTGTTTTCGACAAACAACGTCACGGTGGGTTTTTCTATTGATTTTCACGTACAACCAATGCGTTACTAGGGAAGTGTAACTCCCTTACTTTTCATAGCAGGAAAATCGTTAGCCACTTTTTGGAATGCTCTCATTTTATCACAGCATCTCATAATCCCTAAGCCTCTGTAGTGTCAAGGAAAGCTGATTTATTACGCTCAGTTATAAACTAATATTGCTAAGTAACCATAATGAACTAATAATGTGTAAAATTAATCATTATTAAATGATCTGACTGTAGAACCGTAGGTCTACCTTTTTTTTTTTTTTTTTTTACATTAAAATTCGCCTATTGCAGGAAGACAAACAACGGATAACATGATACGGACTGGGAGGACCAGATGATACGGACAGAGGACCAGAAATTGAAGGGACGCGTTGAGTTGTTGAAGTTGTGTTGTTGCCGAGCGAAGCTCGACGAGCGATGGCGGAGCAGCGAATGCCGAAAAACCGGGCGATGAACCGCCGCAGGTGAACGGCCCCTCAGGTCCCGCCCAGGCGTCCACGGGCCCCCGGGAGCCCCTTCGCAAGTTTCGCAATATTTACAACCCGAAAACTCTTTTGGGGCAAACGAACTCTTTTTTTCCCCTTCACACAGGAGGTTTTATGACGGACTTTTATACTGGTAACTTTCAAGTTGTCGGCAAAATCTGCCGAAAAGAACGCGCACAATACGTTTTGCCACTGTTTATGCCGATATAGGCAGGGGTTTTTACGACATTCCCTTTGTGAGTGCAAGCGAAAGTTGAAGGAAGAAGGGAAAATGGCATGTTTTCCTGGGTCATAGCCCTTAGTTACCCACGGGACTGAATGCCGACAAACCTATTACAGTGGGTGTAAAGATTTAAAAAAAAGCTACCCTTTCTAAAAGTATGTTGGTGAACGTTTGTGTTGGTATCAGCAGGTATTTTTACAACATTCTCTTTATGAGTGCATGCAAAAGTTGAAGGGAGAATGGAAAATGGCATGATTCCCCAAAGGCATTGCACTTAGCTAGACTCACGGGACAGGAGGTCGACAAACCTATACAAAGATAGTACCTACAGTGGCTCCAAAGCAAAAGAAGCTACACTTTCTGAAAATATGTTGAAGGTTTGTGGTGATATTGTCAGCGGTTTAACGACATTCCATGTATGAGTGCAAACGAAAGGGAGGAAGAATGGAAAATTGCAGGTTTTCCTGGGTCATAGCTCTTGTTTATAGGCACCCCAAGGGCAGGAGGCCAACAAAGGTAAACGAAGCTGATATAGTGGCTCCGAAGCTATAGAAGCTACGCTTTCTGATAATATAATGTTTGTGCTGATAAGCGGTTTCACGACATTCCATGTTGCAAACAAATTTTGCTGCATTTTCCTGGGTCTTAACTCATGGCACGGGGCAGGAGGCCAACAAAGGTAAACGAAGCTGATATAGTGGCTCCGAAGCTATAGAAGCTACGCTTTCTGACAACATATCAAACAATTGTGCTGATATCAGCAGGGTTTTTTTCACAACATCCCTTTTATGAGAAAAGCGAAGGTTGGAGGAAGAATGGAAAATTACACGTTTTCCTGGGTCATAGCCGTTAGTTAGCTAGGCCCACGGGATGGAAGGGCGACAACTATGGCTATCAATTACTTGGTTGTGAAGCTATAAGGGTGAAGCAGATGAATAAACTTAATCAAGGGTAATTCAAGTAAATTTGTTCAATAAGCGAGACACATGTGAATAGACCCACAGCGATAAACTCGATCAGAAAGCATCTGTATATGCCTATTATAGATCTATTTACAAGTCCATCTATAATATCTGTAGATACCTAAAGGCGTTGATTGTATTTGTAAGGTTTAACATGAATCACAGTATATTCTCTGCTTTTTTCGATCCCAACTATAGATCCTGATCCATACTCGAACACCAAACTAATCTATATTTTACTAAAAATTTAGAATATTTTTTTCATTTCATTTCATCACACATCACTTCTATTATAAACTCTTGAAAGTAAAAATTCTACTTTTTTTACTTATAGTTATCAATAAATTCTAGATTGTTGTTATAATTATCGCAAAATTTGCGCATTCATGTTTTTAAATTTGATATTTTTCAAGATTGCTTTCATGTCATTTCACCTTGGTTGGAGACAAGTATAAACTAAAGCAGGGAGGGGTTGGGGACGAGTTTAATGATGCTTGGAAATATGTAGCGCTTTTCGTTTGAGGATTTTCAACAGCTGTCGCGCTTTTTCAAGCTCACATTCACTTTATTACTAGCGCTTATCCGCTACAGCCAAGACTAAAGAAGCTCGCTTTATGAAATATAAGTTTGAACCGATATTGGTAGGGCCGGGTTTCCCTTTATGATTGCAAGCGAAAGTTGTAGGAAGCCGGGAAAACGGCATGTTTCCCCTTAGCAAGACCCACGGTACGGAAAGCCGACAGACCTACAAGAAGCTATTACGTAGCTATAGAACAGCAGCAGCTAAAGAAGCAAAGCTTTCCGAAGATATTTTCACATGCACCCGTGTGATCACCCAACAGGACACTGTCGCAAGTTTCGCTGTATGTCTAATAGTGTCCTCGAATTTGTGTCCATCTCACTATAACAAATTCTGTTTCGCGATCGGGGTTTCTGTAAACGAAACTAAAGTTCTGCCTGAATACATCAGGATTCATAATTAGTGAATGAACAAATTATATTATATACATCAACTGCCCTTCTGTAACTGTGAAATAAGTTGAAGTACTCGGATCGGTTACTCTGAAGAACAAAGAAGGTTTAATGGATTAAACACAACAAGAATAAGTCGTAGAGGGAAAAGGGAGCTTTGTAATCTAATCAGCAAATCATTTGGGAGACAGAAAGCTAGGTTCACAGTGACTATTTCTACTTTTCTAACACATACAAGTTATGTAATCTTACTGAAAATTATCGGGATTGTCCTTAAAACATAGGCCTGGATCCAAATGGGGACCATATTTGGTCGAGAACTGTAATACAGCATTATGTCAGTCTGTAGTTGGAGAAGAGCATTCCCATCCCATTCTGGTATACGACATTTTATAAAAAATTGTGCTTCAAGAGATAATAGAGTGAGCAAAAAAATGTTTAGGGTTTTTTGTGTTGGCGAGTTCAAACGCTTATTTCTCTGGCTTTGAATTCAGTTGGCCTCACCTCACCAGCAAGTTAGTGAGACTTTGTCGACGTGCTAATGGAGTTCTAAGCACTCGTCAAAACGGTCAACGAACCCAGGAGACACTCCAGGTAAGGGAATGTACCCCGAAATCCGCCAATTATTGCGAAAACGGCTAAAGGATCGTAGGTATACGCCTTTACTACTGGGGACCATTTTTCCAACGAGACGGGACATTTATGAAAAACTAATTCAAACCTTAAGTAAAGTGTAGGAAGGCGATCATCTAGGAAAAGTATCGGAGTAGGTGCTACTGCTCGGGTATGATCCTTATAAATCGAACCTAAAATACGATCAAACGCAGTTCTACTGGTGAACAGAAGGGCACCCATAAACTCCCGCCCAGGGATAGTGCCAAAGTCGCATCAACTGCAGCCCATTTCAGAATTGAAATAATATCAACTCCCACCAATCGGCCTCAGAGCAAATTTGATAATTTTACCAGTAGAGATATAGCATTTTCAAGTCAAATCCACCTTTTACAAGTCAGATTCATCCTTTTACAGATCAGATTTACCTCCCTTCAGGCGCTTAGGTATATCCACCCATTCAGTATGACTCCATTGGATGTTGCCTGTATTGATGGTCAAATAAGCTCTTACATGCAACATAATACCAATTTTCGATATTTCGATCATTCGATTATTAATATGACCATTCATATAATAAATGCTTAATTCATAGACTGGCTAGATGGATCCTTATATTATGTTCCAAACGACTGCCGATTCAATGATTCATATAATCCATAAACTGCCGAGGCTGCTGGTTGTGGTATTTTTAAGAAAATATTCCTACCGGGCATAGATTATTTCACTTTCTCTTTTTAACTTATCTGTCCTGAGAGGGTGTTGAAAAAAAATAGGGGTAGGAAACGACCCCAGAGCGGGAATTGATCATTCAAGAGCGGTAGGGGTTGATACTTTTTTTGGGCTCTGGGCGGGAGCTGATGAATTCCCGAAAAGAAAGTGGATTTCTCGTCGGCATGTTGCACGTCTTGAAACAAAAATGTTAACAGTGGCGTCAGAATAATAAGTGCGAAAACTCCTTCTGCGCACTTACGGAAACTAAACGTGCTCGAAGACTTTCAGAATGCTGCCCAAGTTAGGACCTACATATAAATTGCGTGGTATGTATAAATGTAAGTATTGAAACTAATCTTCGTTATATGATATCCATTTTTCGCAAACTAATGCAAATGCTATAACAAAACCCGTTCTGCTGTCGGATGAGTCATCTCACCAGTAAACTTGTTTTCCACAAGATAGTACTACAATAATATTCACAGAGAAATATCAAGTTCAGAATTTCTCGGCACTCAACCAAAAAATCAGTTCCAGCAAAACTGAATGAGGTAGACGATTACCTAATTACGGCGAATCAACCACAATGGTGAGAAATTCGGATGCTAATTCCTCATTAGAGTTTCATATAAAACCATCTTGGCATAAATTAAATTTTTTATCACTATAACAAAACATTAAGTGTCTTTCATTGAAGGGAAATAACCTAAAAACCATAATAAAATGACCATGGACAAATAAAATAACAGTTAACTTAGATTGAATGCCAATAAACAAAGTTCGGATTATGAACAAGTCTAACAATAGAATATCCAATAACACTTTTGCAAGTAAACCGGCAGTAAATGTCGATTCACGATTCGCCATTTTATGGACTATGGACACGATAAATGGATTGTGTAACCCGAAACCTCAAGACATTTGAACGAGATGTTGCCTATCAATTTTTGTGTGATAAAACTAACGGAGATTTATTTGACAAGGTACGAATTGTTTATAGGTAGAAGTCACAATAACAGTTCCGACGATGAAAAATTGTGATCCAAACAAATTCAGAGGTTATTCCTAATCATTCACTCCTCTTCATGGCAAAATATTGAGTAGAGTAACAGATTTCCCACCATCTCATCAATGTTAGGTAGCAAGGTATATATCGTGCAGTGAAGGAAACGATAATTTAAGTTTGATTGTATATACATTTTTTCCAGTTTCTTAGTATCATTATTTTATCGGTATGAAGTTACATTCCTAGTGCTAATGAAAAGGTACTATTCGTGGAGTAACAAATGCCTCCTGGAATGAAGCTTGAGCGTGTCAAAAAAGATTTCGGCTAGGTCGCATGCGAGGTAAATAAAGGCCTTTCTCAACTTGGACACTACAAAGGCAAGGTGAGAGAGAGACGGCACAAAAGGAGGTAGGACTGACTCACGGAGCGTTCGAATTTACGGAAGGAGGAAGAACAATACGGCGTTGATTATAAAACAAAGGGATGAACGGAATATTGTTGTTAACGAAAACGGAGGTCGTTCACCTGAGAAATTTACATTAAGGCCCTGGGGAAATATTGAACGTCAGACTGTTGGCAGAACACATTTTATAAATCCGTGTCTAAAACTATGACATTTGTTTACTAAATGAGGACTCTGAAATTCCTAGTGCGAAGAGTGTTCATTTCACTATAGGAACCTCCTCCTTGTAAAGAATAACTTCCATGCAATTTACCGAAATTTTCGGACTTTCCAATATTATGTTCTCCAACAACCCACAAGATCCGCTGTTTTGCGGAAAGCATCCGTCCTTCTTGGGGCATGTATCGGATTAAAATTATTCTAAACGACTTGTTTGTTTGTCAAATAAGATGGTTGCTTAAAAGAAACAGACATTTGTCTGTTCAGTAACGAAACGTTTCCGATTCGGGACCATACCATACCAATGAGTTGAGTGTATTACCTACTCTTATTTGTCACTTCATATAAAAATGGTTCCTATGCAATAGTTGCGAAAAATGTACCTAATCTAGAAATTAAATCTCCCTTGGTCGCCCTAGACCGTTTATTTTACCAGTTGCAAGCAAACATACAAAGAGAGAATCTTTCAAAATCATAAGATTCATGCACCTTATCAATTGGGGTGCAATGTTCAGGCAGTCAGAAAATAATTCTCCAGCAGACTACATTACATTCGAGTGTTTGAAAGAGTTCGTCAAATAGAAGTTATTATCGTGTGGATATATTCACTAATCCTCAAGTCGACGCATCGTTCCAGAAACTTGCCACTGGACATCTTCCTCGAAGACTAATAATATAGGTACCATCTTAGATGGATATACTTGTATCTTTCTGTGTATCTTAGGCTTGTCTTATTGTCATTCATATAATATTTCAATGTTGGTTAACATTCAAATCAGTTTGTAGGTAAATACATTTTTTTACCCTTAAGTACCAAGTACATTTATTTTATCGTGTAAATGACGATCGATTTCAATAGATCAGAAGACAGTCTTATATTGCGACTGTCGGGCTGCAAGGTGTAAAAATGAGGCTAGCGACCTCTCGCGAGATCTTGGAAGACGCGGGGTGAACGACCGCTAAGGAAGCCATCGGTTGACCTAAACACGAAGAGAGAGCTAGAGGCAACCCGACGGGAAGGTAACGTCTTCAAGACCAAGGCGAAGGTTATGTTACCTGTAGGGAATCCCAAAAACGCTGATTCGATAATGTTAGGGAGAAGGCAGCAGGAAATGATACGCACAAAGAAGGATTTGATTGGCAATGTTTATCAAATTCGTATTGGCCCCTAAATCATTACGAATTGGTCCAGGAAGATTCACTGCAGGTTAGTATAGAGCAGTATCTATAGCACCACCAGAGTTGGTGGTTGCTCTATCAACCGCCTTAGCCAGACAATAAGCGAACATACAACAACTGTCCATCCAATCTGTGCGATTCCAAGGGTTGGTTGTAGCCAAAAGTACAGCTAAAAGAGCCTGATGATGCTGTTGTAGTTTATTCAAATTTTGGCACACACATAGTCCAATCCTATAAATTATCAAATTTAGGCACCAATTCGGAACTTGTTTAGCTGGTCTATCTGACTTCTGGGGGCCCCCCACGAGGTTGGCCGTCTTGAGAACTGATAGCTTAAATCCCAGAAAGCATATTAAGCTGAAGGGGAAGTAATGTGAAGCAACGTAAAAAGTAACTTTGAACACCACTAAAAAATCTTCGAACAATGTGAATTCTCAAGGCGTTTCGGATACCTACTGAAAAGAGTGAAGTCTATTTCGTTTCTTCATAATCATTTGGGGAACACTGAAATGAGATTTAGGAAAACTTCTGAAAATTGGCAGTTTCGATGAGTATCCTATCCTGGATAATAAAGGCAAAATAATTTTCTGAGAAGGTTTAAGACATAGTAGAATGATGAGTCACCAGCATCCCAGATAGGCATCTCAAACGAAGATAGGTATGTTTATTCTCCTAAAAAATCGTAAGAGCAATAATAATGGACTGTTAATCCTGGGAGTTTTCTGCAGGAATCTCAAGATTGTTGGAAACTTTTATAGCTAGCCAGTAATAGATAAAATATCTCCAAGAAGACTGTAAGACATGGAAGAATAGCGAATCACCAGCTTTTCTGACAGACATTGTCACATTGTGTTGGCAGGAGTAATAATTTTCCAAGAAGACTGTAAGACTTGAAAGAATTGCGAGGCACCTGCATTCCAGACAGGTATCGTCAAACTAAGATAGTGGGGGTATGTTAATTCTCATAGAAATCGTAAGAGGTTCAACAATGGTCTGATGATCTTGGTGGGTTTCTGCTGAATTCTAAAGATTGTTTGAAAACTTATAGTGTGTGAAATTCCTTGATCTTGCAGAAATAAGTAATATTTCTTCAAGAAGTCTGTAAGGCACAGAAGAATGACGAGTCTCGTGCTTTCGAGATAGGTATCGTCAAAAAAGATTGTGCGGTGAGTTCAATCTTCTAAAAATTGTAACAAGTATGACATTAGCCTGATGATCTTGAGAGTTTTCAGCAGGATGCTCAAGATAGTTTGAAAACTGATAGTTAGGAATCCCTGGAGCTGAGTTAACCCTGCGGAGCTATAAAGAGTCCTGGGGAAGCCGAAGAATAGGATCCCGAGGGAGCCCACATCTGTGGGGGACAAGGAGGGACTCGGAGGAATGCCGTCCAAGATCGCCCAGTCCCTACGAGGAAGAGGAGGTCCATCCCAGCTTCCGCGTCCCCAAGGACGGGATTCGCGCCCGGTCCCGCGAGTCCTTCGCCCTTCAAGTCCAACAACCTCCCGTGACCTCCGGCCGTTCCGGGGGAAGAATATCGGGCCTTTTGCGTTTCATTTCACCTTTTTCAGGGTCGCAGATCCGTGGTTGAGGGGATTCAGTTCTAAGCAATTCAGTGAATAGAATGATATTTTGCGTATCGCAAGTCATGACAGTTAAGCGCAGAATTAGATCTCAACCAATGTTTCACCATACTACCAATAAGACCCTTTAGCCTTGTTCTAGCCAAAGATGCAGATCTCTACAAATATTGCTCAAAGTACCTGCCTATCTGCTTGAAATATCACGGCGAACTAACGCAAATACTTTAGTCACTAATAAAAGATGGACAAATAATGTAGCAAATTGTAGTAGGTAGTGTCACTTAAATTTATAATATCCATATAAACAGCATAAAATGAGTGTTGGTGACAGATATCTGTAAGTAGCTAAGTGATCAATCAAAACAAAGTTCTGGAGTCCCTAACAGTGAAATAAAATAAATAAAATATAAACAATAAAATTTTTGTTCTGAATTGTGCTGTGAATGAGAGTAGCCCAAGTAGTTAACCAACAATTTGAGACACATTGAGAGGATGTAAAATTTGAGGTGTAAAGTGTAAATGCATTTTATGGGAACTACCTAACATGTTGTTGGAACTAGTCTGTCATTGTGAAATTTTGAGGTGTATCAACTGGTGGTATTAATTGTTGCATTTACCTACTTCTCACTTTTTCATGTTCCAACCGAATTTACGTATAGCACATATTGAGCAATTATGGATGTGGATCACCTGTTGGTCACGAAAAGAGTTGTTTGCACTTACTTGACTGCCCTTCGATCTGTGCTGACGATAAGTCCACTGATATCCAGTAAACTTCAGATAACCAAAATCCCACAAAATGTCTGTTTGGAAGTCGGCTGGTGACGACGAAGTAATCCTTATGTCACAAAAAGCTGTAGCACTTCCTATGTCAAAAAAAATAAAATTCCGAAAAACGACACCACGTAAGATCTGTGATCACGTTGGAGTGAGCCGGCGTACTGAGTTGTGAGACGGGGTCCGATGTGGCCGGTGCGTTGGGTCGCTAGGGAGCGCCACATCCGAAGCAACGGTACCCTACGAAGGTTCCGAGGGTCAACGAACCCCGGTCTTCCTTTCCTAGTCCTTGTAGAAGTGTAGTAGTCATCCCCGTAACCCCCCACCACGGTGGCTGCCCATCATTCCGATTACTGGTCCCTTCAGATCTGCCCGTCAGAAAGTATTACTTAAAGAAGTAAGGTGATCACTCCCTGATAAGCTTAGGTTAGGGTTACCAGATGAAAAACGACTGCCAAGTTGGGTGTGGCATAGCTTCCTCATATCCGTAACATGAACGTATAGAGTTAAATACCTAACCTAAAACATATTGGTAAGTAATGCATAACAGGGACGTCCCTATGAATGGATTGTATACAATTTTGGTGAGAATTAAAAGAGAGAAAAACAGTATCATGATTTCTTGAATTCCCCCCCACCCCCTCTTTCAATTTAACCTCTTCACCGACAGTAAATTTGAAACTTCCGAAGTTGTATAAATGGACTAAAACCTGGATCGAACAAATAATAAAAACTATCATGGATGAATATAATAAAAAATATTACATTCCGCTAATGGCCCTTCTGGTTGAGGTGCGGCTCTTATACCTTTAAAAAAATGAAATAAAATAAAAATATCACGATTTATCGTTATTATCCCTTCTATTCACCCCCTTCCATCATGAAATTTGAAACCCCTGTTACATTTTCCAAAAGTACACCAAGTTCTAAGTTGAACAAAAAAAGAATCACGAAAATTGGACGAGAATAGTTGAAACATCATGATTTATCAGTATTACCACTTCCATTCTCTTGATGAAATTTAAAAACCCTGACATTCCTTCCAAAAATATATTGATTTCATAATGAAACAAAATAAGAATCACGAAAATCGGTAGAGATTTCTAATATAGACACCGCTAGAAAAAATCGGTAATTATCCCCTTCACCCCCCACCCCACACTCCAACAGCAAATCCACACATCGAAGACTAAAAATGGAATAGAATAAAATGAGAATCACGAAAATCGGTGGAGAATCGCAGCCTGGGTAGCATAGACAAAATTTGTCAAAAAACCACTTTTTTCGGCATTACCCCCTCCAATCCCCCTTTTCCATCTTGAAATTCAAAATTCCCGAGATTTGTTGCACAACTAGACTAAAATTGGGATCGAACAAAGAAAGGATCTCGAAAATCGGTTGAGAATTGTGGCCTGGGCAGCGTCGACAAAATTTGTCACACACACGCAGACATACACCTATGGTTTTTTTCATGGATTCGGTCTTAGAATGGTCTGAAACGGATTGGTATGTGGTTATTTTTTTCCTCATGGTTGGGTTGTCCCCCACCCCCTTGAATCAATTCCAATAGGGCGTCCCTCTATTAAAGAAGCCTAGCTTCTGAGGGACGTCCTAAAAATGGCATAGAGGGTTTCATGGTTGGAGAAAATTGTATCTAGATGATGTTATACAAATTATGCTTGATGTAATTTACGATTGCGAATGCGCTGAGTGAAGTATTGATTTGAGAACGATGAAACTGGAGACCATCTACAGCCTAACCCGCACAATCCCTGAAAATTTCATCAAAAGCGGATAATAACTGTGAACATTTGTTTTGTTACAAGGATTTCACATTCGCTCATGCGCAGCAGTTACTAATGGCACACTCATATTGAAATTGATTGGAAGGATGAAATCGCGTTCTCCTTCAAATTTGAGCAAGATCGGTCAAGATACCAGAAATTTTCATCAATATCCGATGAAAACTGTAGAAATCAAGCTTGTTGTAAGGTTTTGCGGATTCACTGGCAGACACGGAACGAAGGTTGTTCAGAATGATCAAAAACGTAAAATGCAAGTAGAAATTTTTATTTTGCAGACGAAAGTGAAAACAATACTTCCGCTACCAATAAAATTAGACTTGGAAGCCACTTCCAAAACCAGGACATTTAGCTTGCAAAAAGGACAAACTTTATTGACAGAGATACCTTAAAAAATATCAACCTTCAATGGTACCTACATTAGATACATATGTATGACGCCGATGGTGGCAGTCACAGCCTAGAATCAATGCTTTGAAATAAAATCATGAAGTCAAAAAATTTTCAGCCACTCAAATAACTAATTATATGTACATATAGAGTTAAAATGTTTTTCAAAAAACCACATTAAATTTGATCAAGACTAGAGCAACACAAGGTCAAAGCAATGATAGAGCAAAATCATTGACAAGCAAAAAATCATCACTGTCACCTGCCTTGAAAGTTTTCGAGATCTCGATTTTTGAATATGTTAGCCCTTAATTACTACCCTTTAGGGTTGATCAAAACTGATGCCGATTTCACTGGCACGATGCATGATTTTTGAGCCAAATTTCATAATCTTTGGTCTAGTAGTTTTGAAGAAAATAATTCGATTATTGGATTCCACGCACCCGAGGTGGGGTTAAAATTTTCTTTTCTTGGTGGTTTCGGCTTCGGCTTTGGCATGTACCTTAATATAACCTAAGTATATACCTAAATTTTTAAATTTCTCAATTTAACAGCAAACTAATTCCTCATAACAACCAAAAACAACCGGATGCTGCTAGAAAGCTCTGAAAAGGTACTGGCGAAGGTTCTTAGCTAGCAAATAAACAACTACAGAAACCCTCTACCTGAGTACCTAATACCTTATTCAGGATTATGTCATACCACCAAACAAATCAAAACTGGTTGGTTTTCTTCCAAGACGTGTAGTTTTGTAGTATCCAAAAATCTATCTATACCTAAAATCACGATTTTTTTTTCGTTGCAAAACATGCTACAAAAAATTATTCTACAGAAAACTTTAAGGAAATTAAATTTTGCATCGAATAGAACCACCTCCAACATTTTAGGTGTGTATTTTAGTGTAGTATTGGTAGTTAAACTACCGTAGAATGTGTTTTCAACTGGGGAAAAAAAGAAAAAAAAATTTAAATAGCTATTCTTATAGGAAATTTCATGCTGATCACGGATATACCACGCATTAAGGGCATTAGAATGCATCGGAAACATTTTTGACATAAAACCAGTTTTTTCACAGCGACAATTAACATTAAAGTGGTAGGTACCGAAACTGAGAGGATCCATGAGAGGCTATGGAATGGGACTTGCGGTTTAGTTTAGGTCATGGTAAATCCAATTTACCTGGAGTTAGGTGCAACTAGCTGCGACCCACCGTTTGAAACAAATTCCAGTAAAAAGGTTCATAGAATCACCACGTTGATTGAAAAAATGTACTTACACATAGGTACATGCATTTTTTATTATGAAGTATTCTTTCATTGAAATATTCAATAAAATTGTAATATCAATTCAGTTAGTTCGTCAAAAATGATGATCATCGTAAATTTTCCTGTAGGAATAGCTATTTAGGTAAATTCATTGTTTCAGGGCTCTTTATATAACAAACTATGTTTAAAGAAGAGTTTTTAAAGCTTTTGTGCAAATAAAATTTACGTGAAATTCGTATTTTAGGTAAAGAAACATGGGATGTATCCTGTATCAGCATCAAAGCGGAAGTTAGTGAAAAAACGTTGTCTATTTCCACGAAAAATAAAGAGTTACAATGTTAAATAGATTTCGACGGTTAGGCCATCATCAGTAACAAAAAATAACTTTATCAGCGTGTAATTTCTTATAAGTTTAGATGGAAATCAGACTTTTGTCCAAATTTTTCGACATTTGGACCACTATCTGGCGTACGGGGGACGGACGGATTTCTTTTTTATTTGATTTATGGATTCTACGTACATTGAAAAGTAAACCAAAAAACTTTGAAAATAAATTATTCTTGGTTGAGGGATAGGAGTTATTATTACTTATTTATTTTTGTTTTTTTTCTTAGTCGATTATAGATCATTGCCAAGAAGAAACCACTTCGAAATGGTCAGGTATTATGTCATTTATGAGCTTAGTTGGTTCCCTATATGTATACCCCAGATGATGTTTGTCGTTTATTTGGTCTGGAGTCTGCTCTTGCGCAAACGTTGATTTATTATAGCCTGAATAAGGTAGCAGGTTTTGAGGGAGAGATGCATATGATTCTCTAGGTTAGTTGTTTTTTTGCTAGCTAAGTACTTTTGCCAATATTTGGCCTCTTCAGAGCTTTAGTTTAGTATGTAAGTAACTATAGTTAGTTTTAGAGTCACCACCAAACTATACACATCATTCTGATCTATTGATTAGGCCCGTTTATACCTAGGCACTACCTTATTCAGGATTATGGCACACTAACATACAAATGATAAATATAGCCCAATTTTCCTTATTAGCATGTCTCTTGAGTATAATTCTTGTATACTGATGATAATAAATACCATACAAAATGTATGTTGAACAAGAGAGTAAGCAATCGCCACCTAATGAAAATGTAGCCCTATTTTGCTTTTTAGCATGTGTCTTGAGTATAATTCGTGTATGCCGATGGTCATAATTACCATACAAAATATATGTTGAACAAGAGAGTAAGCAAAAATTGGTAGAATGCCTATTGTTAGAATTTGGAAACAACGCTGCCATCTAATGGAACTTCCCCTATTTTGCTTACTGGTATGTATCTTGAGTATGATTCGTATATGCTGATGGTCATAATTACCATACAAAATGTATGTTGAACAAGAGAGTAAGCAAAAATTGGTAGAAAGCCTATTGCTACAATTTGGAAACAACGTTGCCTCCTAATGGAAACTTCCTCTGATAAATCTCGTCTTCTCAATCTGTTAATATTATTTTTCAGGCTCGAAAACGGGAACGCAGGTGCTCCAACCGGGAACACGTGGGATGCTGGACGCATAACTGGGCTCCCCAGGTACATCAAGGCACCTAACTGTACCGGCCCTTTATCCACCAACTGTTCTCTTTATCATTCCAAAGGGCCCTTCTGTGATGTGATTATACGCAAAGGTGATTTTTTTCTCCTATTATTATTCAGCCTTTTTTTTTTGTACCTATCAGATATCGTTCTCTCTCTATCCCTCCTTCTCAATCTGAACCTCAACACCGTAATAATATAAATTTTCTGTCTCTCTTTAATGCTGACGGTCCCGATCGATTTTCCCAACCCCTTCTGCTCAACAGATTTTTTCACAAGGCCCCGCCCGGGGGCTATAGGGCGTGCCACAACACCCGGTGCTCTCACCTGTTGAATCTAACTGTATACCTGATTTTTCCCCTATTGAAACACATGCGCAAATATGAGGCAAGTCGTTCCGTAATTTAACACAACTCTTATACAGTTGTGTGTACGGTGTATAGAAATTTATTGCTTTGACCACCTGTTTGAATAGAAAAGTATAATTAAAAAATATTACAGTAATTATATGGTTGCTTGAAAATAAGTCCTCATGGCAAGGGTGTTGCCAAAGAGGAGAAAAGGCAAACTTGGCGTAAGCTTGGAGGGATCAAATTTTTCGAAAGAAATTTTCCCAATGGTAAGTGAAATATTTTAAAATATACTGAATCTTTAAGCAATACCAGTCAACCAGTGCAAAGCACGGGTTAACCTGATAGTTAACAATTTATTAATAATAATTTAAATTATTACTTTTTGAAAGTTATAGTTCCAGTCGCTTTTATGACTTTGAAACCCACTATAAAATGACAATTGAAGAACCAGGCTCATGGAAAATTTACAAAACTTTCCAGCAGCTTACTTATATCTATTATTATACAATTAATGATCTAACCACTATTACATTTTTTAATTTATAATAACTGTTGTGTGCAAAAGATAAAGCCTGACGGAGTTACATTTCCCTAGAACCAGCTTTATTGTAAGCAGAAATCATCGGACAAACTTTATCAATACCTCTCAACCAACTTTGATTTTCAGAATGATCCCCAGCCATAAGACATAGTTCAAAAAAAGTAAAAAGTTGAAAGTGAATATTAATTAGGTAGCATTCAATTAATTCATTTTCTTAATTCGTTACTTATTATTTCAGGTTCGAGGCTTCAGTTTCATAGAGATCCAGGTTCACTTGTGAGTGACGTAAATCACACGTGATCCGGTGATTCAGGGGAGCGAAGGTGAGCGGGAGAATCCCAACGGCTGATCAGAATTGTGACGAAGTGACGGCGAATTCTTTGCACTCTGGCAGGTTCCGAGGAGCGGAGAAAGTACACGTGATGCTCGGCGCCCCCCTGATGTTGGTGAGTCATGGGTACCCCCAAACCTCGAGGCTCATTTAATATAATGTACTCAAAGTTTCACTGTAAATACGTTATAGTTCAATTAATTAAGTACTACCAATCAGCGAATTTCCGTAAAAAAAAAAAAAAAAAAAAAAAAAAAAAAAAAAAAACGCTGCAAATTATTTCACAAAGGTTTATTATTTTTTCAATTGAGTATGATCGTAGTTTTAGTTGGCTTGCGTACGTCATAAGGCCCGTCCAGACTCCTCGGCGTGTCCCATTTCGAGTTGCCACAACCTATACTTCTATAATTATATACGCATATTTCTCGATTTGAGCTCCTATCTATTCAAATAGTTATTGCCTTAATAATATCATTATCTAACCACGTACGAAAAGTCGAGAGGATATGTTATTAAGTATGCGTAGGCAAAGCATTGGTATTAACAGACAAATATGACCTAGAAAAAAACATATATTCATGCCTCGAAGGAACGCCGTACCCACCACAAGGTGCCGCGGCGCCTCCTCTCACTCCACCCCCCGCTCACCCCCCCTCACCACCCACCGTATCAATTCTTAGGCCTTTTATGGCCCGGACGGCGGACGGCGAACGGCGGACGGACATTTCAAATTTAGATTCTACGCACCTTGAAACGTAAAGTGACAAAGTTTGAGGGGGGGTTATAAAAATTTTTTGCTATACGATCACATAGGCTTATTATTGGAAATAATAAACCAAAAATGAAGTTATTGCAGTGGCTTCAAAAAGTTTAAAATAAATTTTTTCGAAAATTACTACCTCAATCACAGGCTATTAAACAGTTTTATAGCATCAACCGTAGGGAGGTGTTTGTGGTAAGGAAAAAAAGGGAAGGGGGGAGGGGATGGTTAAATGGAATAATTTGGTCATCACCGAACGAACTGGTAATCTGATGTTCGGACGAATGAAATTGGATTAGTCTGAACGTTCTTTTGGGTTACCTATCTATATTAATAAAATCGTATGTATGTCTGTCTGTACATTGATTAGAATAATGAATTTTTGCTTTTCTTTTCCGTTTCATGCAATTTTTGACGATTGGTACCACTTTCTCAATTTTTCTTTGTCTGTCTGTCCGTATGTTTGTCCGCTTTTCAACATTACAGGGGTCATTGGTCAACTGAAATGAGTGATGGGAAATTTCTGTATCAGTCAAACTTAAATTGTAGGCTATATGAAGTTTTTAAAATTTAAGCCAGAGAGGGAGTTTTAGGGGAGGGGGAGGGGGTGAAATAGGGTATCTTGGACACCATTGAACGAACTGGGGATCTGATTGGTTGAATATGTTTGGATGATTCTAACTTAAATCACAGGGTACTTGAAATTTTTCAAATCTGTTCCATAGGGGGTGTGTTAGTGGTGAAGGGGAGGAGGGGAATGGGGTATCTTTGTGATCACTGAACAAACCGGGGATCTTAGTGGGAAATATGTTTGAATTACTCTAACTTGAACCACAGGCTGCTTAAAATTTTCCAAATCTGCCCCATAGGGGGTGTTTTAGGGGAGGGAATGGGGTACCTTTTTCTTTTGGGTTACCTATCAAGAATATTTAATCTGAAATATGGGGGGCGTTTGTGAAGAGGGAGTGGGGGTTAATCTCAGTAATTTGGTCCTAATAGGTAATTTATAAGTAAGTACCTTAAGTAAGTACTTTCAAGTAAGGCCTTTTTTTAATCAGATCAATAGGGGTGTCCCAAAATGTGATGGGTGAGGGGGGCTTGCATGTATTCAAGTCAACCTGTGCAACGCACGGGTGAACCAGTTAGTTATTTAATACAATGCACCTAACCCTCAGAGCCGGACGAACATGAATTTCGTCGATAAATGACTCTTTGACAGAAATACTCACAGATTTTCCATTTTAGTTTAAACAAATCCGAATATTCAACGCAAAACTTCAATGTTTGAACGTTTGCCGCCGATTAAACTCGCTACGAGACTCTGTGCCGGGTCTCGACTCAAGCCGTGTCCACACTTGTATCAAACATCCGTATCATATCACCGTTGCGTATCAAATAGTAAGGAATGCCCTGTATCTTTTCATTCATAAAGATACGCAACGGGCCCAGTAGGCGGTTTTCTTCCATTCACATCAAAGGAATGAATGGTATCGAGAGTAGTGTGGACGCTCTTACGCGCTGCGGGCTTTGTTCTTCTATTTCGCTGATCCTATCACCTATCCTATCACCGTTGCATCCTATTGATAAGGATACGCCTTGAGGATCGGGTGGTTTAGATCTGATTAGATAAGCAACGATGATACGATATGAGGACCTGGCTTCAGGATGTGACGCTAGGCGGCTAGCGTTTGACTCTTGGACACCCGCCGAGTCATGCGCCGAATCATAGTGTGAAAGGGTTGCGGCGTTTCCCTTATTTCACGATCCTCGCACCCTCCACGTCAACTCCGTTGCTTCCAACCCAATCTCTTGGGGCTGGTTTCACCAAGCTATTGATCCGAGTTATTGAACGCGGTTTGAGTATTGAACGGAGATCCTCCGCAATATTGGATTTCACCAAGGAAGTTCAAGGCTGATCTCCGATCAACCGGCGTTCAGCGTTGAACGCTCAATCTCGGCCGGTTGCGGGGGCGTAAACGCGGATCAATTGTTGCTCTGCTCTTCTCTTACCAATCTAAGTACCTAACACATTAAAATTTGGCCAAAATTCTCGTGACGTGTTCTTTGTTCAATATTATTTGTATTATTATTATTTTGTCAAGTGTTTATAATAATTTATCAAGTGATAATGGCAAGAGCTATCGCTCAGGGTTTTTTCAATAATTCGTCCTCTTAGTCAACCTCTTACAACCGAAAGATTAACAACTTCATTTGATATCCAATTACGATAATAATGAATGTTGGAGTAGACGGGATAAAAGGAAATATATTCAACTTTACTCACCTGTGACGTAAAGGTTATCATGCGCGTCGACAAGAGCTCCTTTTGCACTTTTTTTTCCTTCAAGTTATTTTTTTCCATCTTTTGTTTTTAGTGTGGACCGAAATATCAAAATGGTCAGGTAGGTATGTATGAGGTCTAGGAGGTGATCATTTTCCCAGTGGGAGAACGCCGGTTCCCTATGCTTCTTCTATGATTCCATCAATAAATATAAATAATGACACAAACTCATCAATCGACACAAGAAGCACAAACCCTCAATAGCACTAACCGAATATGCATTCGCGGAGCGAAGAAGCAAATGATAAGTAGGGGGAAAAAAACCCCCGACCTTCCTGTTCCCGAGATAAGGCATCTCTTCTCGATGTCATCGGAAGTTCAACCTGGGATCTTGGATCTGCGGTGGTTCACCTGGAGTTTTCAATGACCCAAGTTTAGTTGGAAACTCGTTCCTACTAACTCAGTTCAACTTGGTGAAACCGAAATGAATTCAATCTGAGATCAATCCATGATTCACATTAAACGTTGATCCTGATAAACCGAGTTCATTTTTTTTAAGGGTCCTTAGTGTGAAAAGAGTCTTAGTAATACTAACCCGAAAATAGAGAACTTTTTGAGCATTATCACCAAGGGTTGGCTGGAACTTTTTCATCATGTTACTGATAGGAAGAAGCTGTCTGCCTCACCTATTATATTTATTATATTCCATCAGCTGAAACATATCAAAGAAAGCTTTCCAAACAAGTTATAGTCAGGCATCATGTCCATATGAACCATCATTGTTTCCTCAGCTTAATGATTTTCGTATCCTTTTCTTATTTCAGAGTGCGCACGAGGCAATTGAGGACGAGGTGGCAATGCGGGTTGGACCCAAGTCGACGCCTTCGTGGGTCAAGATCATCATCAGGTCAGGATCAGGATCATCAGGGATCACGACGCGTATAACGATGATCCAACCGCCGACCTACCGTTACATCAATGGGGTCCCCGCAACCTCAGAACTTCGTATCTCCGCACAGCTCGTGGGTGTCACAGGCCGTTTTTCTACCTTTAACTACCGGACTCCCCGACCTCTTTAGAAGATCGTGGTTTTTGTCTCCTCTCCGAGCCTTTGGAGTAATTCGAAATCGTTTTGTGAGGGACCCCTTGATATTGTTTGTGTTCGAGATAAATTAACTCAATGTCCAAGTCATCATTCCAGGGATTTTGGCTTCACCTTTATGGAAAGCAGAGTAGAATTAGGTATCGTGCAAGGAGAAAAGTGACAGACAAGTTGGGAGTGACACATACCTTCTTCGTATTGGTTACATGAAAAATAAAGAAATAGGTAAAATAAAAAAATCAATAACATAACAAAATCGATCAAGTATACAGATATTTAATTTAAACCCCCCCCCCCTCCCCCGATCGAGAATATGGCTTAAAAAAAAAAAAAAGTGCTGTCATGCAGCATGGCTAATAGAGCGAATTTTCAAAGAAAATTTATTGATAAAATTAAATTAGTCACTTAAATTCTGATCATTGAGACCAACCAAGTCCTGATCAAAATAGAGGGGACAGCCGTGTGACGAGACCGCAAAAAAACATCAGCATTATTTGGAAATTTGGTCAATTTTGGGCATTTAGCGAATTATTGCAATGGCTCGGAAAATTTTAAAATCAAAATATTTGAAACATTTCTTCATTGAAATTCGTTATAAAGCATTCTGGAAAGATCCCTGAATTTTGCGCTTTTTCATATGTGTGTGTGTGTGTGTGTCATTCCAGACGATAACTCTCCTTAGGATTAAGATGAAAATTCCGTTCTTGCGCCTAAAAATCAAGCATTCCAAACGAAAAGATGAGTTTGTTGGCCAGCACTTTTTGGAACACATTAAATTGGTCAAATTTCAAAAATTTGCTGAAAAAATCACTAAGAATGGCTGAAACGGCTAAAAAGAGTTAAATTTATGAGTTTTAGCAGAATGTTGTTCAAATAAAGTTTATCAAATTTAAAATAGAACGTTAAAAATTTTATGTACAAAATTATGCTGAAATATGTAATTAAATTTCATTAAAATTTGTTATAAGTTCGATAAAACTGCGAAAAATATATATAAATATAAGAAGCTAAAAATCCAAAATCTCTTTTTGAATAGCAAATTACTATTTAGAATACGTTTTTTGTCATAAAAATAATAGTTAACACTTTCTTTGCACTCCAAAAGCTCAAATGTCAAAACAATGTAACATAATATAATACGGTTAACTTACGAAAATTCGCTCTTACGATCGTGCTGCATGCCTGAGACTTTTTTGTGTGTGTATTTTCGACATTACATCGCTAAAATGGCCGTATCTTTCCTAACTTACAATATAAACTTAAAAATATATATGTAGTTGGAAAGAGTGTTAACTGTAGGTCACGTAGGCGAAAAAATGGACTAAACACGAGAATTTTTTTTTTTTTTTTTTTTTTTTAACACTGATTTTTTTTAAGGTGAGTTAAATATTGAAACGAAATGGTAAAACATCGTACGCGTTGCACGAAAAACTTGACCATAATCTCAGCTTTTCAACGATATAATACATTTTTATTTTACTATGCTAATTAGAGGAGACAAGTAGTATGTTTGTATGTTGAAAAACATAGGTTTTAGCGAATTTTCTTAGAAAATGTAGCTATTGCAATGGCTTCAAAAATTTTAAAATAAAAATTTTCAAAAATTTTCTTCATCGAAATCTGTTTTGAGGCATTCTGAAATGATTCCTGGATTTTAACGCTTTTTTATATGTATATATATATATATGTATATATATATATATATATATATATATGTATGTGTCATTCCAGACGATAACTCTCGATAGAATTGAGATAAAAACTTCGTTCTTTCGCCAAAAAATCAAGCATTTCAAAAGAAAGGATGAGTTCGTTGGACAACACTTTTTGAGCACATTAAATTGGTCAAATTTCAAAAAATGTACTTAAAAAATCACAAAAAAAAGGCAAAAAACCGCTAAAAATTAACAAATTTCTATTTTTTAGCAGAATGCTACTCGAAAAAAATTAATCGAACATGAACTAGGACATTTAAGAATTTAAGCACAAAATTGTACTGAAAAACCTACTTAAATTTCATTAAAATAAGCTAGAAATTGATAGGAACACTTGAAAAAATTGTAAAAATCCACAAAATCGTTTGTTCATTGGAATATTACTGACAAAAGGTTAGTTTGCTAAAAAATGTATAATAAAAATTGTATTTGTCCCCAAAGTGCTCAAATTTCAACAGAATTTAACGTAAATGTTATACGACCATTTATGAAAATTCGCTCATACGATCATGCTGCATGACTGGAACTTTTTTTCTATAAAATGGAGGGTTTTCGTGAAAAATGACCCTTTAAGATAATTCTAGTTCGTGGTCGGTTTCTACGTATCATTTCACTCTGAATTGAATGGTAAACTTGCAGATCTCACCAATTTTGTTATAACATAGTTTTACACTTTAATTCACGAATTTTCAATTCATTTATTAAGCTCAATTTTATGTGTTTTTAATGGTAAAACTAGTTAGTTAAAGTATAAAACTGTGCTATAACGGAGTTAGGTACGGTTCATTCATCCCTTCTAATTTGAGCGACATTACTACCGAGGGTTTTATGGGTAAGCTGTACTGGTAGTTGTTGAAGCTTTGACTCCCTTACTTATTTTTCTTCAGTATATGTCATGGGTCCCATTAGTCACTGTCATGGCTTATCAGATCAGCAGACAAACTGGTTTATGGTCCCTACTTATTTGTGGTCATTTACAGCCTAAAGGGGTTTCTACCTGCTGAAAATGTACTTGGTCGTCTCAAATCAACGATGTAGAAGCATTTACTGATGTCCAGTAAAATAACAAGCTGTTCACAATTTTCAATGATTTATACGAAAAATATGTGGAACTATACTCAAATGTCTTCTCGTCTTACGCGTCTTCCCCACCTCTTACACAACTCAATTAATTCTACTATTAGTTCTATAATATACAAGCACTGTACATTTTTTGAAGTACAAAAAGAAAATTGGGAGAAATTTTACTTAACATAGACGCGTTTGCGTATTTTTGTGTTCAAACATAAATACCTATTATGTATGAAGCAATTTTCGAAAAATATTTTTGGGCAGAATTCATTCATTAACATATTTAATTTTGAAATTTTCTTTAGTAATCGTTCCAGTAGCTTATCCAGCTACTGACATAGGTCTAAAATGACATAGATCCAAAATAGAGGGTGTTGTTGGGTTGTTGCCATTTCTTTAGCAGGGGGTGGGTGGAGATGAGGGAACAATGGGGCTTCGAACATGAAAAGTTCGAGATAGAGTGCGGCACGTAGACAATGACCTTACCGATTTGCTATTCTTTTGTTTTCTAAAGGGCAGTCGTGACGTGCACTAGTTGTTTTTTGTTGTTTTGTCGGTTTTTTGTTTGTTTGTATATTTCTCTATTACAATTATTTATTTATTAATAATATAATTCTCATTTTTGACCAATATTGATGAGATTGATGGTGAGGGGAACTAACTGTAGAGCGAAAAGGGGTGACGCAAGGTATCATCAAGGGGAAAGTCATGTCAACCACCATGTTCCTTAGGTACTTCGCCCCCTACAGCTCCTAACGGTGGAACTTGTTAGTTCGGAGCCCCATTGCTGCAATCCTCAAGATTAGTCTTCACGTATTAAGGTTTAACACTATGGCTGCCTTTGAATTGGGTTGACACCTCAATTTCCAAATTATTCTTTGTTTTTAGTAATACCAAATTCTTCATATTTTAGAAAAACCTGGGCTACAGTAATTTGATGAAGCCATTTCTATTTTTAAACCATTATGACACTCGTGTGTGATTGCATCTATGTAAGCACTAGTTACGAATTATTGTGCACTGCCATTTTCGTACCCTCACTTCTACCACCCCCAGCTACAAAAATAACAGCAAGTCAAATTCCAGTCATGCAGCATGACCATAAGAACAATTTTTGAGATGGATATGTCTTTTTTATGGGTATGAATTTTTCGCGACACTTTTTTTCCCGACCGACACTTTTTCCCGACCGGCACATTTTCTATTGATTTTCACGTACAACCAAGGCGTTACTAGGGAAGAGTAACTCCCATAGTTTTCATAGTAGGAAAATCGTTCGACACTTTTTGGAATGCTCTCATTTTACCACGACATTTCATGACCTCTAAGCCATTGTAGTGTCAAGGAATGCTGATTTATTACTCTAAGTTAAAAACTAATATTGTTTTGTAACCATAATGGAATAATCTTGTGAAAAGAAGGCACTACATGGTTGGTATACAATTGAGTAGTAGGTACCAACTGGCAAGCAGTAGGTACTAGACATATCCATGATCTTTTGTTTTTCCCATGAAGGGAGAAACTAAAATGCTTGATTTCGAAAACACTGTCTCCTACAGAACAGCGACACTCCTCAGTTTTTGACATGGATATGTCTTTTTCATTATATTTTTGTTAAATATTTTAAATTTGAGCGCACTGTGAAACGGTCAAATTATAATGTTCCTTCCAAGTAATATTCCACTGTAAGTAGTAACAACGTTTTGAGTTTTTACAAATTTTTGCAGTTTTTATCGATTTTTTGAAAAATATTAATGAAATTTAGGCATATTTTTGACTCAATTGTAGTTATGCATTTAATTTCTAATGTTCCAGCTCATACTTGATAAACATTTTTTGATTGAAATTCTTCTAAAGAATGTAACTGTAATAATTTTTAGCCGATTTTCACCATTACTTACTAGCTAGTTTTTTTGTACTTTTTTAAAGCAAGTTTGACCCATTTATTTTGCTCAAAAAAGCTGCCCAACCAACTCAGCCTTTTTCTGGGCATGCTTGAATTTCTTGTGAAAGAACGGATTTTTTTTTTTTTTTTTTTTTTTCAAATCTTATTTCTGAAGAGAGTTATCATCTGGATGAATGAGACATACATTTTTAGAAATATTTTTATTTTAAAATTTAAACAAAAATTAAAAAATAGAAAAGCTTAATAAAAAAAGCTAAAACTGTTCTAGTCCTGGGTTTTTATCCCTAATTGTTTGAGCAAGCGCAATGAATTCATTGTTTTAAATATTGCTAAAAGGAAGGAGGATGAGGTGTTACTGATATATCATTATATAGTATCATTATAGTGAGCAGCATTACATTTCGAACAATCTTGAGTTTTTCAGTCAGTATCTATGTTGTGAATTTCTACCTGTCCGATGATCCTTGTACACCTTATACCCCGAACTCAAACAACACACTCTACGAAAAGGGAGTTTAAATTGTTGATACAACTGATGTTGAAAATACAAGTGTCTCTCTTTTCAACAGGTGAAGCCGGGACAGCTGGCCCTCTGTGTGAAACTGGCTGGTTGGGTAGTGTGCAAACAAAGCTGTGCAAACAACGGATTCGTTTAGAAGTTTTTCAGTCCCAAATCTTCAGTTCGGCTTTGGAAGCACGAAGTTGTGATTGAAGTGGGGACCACCTTCGAACTTCCGTGTGCTTATCTTCGTCGTTCTTTAGAGACCGCAGATTCAACAAGCGTTCGCCCGGTAGGTAGGTGTAGTAACGTGCTGTACCTTGAGCCACTTTTTGGATTATGATTTTTCCTGAAGGCGATTTTGATCAGATATCAATGGTTTTGGTCTACATCCATTTGGAAACTAGTTGGCTACAATACTCAGTCCCGGAAAATATTTTAATCATCATTTCTCTATTTGCAATTTCCATTTTCCCAAACCCTTCCAAACTGGCTCCAAGTACAAACATGGTCTGTACCTGGGGCCACCTAGGATGTACCTTGAGCCACCTTTATTGCCTCTTATATTTCAAGTATAGTTATCAAGATCCAGTAAGGATTTTGAGCAAGACAGTTCGAACATATGGTTTATTTAACTTACAAAAGATAAAATACAGAACTTCAATCAACACTAGAACATTTTTCAGGAATAAAACGGTTGACTAATGACAGTTTGGAAACTAAAATCCTTTCATTCGTGAGCATCCTTTCAAATATGGTTGTAAACCATCTATCAACATGAAAGAAACAACGTAGTCTTTTGATTTTCAACAGTCTTAAAACAAGATTTATCATTCTTACAAAAATATTGACATACCTTTTCAAAAAAGGTGGTTAATTTCTATGCGAAAATAGGAATAAGCAGCGGGCACACTTGTTTTCATTCCTGAATTCTTTCGACAGTGACGTATTGCTTCCGAGTCTACCTATAGGTAGCGGAAGCATTGTTTTCACTTTTGGGAGAAAAAAAATTTTTGGTCTCCAAAATCAAAATTTCCACTCGCATTTTACGTTTTAGACCATTCTGAACAACTTTGGTTCCGTGTCTGTTGTGTCTGTGTGTGTGTGTCTGTCGTGTGTCCGCAAATCCTTCTAACAAGCTTATATTCCACTGTTTTCATCCGATTTGAATGACAGTTTTAGGAAATGTGCGGGCTAGGGGATAGATGGTCCACTACCAGTTTCATCGTTGTTGACTCAATACCTCACTCTTCGCATGCCCGAACGTAAATTCTACCAAGCATAATTTTCTCACGCCATATTCGTCCGATCTCACTCAAATTTGGATGATAGTTGGGGGATAACGATTAGATCATCCCATATCAATTTCAACATGATTGTATCATTAATAGCTACTGCGCATGCCCCTTTGTGAAATCCTTGTAACGACCATAATTTCCACGGTTTTCATTACGTTTCGATGATACTGTCAGAGAATGCGCGGGTTGGATTGTAGATGGTCCCCTATGAGTTTCATTGTTACCAAATCAATACTTAATTCTGAGCATGTGCAAACGCAAATTCCACCATGTTCCATCTTTTCACTCTCCAGTCGTTCGAGTTCGCTTAAATTTGGACGATGTTGGAAGAAGATAGGTAAACGAGGAAGCTATGTGCCACACCCAACTTGGCAGAAGTTTTTTTTAGTGCCTCTCAAGGTCCTTCTGGCAATTCCATGTCCTTTGGCGGCTGCGTTGAGACTAGTACCTTTCTTCACTTCGGCAAAAGCTCTGGCCAAGGCTTGCTTGTCAACAGGTGATCGTTTTACTTTATTTTTGATCCGAGGCATCTGTAAAAAATAAATTTGAATGATGAAAACTCAATCAGAGTAACCTCACATAAAAAATGTTCGTACCCTGAGCCAGCTCATGGTACAAATAAAAATGTGGCTCCAGGTACAGACATTTTCCTCAAATATAAAAACCAGCCTAAAAATCCATCTACCAATTAGTTAATGAAAACTGAATTGATTTTCTGTTAGATGTAATGTTCCTTCATACATTTTATATGATTATTCAGAAAATTACTACTTACTGTGGTTTTAATCCCCTTACAAAGCTCCACCTCAAAACATCATCAGAACACTTTATAATCTTTGTAACCTTCCAAGAGGATAGCTGTCACGTCATCATTCTGATTGTTGTTTTCCAACTTCATAATATTGCAAAGGCTGTGGAATCATGGACTCAACAGATTTATATGCTTACTCATAACTTGGAAAGTCAAGGGTGGCTCCAGGTACAAACATGCGCAAGGTACAGCACCTTACCAGATGCATCAAATATCTGTAAAAATCAATTTTTATATGTTTGTATGTGTTCTCAAAAATTATTTACCGATTTTGATGCTGTTTTTTACAGCATGCCCTTTGAACACCAGAGAAAAATATAGGCTATATATAAAAATTTCACAGCCTTCCCTTTCCGCCTTAAAATCACCATTTTATTGAGAAACCGCGTTTGCTTCTTGCCTCATCCTAAATGGTCCACTTTAACAATACCTGATTCACGTTGACAATTCATCAGACTGAAGCAACAATAACGTTTTTCTTTTTTAAATAAACAATTTAGGATATAATCGTCATGATGCGAAGGTAACAAAGCTATGTGATAGAAAGACGGTGTATTACTTTTTCTATCTTTACTTCAAAATAACAATAATGCCACCTTAATGATCAGCTGCGTGAGCTAAATTCTCTCCTTTTCATCTTAGGAATGTGAAATTTGACAGGGAGCCTCTCTAGGACGTATGTATGCAATGACGGGTTCCAAACAGATTATTAACTGACTTAGCTAAATTTTCTCCTATTCACCCAAGGAAGTTGAAATTTGATAGTGTGACCCTCTGTGACATCAAGAGGCTAATAAAATGATGAGGTAAACAACTAATAACGTCAAACGATGGGGTGGGTTCTTAAAGACGTCACCGGGTAAACAACAATGTAATTAAGGAAAATCTGGATATGCATCAAACTTTTCACGTCAAACGTAGGATGGGGTGGGTTCACGCTTAAAGAACTTTCGATAAAAATTCCAACGATACCAAAACGATTTTGGTGGGTTGAGCCAAGCAGTTCTTTTTTGTAAAGATAGATCTTCAAAAATTGATAGCGGTTTTTGCCTTTTTTAGTGAAAACGTCTTATTATCCTTTCTTTTGAAATGCTTAATGCGAAAGAACGAATGTTGCTCGACATATATATATATATATATATATATATATATATATATATATATATATATATATATATATAAAAGCGGAATAGTCGATGAAGAAAATTTTTGAAAATTTTTATTTTAAAATTTTTTTAACGCTCGGGAATAGTTTTAACGTAAGATTATGTTGAGTTGGTTACACTTCAGGAAGGGACGCTGGGTTGGTAAATTGATTAGGTATTGCAAGTTAAAACTTGATTGCTGACATTTGAATTGGAGCTTTTTGGGACTACAGGATCTCTCTGGGTACCTAATACTCTAACCAGCAGAGCTGTAGCTAATTTAGCTGAACTTTACTGAATTTTGTTACGAATGCCGAACCAGGGAAGCCTTCCTGAGTGTTATAGATAGCATATACTGTAGATAGTATTTCCCTGGCAGTACTGACACAGTTAATCTGAAATTAAAGTCATGGTACGCTGTGATCTACATCGGTGCCCCGGGTGAGCGAGCGAAGCGAGCGGGCACACCTATTTTGTGATAAACGAACCCATGAAAACTGCAGTATGTACACACTCTTTTTATTAGTTCAAACGTCAGGGGAACAAGTCAAGGATCAAACTTAGGCATAGAACCGTCGTTTAATTTTGAAGGGGGAATTGCTTTCTGGTAGGTAAGTGATGGAAAACGCAATGCGTTTGAATTCAGACCTAAGACGAAAGGTAATTCGTTTAAGTAAATGGATTCAGATCTGAAATGCATGCTATGTACTGTTTAATATGACACAAGAAAATAATGAAAATCCGTGTAATTTTCGTTAAAAATAATTTTAAAAACCTCTACTCATAATAGTCTATTTCTTGCAAATCGTGACTATAACGGTTACTCACGCCTTTATTTCAGTATATATTTATGAACTGTGTACTGTTCCTTGTGATTATTGTGTCTAAGTATAATTATTATCCAATCGCGTGTAGTATATAACTGAAACTTGGTTCTTCCCATTTTGCAAAAGGACCCCAAAATGTTACGCTTTTTAGTAAATTTTAGGAAAAACTATTTATGCCAAATTCGTCTTCCCACCTCATACAAGTGTTGGATATACTTATATTGATTTGAAAATATGTTTGTGTTTTGAACATAAAATCCTTGAGCACAATAGTATTGTATTGTACTGCATTGAATTGTGTTGTAGTATTGTACTTATGTATTTCATAAGTCGATTAAAAATTAAATCAGTCTCAGTATAACCCTAAGCTGATAAGTGCTCCTCCGCATCCAGTAAAATTGTATTCTAAATGTTCCAAAAGCAAAACCCTCAGCTAACCAGTGTGCCTCTTCAACTCGTACCTATTGATTTCGAAGTATCCCAAAGGAGCTCCATCTAAATTTCAGCACCGTGAGTTGGTTAGGAAAGAAATAAGTCTCTGAGGTCCAGGACTCATCAGAGGCCTTCCATACTTTGTAATAATCATAATTAAGTATTATATTCTGATGCATTTATCGTATTCTAGTACAACAATACAATTATTGTATTCTAGATGTTCATTTCCACTTCAACTTCAAGCACTATAAGTTGATTGTGAGACCAATTAGGTCCCTCAGTGCACTAAGAGTGCGCCTTCATGCAATGTTATTGTATTCTAGACATCCAAATGGTCGTCCTACGGCTTAGGTTGATTAAAAAAGAAATAAGCTTCATAGGATCGATTCGCCTAATGAAATGTCGTGGTGGCCGGGCGAAAGGCTAACTGTCATCAATATACCTACGTTGTTATAGGCAACTACAGAAAGAAAATAAATGCAATTAAATATATTATCTACACTTTACTTGTGCCTCTGACCTAAGTATACCGAATAGGACCTAGGCACTAGGCACCCAACAACTGACAATTAATGAGGCCCAATGAAACCTCAATCTACCCTTCACTAGCACATCATTCTAGTGACTAGAGTTATAATAAACTCGATTTCGTCAAGTCATAATTCCATTGGGATTATATCAGCTGTTATTATCGTCGGAGTTTATAGGGCGATTTTTACTAAGTTCACTCCACCTCTGACGCAAACAGTTGTTGATTTTTTCCCCCGTCAGTGTTCATTCACTTAGGGAGAAGAAAAGGATCAACGTACAGCGATCCGTGTGGACACTTTCGATTCTTTGGGGTGGTATGACATTAAAAACAAGAAATACTCTTTTTTGAAAGTTTTCGAAATCTTGATTTTTTGAATATTTCAGCCCTTAAATTTTACAAGTAAGGGTTGATATAAATTGATGCCGAGCTTCCTGAACGAACCTTCGACGGGATTTCTGACTAAACTGCCATAAGCTTTGAATTTATTGAACAATTAACCAAAAAGTGGCCTTTATGATGGGATTTAAATTTTTATTTTATATTTTATTCGTTCATTTGTTTAAAGAATGGAGTTATTAATATTGGGAAATGGAGGCTTACAATAAAGAACACTTCTTTCGAACTTCTTATTACTGGATTCTATTTTAGAAGATGCTCACACGACTGGTCGATCACCTCGGCAACTTCCCATTACGAAAGTCAAGTTCGCTACCCGCTAACAGGGTCATTGACACGTTCTACTTTATTGCCATCTTTCTCCACTCTCTCCTTCCTCGCTTCTTCTTGGATGCGCCTCCGAGGAGCCGTTTTTATTTCAACTCTGAGGAGCGTTATGCAGTTTTTGCTCACGTGAACGGGAAAATCTGAATCGCCCACAAGAACTCACACGCGTTCTTCGGTATTGATAAGGCGACCAACGAATAAAGACTGCGTGAAAATGTAAAAATACCCCACCAAGCTCTGAATTCCCGCCGGAGGGCCTCAATCGATTCGATTGTACAAAATGTATTCAAATATGAAAATGCTTTAAATTGAAATATGACAATAATTATAAACAAAACACTTGATAGGTACCTACGTACTTAGTACGTGTTCTATTGAAGCTTATAATAGGTATAGCTTTTTAGATACCAGTTTTCTTTGAGTGGTATAGGTACGAGAGGTTTCAGGCTGGTTTACTTATTCTGAAGATATGCACATTTCTTGCCAAAATACCAATAAGAAATGTACATGTCTTTGCTTTGGCACTCAACCGCAAAAAGTGACAATTTTAATGGGTGACGAAATTTTCTGACGGTTTTCGCTTACAACTAAATCGTTATTATGGACCTACATCTTTGCTATACTAATGCAAAATCCTTTTTCAAAAATTTTAATAACGAACAAATACTTGAAAATTCGTCCGTACTACAACTACAAAATGAGTTTTTAACAATTTTTGAGTCCTCAAATGTTAGAAAATATTTAAATAAATAGTACCTAAAAAGTGAGAATAAAAATATCATGACTATTTGTTTTAGGATTTTTCGAAATTATGGTTCAAATTACATAATTACACGATCTGGGTCGGATCCCCTTGCCGAGTTGACGTCACATTATTCCAAAATCTTTAAAAATCATAAAACGCAATCGTCTAATGGCGGGAAAATGCGGACGGATGCTGACAGTGTTTCAAAATGCTAGCCTTACTGATATAGCCCCCTCTTGATCTAATTCCTTGACAGGTATATCTGTCTTAAAAATGTGTTTTCTTATGGTTTTTTCAAATTAGAATACGGTGGTGAAATCAAAATTATGCTATAAGGTTAACCAGAAAGTATGTTATAGCGGGGAAAAGTGAAAAATTCGAAATAGATTGATACATTTAATACATTTACATATAACGATTTGACTATGGTAGCGTTGGATATCTATATCAAAGATGACATAGATATATTATAAAAACGCAGAAAATTACTATTAGTGTAAGGAAGTTCATTTTTCCTTCTAAATTCTTTAAACGATTCCAAGAATTTAACGCAATAAGAGGTTTCTGCGAATGAACAAAATGCTCTAATCATGCAGCAGGACCAAATGAGCAAATGTTATTAGTTTCCTACCTCATACTCGTATTTAAGTTAATTTTATCAAAATTTGAGCACTTTGTGACCCAGAAATTGTTAATATTATTGAAATATGGCAAAAAAATTTGTTTAAATACTAACCTAGTATGTATTCGTAAAACAACGACAACATTTTACCCAATGTTTTAGGTTTTTATCAATTCTTGTTAGCACATTTTAATGAAATTCAAGTAAAATTTTCAGTAAAATTTCGTTAATTTGGCTGAAAATATCGGTTTAACGATTTTTTCCGTTTTTGCCATTTTAAGTGAATTGATCAATTTATTCTGCACCAAAAAACCCGACCAATGAACTCATCCTTTTGATTTTGGAGGAATGCTTGATTTGTTGGCGTAAGAACAGATCTTTTATCTCAATTCTAGGGAATGTAATCGTCTGAAATGATACATAATCCAAAAAAATTTGGGTGGGGGGATTTTCGTGATTATTGAAAATAATAAACCAAAAATGAATCAACGAGGAGTGGTAGAAGTAACCTTTATTTAGTAACATTCACTTCGGCCCTAGACTGTGCTGTCATTCTAACAATCAAAAAAGAAAATAGGAAACCCAGGTATCAACCTATTTGTCCAAGTAAATTGAGAGTCCAATTCCATCCATGTTCAAATATAAAGTACTAGCTGACCCAGAGGACTTTGTTCCGCCCAACATATTACTCGTATAGTTATGCTTTCAAATAACAATAATTTATTCATTATAATTTATTGTTTAATCGAAGCGAAGAAAACATTGAATATAAATAATAAATTAGTATGTGTAAAAGGTGAATATGGGTATTTGAATTAGTTTCTGTTGATGTATTGCCCAACTTTTCAGAGACGTTGAGAGATACGTTGGACGCTTTATGTGAGGGTTCATGGAAAGAGACCTGCATTTTATTCGTTTCTCGATGTTTAAGAGAGGCTCCCTATCAAATTTCAAGTTCGTAGGGTGAATAGGAGAGAATTTAGCTGTCAGCTGATCTCGTTGGAACCCGTCATTGCATCCGTCTCTTAATGTCCTGGAGAAGCTCCCTATCAAATTTCACATTCAAGGGGTGAAAAGGAGAGAATTTAGTTTACTCAACTGATAAGGAAAGAGCCCATCATTTTATTCGTTTCTCGATGTCCCAGAGGGGCTCTTAATGTCCCAGAGAGGCTCCCTATCAAATTTCAAATTCCCAGGGTGGATAGGAGAGAATTTAGCTAAGTCAGCTGATCTCGTTGGAACCCGTCATTGCATCAGTCTCCTAATGTTCTGGAGAGGCTCCCTACGACATTTCAAATTCTTAGGTTTAATAGGAGAGAATTTAGCTGAGTCAGCTGATCTCGTTCAGACCCGTCATTGCATTCGTCTCATAATGTCCTGTAGAGGCCCCCTGTCAAATTTCAAGTTCTTAGGATTAATAGGAGAGAATTTAGCTAAGTCAGCTGATCTGGTTGGAACTGGTTATTGCATTCGACACTTAATATCCTAGAAAGGCTACCTGTCAAATTTACCATTCCTAGGGTGAAGAAGGAGAAAATTTAGCTCACTCAGCTGAAAAGGAAAGAGCCCATCATTTTATTCGTCTCTTGATATCCCAGGGGGTCACCTTATCAAATGTCAACTCCCTTGGGTGAACAGGAGAGAATATTTAAGTATCTTCTTTTATTTTTATTACTATTTAAAATAATTTTTTTTTCATTTATTTATTTTTTAAAGCAATTAGTACTGGTAAATGCGTCCCGGTTTCTTCAACCACAATATAACCTTAGTATAGCTACGTTAAAACTCTTCGCGACCAAGATTGCTGCAGTTAGGCGTTTTGACTATGTCTTTGATTATGTCTTTGCTTTGGCACATAAACAAAAAAATCGTTACGTAAACTGTTGACGAAAATTGTCCCAGTTGTTTTCTGATGATTTCCGCTTACAACCGAGTGTTGCTAGGGAAATGGTACTTCGTCGTTTCTCATCCCACAAAATTCGTTGACCATTCGTTCGAAAGCTCTCGATTTTTCCAAACATATAATGTTAACTACTGCGAAGTGCGTGGCCAACAAGCTGAGTTATGAGCATGGTTATATAAATAATTGTTCACGCACAGGTGATAATTCTCAATAATTAATATTGTGAACATGATTGCAACCGCTTGTTAATTTCTGATGATTTCATTGAGTTGGTGTTTCGATAATTTGATTCATAGCAGGTGATCCGAATATTGCGAGAACGGTTTGATTTGTGAAGCGGTGGTTAAATCATTTTAATAGGTAATTTCTAAACTTTACACTCTAGGAAGCTGTAATCTCGTATGTAGCCTCTTTAGGACATTTACTTGACGTTGCCCAGGGTCCGGATCAGATGAGTGGCTCTTAGAGCTTGCATACGAGTCTGCAACACATACTAGTCCGCAACTAAAGACATAAAATGTCCCAATGTGTTGCAGACTCGTATTCAAGCGTTTCTGATGATTATCGTTTCACCTATTGAATTTCTTTTGACTCAGGGTTTAAAGATAAACAAATTGAAGCCACGGGATTCCGCATTGCGGCATTACTCCTTTAATATCAATTTTTGATGTCCTATCTTTACGAATAGAAAATACTCGGCTCAACACACCAAAATCGTTTTGGTATTGTTGAATTCGTCATCGAAAGTACTTTATGCCTAAAACCCACCATCATGAAGTCTAATGAAATTGTCGAGGTGAATCAGGTATTTTTGAAGTGGACCATTTAGGATGAGGCAAAAAGCAGACGCGGTTGTTTTTCAATAAAATGGTGATTTTAAGACTGAAAGGGATGAGTTGGGAAACTTCTATATAGCCTATCTTTCTTTGTGGTGCTCAAAGGGCATGCTGTAAAAAACTTCATAGAAATCATTTCATAATTGTGGTCGCGCATAAAGGACAAACAAACAAACATAATTTGATTTTTATAGATATAGATTCTTGTACTTTAGCTTTAAAAAAGATAAAGAATTTAGACACAAAAAAGTACAAATACTTTAAATAAATTACGCTTGGCGAACCTAATTGCTTTGCATGACACTATCTCAGATAATCTAAATGTAACGATGACATGTACAGGAGATGCGATGGTGGATTTACAATGGGGTGTTACGTCAGCTTTGACGGATTCAAGGTCGTTTCCCTTTGACCAAAAACCCAAAAGGTGCAAAAAAATGAAAAAAACCTCGAGATAATCGTAGGTTAGAAGACGTCGGATAGAAAATATGGCTCGCTGTAGGCATCTCGGGAGGTGGAAGGGGTTCGGAGAGACGATGGAGGGGCTAATTTGAATTTCGGTTTGGTCAGATGAGTCAAGAAACGCTGGGTTGAAGGCAGCAAGATCATCCGCGAGGTCTTTGAACCCGCGAACGGGCATTTCGGCAGCCCCCCCCCCCCCCCCCCCTGCGTTTATCTCAACTACGGACCCCGAAATTACTCCTTCTGCACAGCGCTGAGGAAGTTGAAAAGTTTCTTTATTCGGACAGTTCAGATTGAAAATTTCTTTTTAAAATTTGAATTTGACAATAAAATTTGATTAAAAAACTAATAACTTTAAATTCCATCATTAGCAAAAAAGAAAACTATAAGTAAGTAGATATTTTACACTTTTGAATGTTAATTTCCCTTAAGAAGCCCCAGTTCCTGGGGAGAAACGTTGGAGTTCAATAAAAAAAATCAATTTAAGGACAGAATGTCTTTTTTATAAAGCTTGTTATAATCTGAACTGTCCGAATAAAGAAACGGATACCCTACTTCTGAATGTGCAGAAGTTCTTTATTGAAAATAACAAACCAAAAAATTATTCAGTCTAACATTTTACATCACATTTCATTTTTCGATCCATTCATATTAGTTTTACTCCCTGAATTGTTTCTACGATGTCTTCAAAGAAATCTATTTTAAGGAGGGTCTCAGAAAAGCAAATTTAGAGTATGCTAAATACGTTTTTTGGAAAATTTTTCTGCTAAATAGGTAAACAGATTTAAAAAAACATCAAGGAGATCTCAATAGGTATCAAACCTACCTACGGGTTTTCGAGCATGCAAAACACGAATCCAAAGTCCCTTTCTTTCCATTTTATCAGGATTTTGAGATATTGTTCAACTTGTCCGATTTCAGGCCTTCAGGATTCGGCATCTTTGAATTCCCTATAAAATGGAGCTATTATAATCAGCCAACCCTTTAGTTTGTATTGGTTGAATAAAAAACACTGCAAATTAATACACAGAGGTTAATTATTTCTGCATTGTATAGCTCTTCTAAGCAGAACACCTGTCTATATTACTAAACGAATCATTTGGTACTTAGTTTAGACGCCTACATATAAGAGGAATTGATAAAATTAAATGACACACCTAAACTTTCCTAACACGAGCTGATGATACAGTGCCGTGAATTGGCAAAACCACGTCAGCCGTAGCAGAAAAACCTAACACTATTTAGGTTTCATTGATGAAACTTAGTTTCCCCGAAAAATCATAGGGTCGCTGCTCCATTATACCGTTATAGCTTGTAGTGACAAAACAAATGACAAAAAAAAAAAAAAAAAAAAAAAGCTGTAACCTTGAAAGTTTTTGAGATTTCGATTTTTCAATATTTCAGCCCTTAATTACTATCCTTTACGGTTGATCAAAATTAATGCCGCTGTTACTGGCAAATCCCTGGCCGATGCATGATTTTCAGCCTAATTTTATAAACTTTGGTCCAGTAGTTTTGAGAAAAGCTCTGGATTGCGTACGGCGCGGCGTACAGCGTACGGAGGGATTTTTTTCGATTTTTAGATTCTATACATCTTGAAACGTAAAACCATCAAATCTGTTTTTCTTTTTTATCAAGGTCGATTGCAAAGGTTCATAGTTGAAAATAATAAACCAAAAACCTGATGAATATTTGTATGTAAGAGTTCATGCGCTTATCTTAACAGACAATGATTTGCCCTGGGAGTCGAAATACAAATTCTGTCTCAATTTCTTGGGTATTCAGGTTTATTGCTAGTACAGTCGGATTTTATTATATTAATCAGAGTAGCAACAAAGTAACTTCTATTCTTGTGTGGCAGGTTGTTCACCTGTAGAAGTGAACTGATGCTAAGAGTGAAGAAAGTCCGAGACGAGGTAACAAGGTGGAACCCTCCGGATCTGCGCCGCCAAGGCTGTGAACTCATCGACATTCGTTCGGAACACCTTCACTGCCAAGGTTATTCACCGATAAAACTAACTATACTACTATTACTACTGCTAACTAACTATATAGTGGAAAATAATGAATCATCTATTCCCAGTGCACATAAATCGTGTAATAAGTAGGTATAGGTACAAGTCGAGGTAGAAACCATTCATAAATCTCCAGTAATTGTGGTGAATAAAACAGTTACTGAACAATCAGTTAAGGCATGAAGTATGAAAAGTCAAGAATAGGATCAATTTCATATAGAATACAATTTACAGCGTAGAAAGTACACGAAAACCATTTATTTTTTAATAACTGTAGCAGTAATAGTTTATTTTTTCGTAAAAATTTTATAAAACAGCTATCAAGATTAATAATTACCACATAGAAAGTGGAGAAAACAAAATAGGAGAGGAAACAATAAACCGTTTTAGAAAAATAAACTAGACACATTCCAAAAATTTCCCACAAAGTTGTCTCGACAAATGAACTAAATTTTCATTAAAAAGTGCAATAAAATGGATTTGGGGAATTTTATTTTCAATAAATTTCAAAAATGCAACAAAAAATAAAACCAATACAAAAATAGTAAAAGTTCAAAAATTTGTTTGTATAGCTAAGTATATTATTAAGAAAACTCGGCGCTCCGCGCCTCGCCAGGAAGCAAGCTCTCTGGACCCCCGGTTACCTCTATTTACATACTTCGGACGAAATTATTGAAACACAGAATGTGTTTTAGCTCAAGCGTTTAACATAAACCCGTCTTCAATCTTCGGTTCAAACAACTGGAACTCCAACGATTTTCGTATATAAAATGACTCACAAACGGGTCTGTCGCGACTACTATAAATGGATGTAAAAACCAGGCGTTCAAGGTCGAGTAATGATTCACTAATACCGGTGATGATTTACTAATCAAAAGTGATATGTAACAAAATATCGCATAGGTTACACCAGGTTACACGATCTTTAGTTCCGTATCATCAAAACATATGATCAACGGTGTCATTGGTTAACTTCCTCCCACGAAATCAGAATTTCACTACTTTCCTCCCACTAAATCAGAATCTTATATAATCACCGCGTCATAACAAAATATCGCATAGGTTACAAAAGGTTGTACGATCCTTAGTTCCGTATTATCGGTATCCATGTTGTCGTCCCAGATTTTGTTACGAAATTTCGTTAGCTTTAACTTATTCGTTAGCTAAATAAATTTCGTTAGCTAAAACACATTCTTTGTTAAAATCTGTTTGCCTTGCAAATCGTAGTAGGTGAACTAAGTATTCGTGTGCATATTTTGATCAAATTTCAAAACAATTTCGCATAGTATTACACAGTAATTACAAAAATTTGTTCATTTGGTTATGCTGCATGGCAGTCTTTTCCCCTTACTTGATAAAATATCCTAATTAAATTTAGGTGATTTACTCTTTACGAGGCCAGGAATGATATCAGTTACTTCTTGCCTTCTTACTCACCTCCCTTTAGATGAAAATGGGCTTTATTAGCAGCAAAATATCGTTAAAACATTAATTGGAATGGTTGAATTCAAGGAAATCTTTGTGTAGGGTGACTCTCTGGGGTATTTATCAAGAGACGATTGAAATCACGAGTATGTTCTCTAATCTGGATCAAATGAGTGAGCTAAATTCTCTCCAGTTCACCCTAGGAAGTTGAAATTTGATAGAGAGCCTCCCTGGGACAACAAAAGTCAGATGAAATTACACACTACTTCTTGATCAGCTTAGTCAGCTAAATTATATCCTTTTCATCTCTGGATATTTCAATTCGGTATGGAGGCTTTCTGTGACAACAAGAGAAGAATGAAATTAGAGCTCCAACCCTATCAGCTGACTGAGCTAAATGTTCTCCTGTTTACGGTGTTCACCCTAGGATTTGGAAATTCGGTAGAGAGGCTTCCTGGAACAAGAAGAGACAAGTAAATTTACGAGCTCTACTCTGATCAGCAGAGTGTGTGGTGATTATAAATGTGCTAGGTAGTATATCAGCGGTGCCAAAAATGTCACAGATCGCGATAAATGATTATCAACAATGACAATAATGAAGAAAATACAAATATCCCAGCTAATCATCATATTTTAAACTGGGAATGAGCTATTACATCTAGCTACGTTCATTGGGATGTGCTTTTGAAATTTAGAGAAAAGCAAAAAGTAATTCTTCGTCTACCGTCCATTTGAAATATCTTCCCTCAGGTTATCGTTATGGAAATGAGACAAAAATTGAAAATAAGTTCGTGGGATAAATACCTATTTGGTTTGTAGTAGCTGAAAGTTTTCTAAAAGTACAGCACATCATTAACTACAGAGAATCCTAGGATAATAGGTTGAAAATAACATCCTCAGATATGTGGGGAGGTTAAAGAGTGGGATAAAATGTCGTCTTGGAGAATAGGTCTTTTAATGAGTCATCATGTAACGATGAATTATTTGTGTTCCAGATTCTTCAAAAGAGAAATATTCTGTTTCACAACTTTCGAGAGGAAACCAGAAAATTTCCTGCTTTCTCACCTTTTGTCCAGTAACAAGGAAATCGACTTGCTCTCTGGGTGCATTTACCCTAGAAAGGGGACACACAAGAAAGGGCCACCCCAGTCCTAATAATGGAGTGAAAACCGCCCTTAAGAGAAATTCACTACCCCTAAAGAGAAATCGGTTTGGGGGTCAGTGTGCCGCAGACAGAGGGTGGTCTCGTAAATCAGTAAAGAGGGAGTAGGAAGCGGACGGAGTCGTAAATCTAAGGGCCAGTTACCAAGCTGGCAGTGGAGGTGCCACCTTCAATTCATCCCCTGTTGCATTCTGTAGAAATTGGGTCGATTTTCTGGGTGGTGCCTTCAGCTGTACCGCTCAAGAACGCATAACGACGCAGAAATGCGATGCTCAAAAGCGTGTCGTATGGTTTTGTCATTATTGAATGTCCATTGTGAACGTAGAAGCCCATGTATATGGGTCAGGGAATAATGTATGTACAATAAGGAAGATAAATCACTGTACCATCTTGGTTCCTAATATAGTAAAAAACAGACAGAGAGTTATGATCGAGCAAACTCCATCGGGTACTGGAAGGTGTTGCAATGGGGGTAAAAGAGCATCAGAATAGGATCAGAGTACTTAATATATAGGGTATCCTAGTTCAATGTGCCTCTCATTTTATTGATTTTTTAAGATATCAAAAAACTTTAAATGGTAATTGCTCTTTATTTTTTTATTGCCTACTATTCCCCTTTATTTTTTTATTGCCTAATATTGGTCGATTGCTTATTGATTGATGGCCCAGTTGTCTAAGGCGCTATGTGTAGTCATTTTGATGAGCAGGGGATCCTAGGTTCCCCGGGCTGATAACGAAATTTCAATTAAAATGTCAAACACATGCCTAGGAGTCATCGCGAACATATATCTAACCGATAGATGAGTTAGATCTATAGCCCACCTGCTAAAGTCATCAGCAGTCTGAGCAGTCGACACCTATCCATCCAAAAAAGGCTGTTATAGTGAACAACCCTGATGCGTCCTATCTGGACTTTTGCTTTAGCAGTACATGCTCCAGATCTGCATTTTGACGACTAGAACATCAACATAATGCTATATTGCAGCGAAGGATTGTCATGACAATCATAAGTACGATACCCTGTATCAGTTTTGGTAACTACAACTAAATTAGTTACTACAATGGCGAATAATAACTACAGCTTGTTATCTATTAGTGATTATTTTCAGAGTAGTAACTAATCCAGTTATTTGATTTGTATCCACTAGTAACTATCAACTAATTTAATTACACAATTTCGTTACCACTAGTAGGTAACTAATAACTAATTAGTTTTTAGTCGTTATTCGCGCGAATAATAACTAATAACTAAATTTGCTTCCGATTTTACCTGTAAGATGACCTGGCTGTCATGACATGACTATTCGACCGAATTTCTTAATGTTTGTTTTTTTCTTATACATTCGCCAAATAGTGACGAAATTTAGATTTTTCGGGTCAAAATACACGCAAACACTAATTAGTATTGTTTTACGTAAAAACTAGCACTTGAAGTCATGTTACGTGCAGAAAATTTCCTGTACATTGTTAATAGTTTCGATTTTGATGTTTTCAACGAAAAAAAAGTTGTCTATTAGTTATTATTCGAGCGAAAAATGATTAAAAATTGATTAGTTATTAGGTACTGGTAGCAACTACATTTTGTACAACTAAATTACGTATCTACATAAATTTGTATAGGTGTACGCCTACCGAAGAGAAATTGATTAGGTTAAATAACACAACTACACTTTACACGAGCTGACCCACGAACTGGAAATTAAGATATAAAATAAATCAACTACCTACCCTCTAAAAGTCCTTCTACAAGTGACAAAAGTTATAATAAACCTTAAGTGAAGTAATTCTATTGGAATTATATCAGCTAACATGAGCGCTTTGACATGGGGATTTTGCTTCCATGTTATAGATTTTATTTCCTGCCAAAGTTCTAGCCCCTAATGAGAGTAAAAGGATGAACTTACAGCGGCCTAGGTGATTTGATCCGATTCTTTGGGATGATGTCTATTACTGAGACCCAAAAAACATCATCTACTGCTGCCTTATACATTTTCGAGATCTCGAAATTTGTGTATTTCACCCCTTAATTACTCAATATTATTCACCCCTTTGGGCTTGATCAAAATTTTTGCCGATGTCACTGCCACATCTCTGGCCTATTTACGATTTTAAAGTCAAACTTTATAAAGTATGGTCCTGTAGTTTCGAAAATTTCCGGACGGCAGACGGAGCACGGTAGACCGACGGATTTTTTTTTTTTTTTTTTTTTCACCCTCCTTTTTGTAGAAAAGGGAGTATTACAGTCGTAGAAACGGCAGCACTTGGGAGTGGGGATGCATTTTCTTTGCGTTTCAGAGGGGGGTGGGATAAATAAATCTGAAAATGAATTGCTATATATATGTACCTATATGGACAAAATTTTGTGTTCACTACTCCCCCAAAATCGCTGGTCCGATATGAACCAAAATTCCATATGACGTATTATGTCGGTACTTGTGCCACGCAGACTTTGGTTAGGATCAGCTGACCACGAGCCGTAATAATGATGACAAAATCATACTCAGATCTCTTCTATTCACCGTAGGACGTTGAAATTTGACAGGGAACCTCTCTGAGACAGCAAGAGACGAGCAAAGTGAGGTACGCCTTAGCTGAGTGAGCTAAAATCTCTTCTGTTTACCCTAAGACGTTGAAAATTGATAGAGAGCCTCTCTAGGACGGGACGAATGAAAAGACGGGCTCCACCCAGATCTCTAGCTGACCGATTCGAAAAGTTGGTTTTGCTTACTCAAACTGCTTGTTTTTTTTTTTTTGTTTTTTTTTTATTCGATTTTTAGATTATACAAATCTTGCAACGTAAACCAACAAATTTGGTGGGGGGGAGGGGGGGGGTTCTTTTTTTTTTTGGTCGATGACTTCGACTTGCTAAGGTACATTATTGAAAATAGTAAACCAGAAGTAGAAAAGAACCACAGTTGATTGGTTCTTTCTTAAAAGAAAATCTTAAATGATTCCGTTCAGCATAAGAGAACTACGTTGCATCGGTTCCCTTTTTATGAAAAAATTCAAGTATCATTAGGTTTAAAGAACATATCAAACCAATGAATCAATATATTTTTCTAAAGATAGTTGTTATCGCGTGCGATAGTTACAAGAGTTCCAAAAATATTGCTTAGTAAAAGTCAATGTGATTTGATGGAAAATAGTAAGTTTTTCACAAAGAACGTATCATGGTAAAATAAGAGAGATCCAAACAAATAATATGGTAATTCACAAAGTAGGGCAATACATTTGAGTTAGGTGATGCAGGCAACCTGGCAACGTAATGGCATTTGACCAGTAGATATTGGCAAAAGAACCAACCAACAAATGATTGTTAGTGCTGAAATCGTAGTGGATGGTTTCATAATAACAGGAAAGAGCCAGGCCACAATCTTTTCGAAATCTTTTTGGCTGAATGTGTGACGCATAATCCGTAAAAACAACGGAAAAGAACCAATCTACTATACTGTTGATTTTTGAGTACTTAAAATGTGTTAGTAGCTATTCTTCAGCATCAAAAAGATGAAAAAGGCCTTATACCCTCTAAATAAATTCCAAAAGGAAGATGAAGGCCGTATTGGTGAATTTGGAGCATTTTAATTCTGGTAACTTTTTCGGTTTGGTCCCTATGTGGGCTGGTTCCTTTTCGCTTGGTTGTCCAATTGAGATAATCTATTTTTAAAAAACCTTTTTCGTTCAAAATTAGTTCAAATGAGCGTAAAGTTCTTATTTTCAACCGTACTCGTATTCTTCACCTCTAAAAACTACCGCTCTCTGGGCTTCCTTCGTTCAGATTTGACCCAGTTCCTTCGGACCCAACTATAAGGAAATGCCCTCGAGGAAGCGCTCAGGGTTTTCGACCATCAATACATTTACAACCTCTGCCTCTCTTCCAGCTCTATTGTCTCGGCCCTCGGGTGTGGGGCCCATTGATTTATGGGCCGCCTTCCTCGTGTCCACAGCCGATAGGTGTTCAATAGGGTGTGCACTATGTAGCACACTGACATACAATCCGAGACTGGCTTTCGAAACAACTAACTCATAATATTCCATCCATCCACACTCATCGAACATCAGCTGCTCATTGTTGAGCCTCGAGATCGTCAATTATTAGTATCGGATCTTTTCTCGATTAGTCGGTAGGATTTCTTGTGGTTTGTTTTGCTCCTTCACTACTAAAAGTAAGAAAGAACGCAATAAGTCGTCTGTCGTCTTGTCATTTTGATTCCGTTTCCACAGTCTGTGGTAAATGCTTATAAGTTTTAGTTCAATTTTGATGATATTTTTGTTATAAATCATTCCAAGTTTTAGTTCAACTTTGACGAAATTTTCAGGCATTGTGCGGATAGCTTTCATATTGTTCCTATAATGTTCATTGCTGGTGGCCATGCGTTAACGTGAATTTCTAATAACGTCAATTTCTTACGACACATCAACCTGATTTTGCGCAATCGTGCATATCTTATATAATAGCGGTTTATTGTCACTTACCGGTCCGATTTCGTTCAAACTCGAAGGGCGGTTAGGTGTCCTAAAATTTTTATTGCGATTGGTTGAGTACCAAATATTTGATGAATTGATTTGTTATTTGCTGGTTTTCATGCTCTGTTGATTACAGAAATACTACTTGTTCCCTGCAAATCTGGCGCACTTCAACTTCTTTAAATGCATTCAGTTAATAGGAGAAAGATGAGTCTATTGGCCAGAATGTGGACCAGCGATATTAGCGAAATGGCTATTTAATACGTCAAATGAAACCGTTCATATTTACAAATGATTTCTTCCTAACTTGCAAAAACGTTGAATCATGGGATGAAAGAAATCGATGTGGTGTGGAGGCTAAGTTTCAGCCTCGTAAAGCAATCAGGCATGATATAGATTAGACTCAAAGCCCAATCAGCTGGTCAGGGTGGATAGTGCACATTGATTGAATCCTGCCTATTCCAGAGAGTCCGATTTCGTCTGCTATCACACCACATTCGACTCTATTCAGGACGACCACCCTGCAAATTATTACACAACGAGTAACTGTTTGTGTACCAGAGAGCCTTTTCACGCATAGTACTGGTCTATAAATACAATTATTGGATATTACTATCTACTGAAGTCACTATAAACTAAAATTAAAGCGACAAGGCAACTACCGACCGAAAAGTAAAGAAGTAAAATCTCATAAATCAAACCCATATATCATTCATCACTAGTCCGTTCATTATATGTAAGACATTTATAATATACTATAATTATTTATAGCCAGTTTTGTATAATGCATTTGTACCCAGTTATTTATAATGTTGTTTAGTCTAGTTATATTTAACCAGCTAGTTCATTCGACGTAGTTTATGAAAGAATTTTTATGAAGCCCATGCAGAATATCAGGTGTTCTCATTGATACTCATTTTGACTTTTTTTTTTTTTTTTTTTTTTTTTTTTTTTTTTAAGCAGAGAGCAAAGTGGTGAATGTATGAACCAGAACTGTCTGGTTCACTTCTTTAAAATTGTGCCTATCGATAACAAATAAAAAACCGGGTGTGGTACAAATAAAACATAAAAAAAAAAAAAAATAAATTACAACTTGAGAAACCACTCACCTAGTCTGAATGAGCTCTATATAGCTTATTTCATCCCAATTTGACTGAAGGAGCTAATCACTAGAACGTGGCCTTTCTGGTTGCGGTAGAGTATAACTACAACATGAGAAAACACTCTACAGCTGAGTGAGCTTTGGAACTAATTTTTTCTGCTTCTCTGGGAGTGGTAGTATATGATTGTAGTTGATACTTTGCTGATAAAACTGACAGAATTGATTAGAAATATATACGATGTCACTCTTTAATCTACATTTAGGCCTTGGAGAGCGAGCGGGCTTAGCTAGTTGTTTAAACGTAGTGGATGCTACAAGTAGAATGAAGCGATACGGTATGTAATTACTATCGGCAATAGAAACGGTTAGAAATGGTTGAAACATTGTTTCACCAGACTGATGTTGATTGTTGCAAGAGAAAAGGTTCCTCTTATCAGGGATTGCAACATGATCATTTTTTAACTCACAGTTTCACCATTGGCTTTAATTTCATTCGCATGAGGAAAAGGTCGATTAAATTTCATCAGATAGAACAGTGGATAAACAGATGCCAAACGCTACTTCTGACAGCAGTATCAAAACCTATTACACCGTAATATAATAAACCGTATAAACATTTATTATACTTTTGTTCTTACGATACAGGCATTTCACGTATCGTAGGCATTAGACGAGAGGAGAAGCGAAAGCTCCGTGGGTGCTGGCAGGTACACGTTGGATGAGGCAGCCGTCAAGGAAAATGACCGCTTGATGGTGTTATTGACATTAAATCTACCCTGCTGGTCCCTCCCACGAACTCAAGCTTCCATCCAAATACGACCTCTGAACGAATGCACCAGCTAATCTCCACATATGACTCCTCAACAGAAAATTGCTTACTCGGTAGGGACTTATATTATAGTGAACTCATGCAGGCAGTTAACAATCATGATTCTTATTAAGCTAATGTAACTGTAGGTAGGCACATCGGCCCTCAATCACCATAAACAGTTCAAACGAGTTTGAAGAAATATGTTCCAGTCAAATTCGCTTTTGGCAAGTTCAACAATAATTCATTAATTAAATATCATATATAATATAATATATATGGTATACATATTCTGCATAGTTACTTAGAAGGTATATCTAGTTATTTGAGTGTTTATAATTTACGGAAATGATTGATTTTGTTGGCATAAATCAACAAAAAATTATTTTTGAAACAAACGAAAATAAATGAATTCTGGATACCCCATGGTAGGTACAGGTCGTGCTGTTTTAACAGTGACATAGCTTCAATGTAGTCGCCTGGCAATTCACAAAAGAATTCATGGTAATATTTTCATTCGATCCTATAGTAGTTGTGGGGAAAGAACAATAATAATAATAAGGAAAACTCAGAATTTATTGATTCTGTATTCAATAAAATGTCGTACTTAAATTCAATGAAATAATCTCCTCCTTGCATTGAAACTTTTCAAGCAAGTACGTTTTGAAAATGTCAATATTTTTTTTCTGTTTTTAGATGTGACCACAAATTTTGAAAGAAAGCCTTCTACACGAAAAAGGTGAAACACATACCTAATTTCAAACAGTAGGCGAAATAATTTGAATCAATAAATTTTGATATCGGTAGATTACATGATTCTTTTGCTCACCGTTAGACCAGGTAATTTATTGCTAAGAGATTTCCGCTGTAATCAAGTCTGCTGGTAAAGTGCTGTAAATCTTTTTTCAGCCTAAAGAGGCTATTAGGCTAATTTTATTCCTATTCGTCTTGTATTGCTGTCATTTAAAGGGAGCATCCTGTGGGAAATTGGGTTACATTGGGAAGGTGCTGTCACACGCAGTTCAGTTGAAGAGGGTCTAAGACTAATTTCCATTCTATTTGACTTAAAAAGCTGAAATTGAGCTCCCTAGGGAATGCCAATGCCGGTAGGGTGGCGTGAAGTCCTGTTCAGCTGAGAGGGGCTTCAAGACTAACTTTACTTCTTTATCTGACCCATATTGCTGATAATTTAAATAGAGCTTCTTATGGGCAGCTCGGTTATAATGACAAGGTTCTGTGACAGGCAGTTTAGTTGAAGAGGATCTGTGATAAATTTCCTTTCAATTTAACTTACGAAGCTGAAATTAAGCTCTGTAGAAACGGGTAAGGTGCTGTGAAGCTCAGTTCAGGTCAGAATTTTACTCCTATTCAACCAATATTGCTGACATTTTAAATTGAGCATCCTATAGGAAACTGGGTTAAAATGACAAGGTGCTGTGACATGTAGTTCAGTTTAAGAATCACTATCTACCTCATTCTTGGATTTAATGGAATACATAGATCTTCAATGTAAGATCGCGAAAATCCAATAACACTAGGAAGACTGTTCCTTCTAAGGATGCTTCAATTCGTCGTACTAAGAAATCACCTTTCTTTCACGTTTGCAATTAATCTAGTAGATAATCAGAACAATCCAAATCTTGTCCCGCTTTTTCTGATGGTAATGATCATAAACTGCATACATGCCGCAAGTATTTGAGTCTTTCTATTCCTAACCGCCTATTACTGGTAAACTAGCATAACCAATGTCGTAATTGCCTAGGAAAACATGCATTGAAGAGTTGTAACTCTGCTCACCGATGTAATTCAACCAGCTGCATCACTCCAATGTACACTACTTTCTTGACAAGACTGTGACCAAACTGATTTTTCTACATAATGCTACTTGTACTAGTGTAACTAATAATAATGAAAGCTCTAGTTCATTGTAAGGTGTAACCTCAGGAACAACCATCCTTTCTGCTTGTAGTGACACTCATTAAATGAGCACTAGTACTTCAAATCATACTATACTCCTGAGCACTGCCATTGTTTGCATTAGTGACCGCAATGGAATACTCCAGCCTGTGCGACCTTTAATAAATCAGGTATTCCAAATTAATTTAATCACTTCTGCCTGTACAAAACGACTGAGTCTAAAGTTACGTAAGAGGTTGCACTGCGTCCGATCTGCTGGTGGAGTGACCCGGAACAGCGATGGTTCTGTCATTTGTACTATACAACCGAGCGACGCAAGCAATCTATCTTTCAATACTGATGCTTTCATCATGCCTCAAATCTCAAATACCCAACACCAGTTCCAGCTGGACTCTTTGCTACGTGCGACGTTTTCATGCTTGAAGCTGGCTGACCCACACTTTGACTAGCTTGGTGAAGTAGAATTTTTATTAGGGGCTGAAATTTTTGGTCTCATCGTCAATAGTTCTTTCAACTTTATCCCTGGGGAACCGGCAGCACTTTCAACTTGTTTTGGGTGGTTATTTGTAGGCAAGGCTCCTTAGCTCGAAACCCGACTCCTTCTCAACTACAATGCTCACCACCTCTTCCTGTGAGTCTCTTGAAGCATGTGAAGCTTTTTAAATCCACATACTCTCGCTCACCTTCAGGTAGGTATATAGTTAGACTCCCCTTCTACAGCAGGCCGACTACATTCGAAACTTGGCCCTCTAGTGTTTCACAGCCCTCGAATCCCGAATGCTCAGGCAACCAAAGTTGAAGGAACAGTACAACACCTTAATGAATGACTATATTTCACTCCAGAACACGTCACTTTCTTCAGTCCCAGCTGACTACGTAATCTCACATCATGTTGTTTTCAAGTAAGATAGTTCAAGTACTAAACTTAGAACAGTTTTTGAAGCGTCTTTCCGGCCTACCCCTGGCCAACCTTCTTTAAATTGTCTATTAATGTCTGGTCCAAAACTTCAACAAGATATTACTGACATCTTGTGTTATTTTCGTCTATTCCCTATAATAATCTGTGCAGACATCAAAATGAAGTATCGACAGATCTCAGTTCACGAGGAAGACAGACATTTTCAACATATCTTCAATCGTGAATCCCAGTGTACTAAAATTTAGGAGTATACCCTGGCAACTGTAGCTTTCGGCTTAAAACCATCGGTGTTTTAGGCTCAACCCACACTTCTTCAATTGATAGAATACGAAGGGAACAACTACTCCATTGCATCCGATTCTCTAAATCATCATCTCTTTATAGACGACTTCGTTACTGGCGCGCGTGATGAGGTAACCACTCTTGCTCTTAAAAACGAGCTCATTGAACTCCTCTCTCCAGGAGGGTTTGAATTAAGGAAATGGCCTACCAACCATCCATAAATTCTTTCTGACATACTGGTTGAAAATCAAAACCAACCATCGAGTTTCCTCCCTCCTGAAGATTTTTTTCTTGAAGGTTCTGGGTATAATTTTCAATCCCCAAACCGATTGTGACTCATACACTGTGAAACTAAATCTTATACGCAAACCGAAGGAGGAGTTTTATCTGAAATTTCGAAGATATTTGACCCTTTAGGATGATTGGCTCTAGTTACGTTCTAAACAAAATGCTTAATGCTAACTACCTGACAGCGTGGCTTAAATTGGGTTGACATTCTCCCAGACGATCTTGTTGAATTTTGTGATGGATTGGTTATTTATGCCATTACTTCCAATGACAGTATAGTGTCTCCGCATTTACTGAAGACCGATTCCAGGTTACTGAAGTTCCGTGATTCCACCATAGTACTGCCGTGGATTAAGACACCACCATACCTCTTGAAAGCTTTCGTCACCAATAGGGTTGTCGGGATTTTGGAAAATACTTCTCCTGAGCAGTGGCATCATGGTAAGACTGAACAGAACCCTGCTGGTTTAGCATCACGTGGCTTGATTGTCAGTGACCTCATGAAAAATGATTTATGGTGGAACGGCCCCAAATTTAACCTAAAATCTCTGCCATTCGATTACACTCTCATCGCAAAATCCATAGTAACAACCGAAAATCTTCCGTAATTGATTTCTGCTATTGAAAGAATTCCCTCATTATCCAAATTGACTCTGTATGAGTAATACAGTAGGAAGTACCACAGTCTGAAACTCAAAGCTCTGTAGGAGTGACACAGTGAGAAGTATTTACCAACTGTGTATCATAGTCCGGAACTCAAAGCTCTATAGGAGTGATACAGTACGAAGTACCAAAGTCTGGAACTCAGAGCTCCGTAGGAGTAATGCTGCTCCTGAGGTTATTATTTTCCTTTTCTGCCCTTTTTGCATCTCAAACAATAACCACCGATTCGTCAAGTAGTCCTGGAGAACACGGTACATATATGTAGGTACACAAAAGTTCCTCAGGGCTTCGAGGATATTCTTCCATCTGGCCGAGTTGAACGAATTTCTTACATCCAGGGTTACCATCATGCATATCTCCCTAGACCGATGGATCCCTGTTTGCGTTGATCGTACAGCTGCAACTACTTCACTGACTGCATCCACAGTCGATCATCCTACAGTGAAGCCATATTGCTTTGGGGACAACCCTCCAGCCTCTGCCACTGCATCTAGGGTTCTGCATTTCAGCATCTTCTCATAGAGCTTTTCAGATGTGCCCAGTATACATAGTGGCCTATGGGCAGATGCTGTACTGGGGTCGCCTTTTCCCTTTCCGATAAAAACAAGTCTTGCCATCTTCCACTGTTCTGGGAATATGCCCTCTTAGGCATGCATTATACATGTCTAACAACACCTCCGGTTGAAATTTTGCCACAATCTTCAGAATTTCCACTGGGATCCCGTCTAGACCGGGAGCATTTTTGTTCTGCATGGATCTTGCAGCCCGTAGCAGTTCGTCTCTGGTAAACAAGGGTATCTCATCCATAGGAACCTCGATAGCGTCATAATCTTCTATGGGCTCGGAACTCACAGCACTGTAGGCAAAACACAAAGGGAAGATCATGGGCTCTAAAGATAATTTAGGCCAGATAGCTTTGAATTTCCTGAGCAATTACGAATATTTACGAGATTTCGTAGTTCCGTTTGTTTGTTGGTCTGCCCCTACATTCGAAATTTCAATCAATGTCTCTCATAAATATTCAACCTCCTTTGATTAAGTCAGTCAAAGTCAGACGAGTGTATTAGCCCCACATTTATTCCATGGCACAAATCGTACATACTTACTGAACCGATTAATTGGAAAGTATACAGGGTATGCACCATACTCGCAAGAACAACAACTTGGAAACAATCCATTCGATTTGAAACCTTTCAACAATCATTCTGCAGTAAAGTTTCCTTGATAAACCCACGTTTAATAGCACATCTTGCACAGGCTTCTTTATGTATCCGACGTTTTAAATGACCGCTAATTGTCAACCATTATGATAGCGCATAAGGACGCCGATCGAGAGTGCATACTGCGCGTTTTTTCACAATTTTTACGACATCCGGTCGAAAGTCGATCGTTGGAAGGTAAATAACCGATTTTTCCGAGAGGACCTCAGATCTGCCGGTGTTCTTGGGAGCGAGCTAAGTGTGCCGAGGAGAGCAGGAGCAGGAGCTCGGCCACGGGGTCGATGGCCTCTCGGAAGAAGAAATTCCTTCACCGGAACGCCTCACCCGTTCTCGCTCACTCTTTTTCTCCCAGAGATTTTTCGCCTGAGATTCTTAGCTCCACACTTTTCGAGTAATATATTTTATCAACTCGCTGGGCGCCTCTTCAATTTTTATGGGATAAATGGGATTAAAACGTAGTAACGACCAAGTAAAGAGAGAAAAAAAAAAAAAAATTAACCTCACCTCAAAATTGGTTGGTTCACGTTTCAAAATGCGTGGAATCCAAAAACTGCTAATTATTACACACAGTGTTATTATTTCTGTATTAGACAGCCCTTCCACTAATATCACAGTTCTGTAATATAATTGAGCCCCATATACAGGGTGTTCGTTTTAAGGCAAACAAAACTTCAGGGATCGATTTTAGAGCTCATTTCTGATCTAAAGTCCTCCTAGGGATTTTTTTAAACGTTTAGTTTTCGAGTAATTTAATTTTAGCAAATTTTTGTAGAAAATGAAGCTATTGCAATGGCTCGGGAAATTTTAAAATAAAATTTTTCGAAAAACGTCTTAATCGAAATCCGTTTTGAGGCATTCTGAAACGAATCCTAGAGTTTAACGCTTTTTCATATATATAGATACATATACACATAATATGTATACGTATCATTCCAGACGATAACTCTCCTTAGGATAGAAATTCCGTTCTTGCGCCAAAAAATCAAGTTTTCCAAAAGAAAGGGTGAGTTCATTGGCCAGCTCTTTTTGAGCACATTAAATTGGCAACATTTCAAAAAATTTGCTTAAAAAAAAAATCACTAAAAACGGCTAAAAATCGTTAAAATTATATTGTTTTTGCAAAATATTGCTCAAATAAAGTTTATTAACTATAAAATAGAACATTAAAAAATTTATGTACAAAATTATGCTAAAAAATGTACTTAAATTTCATTAAAATTTGCCAAAAAATCGACAAAAACAGCAAAAAATGCTATAAATCCAAAACCTCTTTTGTGGATAGCAGGTTATTATTTAAAATAAGTTTTTTGCCATAAAATTGGTAGTAAACAATTTCATTGCATTCAAAAAGCTCTAATTTGAAAACAATTTAACATTATAAAATTCGATAATTTACGGAAATTTTAAGATGATTTTCCTGTTTTGTACCTCATGACTTCAACACTGCGATAACACCCCTTAGAATCCCTGTAAACTCGAAAATTAAAATTATCCCTGTAATTAGGAGAGAAAATTATGCTTTAATGTTGAAAAACATGTTTTTTCCCCCGATGAAAACGAAAGATTTCGTGAAAAATGAATCTCCACTTTTACTTATTTTTGTCGCTGAACCGTATGGCAACAAATGCAGATCTCCTCAACTCTGTTATAACTGAATTCCGCTCTTTAATTCATGAATTTTATTTTATTTGTTATGCACAATTTTTCGTTTTTAAGGGTTGTGATGGATAGGAGTTGTTCCTCCTACTCGATTCTTGAATACGCTGCAGCTGAGGATATTCCTGGCGGTTTATTCAACCTTCAGGATATCCTCTGGGTGTAGCAGGTCAATCTCCGTATCCCCTTTGAAGGTGTAAATGTTCCTCTCATCACCTCTCGTTGTCACAGGGTAAAGCTAGTTAGTTAAAATATAAAACTTGGTTAGTTATTTATAACGGAGTTAGCCAGATTTGCAAGTGTTACCATCCGATACAGCGAGAAAAAATACGTAGAAGCCGGCCCCAAACTCTATGTTTATATAGGGTTATTTTACAAAAAAACCCTGTTTTCATTGAAATAACCATGTTTTTCAACATTAATGCATAATTTTCTCCCGTAATTAGCAAAGTAGAAGTAAAGTTGACTACACCGTTGGAATGCTGAAATGTTGAGGAATTTTTCTCCGTGGATTGGCTTTCCAAAATATGTGTGGTAGAAAGACAAATGAAGCAGAAAGACAAACTGAAAGCAGAATGACAAACAGAAAAAAAAGTCAAATTTCGAGAAACTTTCAAATTTTTTTTCCAGCCTCTTTTTTACGAATTAAGTCAATTCGAATGTAACGTACCTACCTGAAATACTAGTCAAAAATAAATAACAACTATACTTGGCAAAAGATGTAGACATGACAAAATACATTCTCAGTTCTATGTTGATTGAAGGAATATGTGTGCTGTTTTCTGTATTTGAATAGGAGTAATCATTGACTCAAATTATAGATTATAGGATATCTACACTTGATGGCGCAGTCGGTAGGACCCGAACAGGCAGAACATGCTTTTTATCGGGTAGTTCGAGATACAGATACTTCATCAATGATTTCTACTATCATTCCGTTTCTTGTAATCCAACAAGATATCAACATGCAGCTCATCAAAACCATACTCACCAGCTTTAATCAGTCACTGATTTCAATTATGGAATAGACAGGCAGCTCTCAGTGTAATCAACTCGATGCAAGGAAGGTGCTCTTGTATCATGATGTGAGTCAGCGCCTGATGATCCGTATGAACAACAAATCTTCGCCCCTCAAGATACGTTCTAAAATACTTTATAGCATTTATCACTGACAGGCTTTATCAGTTACTGAATAGTTAAATTTCAGCTTTGCTGAAGATGTGGGAATAATAACCAATAACCCGTAACTGAAGACTTTTCTTCTGTGCCACATCCTATTGGTATAAAATCTCTCAATGAGTGAAAGTCATGAGGACGCTGCATGTTTCTCACCTTATTTATAGACTCTTTTTTTTTTGCTGTTTCTATTGATTGCTCGTCCCAAAAAAGTAATTTTATATTGAACGATAGCGCTTTTCTTTAGATTTAACTGCAGTTTGGAATCCATTATTCGCTGCAATACCAGATATGTTTTATTTGCACCATCGGGTACAATGTATGTCCATTATGTCCTGATGGGATATAATGTGGAAATAAACCAAAGTCAAGGAAAAGAGTTAAAAGATGTTGACGCTATTTCGCGGCTGTTTGTTGGAGACCAAGGAGTAACAAGAGTTGTCTATGTTCTCATAAGAGGAAGAATTACAGTCCCTAAAGAGGATGTACCCAAGATATTGTTAGGAATCAAGGTTTCCATATGATAATTTGGTTGCGTAAATAAAGTACTCAGTTTGTGTTTGGATTTCAATGAGTGCAGTCTTGTGTAATTGTTAAGTTCTTAACATTGGTGTCAGAAGTGGGATGGAGTGGAGACTGCCTCCCAGAATCCCTTTCGGTAATCGAGTACCGGTGAGAAAGGAAGAAAATGTACAGAAAATTCAGAAGAGAGGAAATGTTCGGAGAATTCAGGAGCAATCGAATTCAGTTTCATTCAAACGTGCTGTGATCGAAGATGATGAACAGATGTGGTGCCAAGAATGCGGTAGGCCTAAAAATTTACATTCAGTGTTTTGTCCTTTGAATGTAGAAGCTGCATTGGAAATGGCAAAGAACGCAGAGGAGAAAACTAATAAAGTAAATTATTTCGAAGATTTTGAACTTTCAAAGACCATGGTGATGCATCAAACCTCTTTAATTGCTAAGGAATCGTACAAGCCAAGCAACAGGCCTCAAATTTACAATCACCCTGTCAATGAGTCAATTCAAAAACAAAGTATAAAAAATATTTCTGTACCAAAGAGTCAGACTTTGAATGGTGAAGAGAACAAGGACGTCAAAAATTATGAAACAAAGCAGCCTCTAGGTAGAGAATGCTTTTGCTGGCGGTGTGGTATACCCGGACATTTGGGTAATAGATGTCTAAAAAGTCCTCGTCGCTTCATTCAACCAAAGAACACGAAGATGCCAAAAATTACAAAAACTACGGGTGAGGGAGAATGGAATATTGAAATGCCTTCCCAAGTAGATCAGGCATACATTATACTCGTAAATAACAAAAATGAAGTACCCGAGAAAATCAAAGATTCTTCGATTTATGTTGGACCAGTTAAATCAAGATGCAGAGAGGAGCCCATTGAAACTTGTTCAGAAGTACTATTCTGGGAGATGACAGAGGAGGGTCCTGAGGAAAAGGTTGAGGAGGAGTCCGCGGAGGAGAATGAAGGAGCGGCTGAGGATCTCGAAGAATCTGGCGAGGAAAATCCACCAGAATCATCTGAACAGCCTGAGGAATGTCAAGCTACAACACTTGTTGAAACTGAAGCGGAGACTGATGGAGAAATAGGGGATACAACAGCACCCGACACAGAAGAGGAAAAAGAGTGTGCTGAGAAGAAAGATTTCGGATTAACTGGCGAAGTGGCATCGATACCTATGGAACCAACAGAAACAGGGGTAGAGATAAAATCTTTAGAACTAAAGGAGCTTGTTGAAGACATGGCGTCAATGAGTATGGAGCAGGATCTTGAGCCCACTCCTCACCAAGAAGCAATCCAAGACATAGTAGAGAAAGAGTTGGAAAAAGCTCTCGGTTCTGAGGACAAGCCAGCCATCGATGAGGTTGCAGAAAAGGTTGGAACATGGACGGACAAAACTGCCCATCAAGTCGAAGAAAAATATTCGGCTAAACGTTTTACTGGACCTCCCGATACACAAAGATCATTCTGGGGCAGCAGCATTGGGGATTCGGCCTCACAAATTGAGATTCCCAGTATAATTGAGATCTATATAAATACCGTTCTCAAAGGCAATGAACACGGATCAAGAGCCAATGAAACAGAATTCAGTAACGATGAAGCAACTAGATGGGTCAATGTCATAAGTCTACGTTATAGGAAGGTCAGAAGAACTGAAGGTATAAAAATGAAAAAAATCAAGTGTCGAAATTGGTGGAAGCGAGTTCGTTGGAAGAATAAGTGCTGTGTTATTGATTCTTTGATTGAGTCAATCAACGAAATCTTGAAGAGATTGTGGTGAATCTGGACTGTCCATAATTATAGTCGGACTAGGACTCTTGTGAAAAAGAGGGGGAATAGTGTTAGGAATCAAGGTTTCCATATGATAATTTGGTTGCGTAAATAAAGTACTCAGTTTGTGTTTGGATTTCAATGAGTGCAGTCTTGTGTAATTGTTAAGTTCTTAACAATATTGAGGTTTTGCCACTATGATCCTAGCTCAGGGGTAGTAAAGGTTCACTTGGCCCAAGATGAAAGGAAATTTCCTCAGTTACATCAGAAGTTGTCATGACTGTCAGCTGAGTAAATTCAAGTTTAAACCAAAGCCTGATGTGATGATTATTCCTAAGATGGCCAATACTTAATTTGATATGCTCCATCTAGGTTTTTATGAAGTCAGTAAGAAACCGGAAACTAACAAATCAACCAAATCATTCCTGGTGATGGTGGATGAAAATTCTAGATTCTGTATGGGAAAAGCTATGAAAGAAAATAGTAAGGCAATAATGAATTTCTTGACGGACAAGTCCTCTTACTATCTACTCACCTCACCATCCAGCAGGTAACGGATTGGCGGAAAGGAAAATTAGGGATATTAAACTATTCCTCGCTCTTTATCAAAATTTTCGAGGAGGCTGGAAAGGGTGCCTTGAAGCAGCAGTGACCCATCTAAACTGCTCTTACTCTGCAGGCTTAGGCTGCTCACCATACTTAAAAGCATATGGTGTTCCCCCTTCACTTCCAGCAGACAAGGAGTATGGTATCACCTCTGACATGATTGAAGAAAAATGTTCAACAATTGAAAAAGAGGCGGCTTAACGAAACAGGATCAAGAAATATTTTGACAATCAGCATGCAAAGAAAATTCAACCTATTTTGCCAGGAAACTATATATTGGTTCCAAGTGGAGTTTCTAACAAGAATCCAGTTGTAAATGGACCGTTTCTTACAAAGAGAGTCATTAATATGAATTCCATACCAAAGGCTGTTATATATGATGATCCATCAGGGCAAGAGAAGACAGCTGCAATGAAGAACATTGTGCATTATCATTGTAGGAGCAATGTCAACCATGAGTCCGGGAGATTGTAACTTACCTCCAATACTATTCAAAATAATAAATAACAACTACTTAGCTACAGATAGACATGACAAAATACATTCTCAGTTTTGTGTTGATTGAAGAAATATTTGTTGTTTTCAGTATTTGAATAGGAGTAATCGTTGACTCAAATTATAGATTTTAGGATATCTACATTAAAAAATATTAGTTTGACATCAAGTAGAAAGGAAATTTGACTCTCTTTCTAACGATGTCTTTATTTTTGTGTTTACAGTGACTCTATGGGGAGTTTTGGCCGTGTTAATGTCATACTCATAAGGTACAAAACACGAAAATAATCTTAAAAATTAAATTAATCGAAAACTAAGCGTTAAAAAAATCTCTAGAAGGAACTTTTGTTAAGAAATAAACTCTAGAATCGATCCTTGAAGTTTTGTTTGCCCTAAACCAAACACCCTGTGTTAACGAAACTCGGTGCATCGCGCCTCGCAAAAGGGTTCACACCCTATTTAAAATTTCAGCACCGTAGATCGGACAGGAAAAAATGGCCCTAAGGTCCTGATTCTTTTGCCTTTATGCCTTGTGATTGTATTCTACGTGTTCCAAAAGCACTCCATTTGAAAATGCATCACCGTAGAGACCCCTCAGCTGATCACTGCGGCTTAGTTCATCGTAATTGTCTTCAAAATGTACCAAAGAAGCTCTATTTAAAATTTTCAGCGCCGTATCTTAATTGAGAAAGAGATTAGCTTCACATGGATCCTTAGCCTAACACACCCTCTTAAAAACGATTTGCGTAACTGAAATCCGTGGTGGTCCGGCGAAAGGCTTACTCTGTCATGGGTAGACACTATAGAGAGAAATTTATTGCAATTAAATAAAACATCTATACTTTACTAGTACTTCGGATCCATTATAGCAACATAGTATACTGACTTAGAGGGGCCTATTGAATAATGAGACAAAATTAATAAACCACCTATCAACACTTGACTAGTCCATCTATAGTCGACTCACGTTGGTGAAGTCAGCATTTATTTGGAATTATATCAGCTGTTAGATCGCCGTAGTTTATTAGGCGATTTCACTGTGTTCCACCAGTGCAGATTGCGATCGTGGTAATGACTATTTTTTCCTGTCAAAGTTCTAGCCCATAAAGAGATCGGACGGATAAACGAACAGCGATCCGAGTGGTTTCCTTCGATTTTTAGGTATGATATCTTTACCAATGACCACCAAAAAACTCTATTCTTACTAGAATAATTTCTTGATGTCGATATCTTGAATTTTAGTTCTTAAATTTGACTCTTTAGGGTTGATCGAAGTGATACCGATGTATCTTCCATATCCACGGCCGAAGTTTGATTTTTGAGCCGAATTTTCATATAGCTTGGTCCCGTATTTTCGGAAGAAATATTCGTATGACGGATCAGCAGATTTTTTCAATTCGATTTTTGGATTCTTCACATTTTGAAACGTGAACAAACAATTTTGAGAGTGGTTAAACTTCTTTTTTTTCTCTTGGTATTCTAGAAAATAATAAACCAAAATTCATATCATTTCACCTTGGCGACTATATATAGTAACAAATATTTCGTTATTATCCTATTCTAGATCTAGTCTTTGTTGTATTATTTCATTTTTGAGGTTTTTTTATCCGCTCTAGGGGCTAAACAGTGGTCATCACTGTACCCCTTATTTTATCCTCCTCCGATTTGCCAGTGGAGTCCATGATGGCACTCCGTTTGGTGGTGGAGGGGCCCCCCTTGGAATCGTACCACCAATATCAATAAACCAAAATGAATGTACCTACAAATTAATATGTGACGATTAATAATGTTCTGGAGGACCCGAAAAAGACGATCTTACCCTGAAAACGATCTTTTGACACATATGCAATCATGGCTCCCAATTTATTTTATATTAAATTAAAAAATTTACAATAACAGGACCCGTTCGTTGTTTTTTTGCAGTAACTACTTGTCGCATCCAGTAAAGAACGAATCGATATTACGAACCGGATACGAATGAAGATTTCTAACGGACGAAGAAAACTTTGAAAGGAATAACAGAGAAACTTCATCAAGTGAGGTTACGACGGAGTCGGTCCGAAGAGTGAAGGTTGATCCACTTTCTGGAGCTCTAGCAGAAGCAAGTTCGTTGACCGCGTACCACACTTACCATGCAATTGGCCGTGATCCTGAGGGGAAAAAGGAATCTGATCCTGTCTTGGTGGTAAACAATAAGCGAAACTATTAGGTTTTATATAGTTGGTCGTGAATGCATCTATAAGTGATCTTTGGTGAGTTAAATTGAGGATTTCAAGAAATTCGTGCCTTGAGGCAGTAACACAAATGATCTACATATTCAGATAATATTGAAAACATGTCTAAAAGCTGGGTGTAAAAAAATTTATGTATAAAAAATTGTCTAGGTAGATACCAGCTTGGAGGTTCCTTAAGCCTTGGTGGTTGAGTGTTAGTCGTTGAGTGTTGGTGATGCGGGAAGAATACCTTTTAGTATTCCTCCTGAAAAGGATACAAGAAAGTCCTACATACCCTGGAATCTAACGCTAAAACAACTGGATTGGTACAATCATCACTCCTCCAGGAAGAGAAGCACATTTTCAATACTCAAAACCCGGTAAAAAAAAAAACCATAAATGGTGCCCAAGTGTTGCCCTTGAGATGGGATTTGAGCAAGGTAAACCCTTCCTGTGCAAGGAAAACCCATTGTTTCACTTACATATAACTAAACAAACCTCAAATGAAACTAAGGTGCAATGCCACCCTAGTTTTGAAATGCCTGATGAAGAGTTAAGTACAATTAGACTCGAAATGCGTAGCAAGACTGGAGAAAAAAAAGGAATAATTCTTTATTCTTCCCTCATCACCAACACTCAAACTCAACACCACCAAGGCTTAAGGAACCTCCAAGCTGGTACCTACCTAGACAATTTTTTACATAAAACAAAATCCATAAAATACCTAGTTTGTAATGCAAAACTCGACGGTTAATACATATATTACAGTGGACACCCGAACTACGTCAAAACTAGTTGTAACTACTCCAAACGCCTAAAAACTCACCTACAGCCGGTCTTTAACAGATTTTACACAAAACCAATTTTTCTGTTTAAATCAGTGGTCTGGATTTTTGCTTCGCTTGCCCCTCGAAATAATACATAACATCATGTAGATAGACAATCCCTAAGTAAAACTTCAGATTTTTTGAACATGTAGATTAGTATCCTGTTGTGACTAGGTAGTTGAAACCAGTTTTGACGAATTCGGGTTTTCTCGGTAGCATTTATACTACCAAATATAAATCTTCATTGAAATACTTTTCGGTTGCTCTTTAGGGGTAAGAGAGAGTGAGTACCTAGAATGACATAACCGACATCTCCAACTAGGTATAAACTTCAGCTATGGAATGGAATGAGACATGTATATGGATATATGGATTGTGATGAGTAAAAAATTCTGTGAATTTTTACACAACTATTTCTGTATTGTATATAGCATTTCCGAACTGAGTTGAACTTTTTCCTTTTAGGTTTAAACCTTTTCCACTTAGGTTTAGACCTTTTCTATTCAGATTTGAATCTTTTCCATTTAGATATCAACCTTTTCCATTTGGATTTATACCTTTTCCATTTGGGTTTAAACCTTTACCTTTTAGATTTAAACCTTTTTCACTTACATTTAAACTCAGGAAATAATTATGCCACAACTTGAAAATGAAATCATGCATGTATTTTTTTATACACAGAAATGTAATCTATATCATTGTAAACACATGTTTTGTTAATGAACACAAGAATTTCTCATGAACAGAATATAATATACCAATTCCATTTATTATATATATTATTCTCATTTACTTAGCACCATAAATATTCTGTTCCACTTCAGATGTGACGAAAGAAAATTCTGTACGTGATTCTATAATATACAGCATTTTCGAATTGAGTTAAACTTTTTCCATTTGGGTTGAGTCCTTTTCCATTTAGGTGTAAACCTTTTCCACTTAGGTTTAGAACTTTTCCATTCAGATTTAAATCTTTTCCAGATTTAAATTCAGATTTAAATCTTTTCCATTTAGATTTAAACCTTTTTCATTGAGATTTAAAATCAGGAAATTATTATGCCACAATTTGAAAATGAAATCATGCATGTTTTTAGTGCACGAAAATGTAATCTATATAATAATGAGTTCGTTGGCCAACAATTTTTTAGCACCTTATATTTGTCAAAGTTCAAAATATATACTCAACAAATCACTAAAGTTCCATTCATGCAGCATGATCGTATGAGCGAATTTTCTCAAGTTATCATATGTTGAATTGTTTTGAAATTTGAGCTTTTTGAGTGCAAGGAAATTGTTAACCATTAATTTTATGGCAAAAAACGTATTCTAAATAATAACCTGCTATTCAAATAGAGGTTCTGAATTTTTAGTTTTTTTTGCAGTTTTTATCGATTTTTTAGCAAATTTTGATGAATTTTAAGTAGGTACATTTTCAGCATAATTGTGTACGTACATTTTTGAATGTTCTATTTTATAGTTAATAAACTTTATTTCAGCAATATTCTACCAAAAAATATAAATTTAACAATTTTTAGCCGTTTTTAGCCATTTTTAGTGATTTTTAAAAAAAGTACATTTTTTGAAATTTGACCAATTTAATGTGCTCAAAAAGTGTTGTCCAACGAACTCAACCTTTCTTTTGAAATGCTTGATTTTTTGGTGAATGAACGAAGTTTTAATCTCAATTCTATCGAGAGTTATCGTCTGGAATGACATATAAATATATATATATATATATATATATATATATATATATATATATATATATATATATATATATATATATATATATATATATATATATATATATATATATTCCATTTATAAAATATATTATCATCATTTCAAAAAGCGTTAAAATCCAGGAAACATTTCAGAATGTCTCAAAACAGATTTCGATGAAGAAAATTTTTGAAAATTTTCATTTTAAAATTTTTGGAGCCACTGCAATAGCTTTATTTTCTAAGAAAATTCGCTAAAATGGCTGAAATCGGCCAAAAAATCGTTGAATTTGTATTTTCTAAGCAACCCAGGCAACCCCTGCGAAAGTTGGCAATAAGGCGTAGTGACTAAAACGGAGGTTGTCTCTCAAACCCTGGGCACCCCTGCCCCAGCTGTGACTCGAGAGGGACCTATGCTGTTTGCCGAGGTAAGCTCTGTGATTGTCTAGGGCAACTGGAAAATCAAGGCTCACGTGAAACAATTGACCTGCGGTTTGAGTGATGCTAACGTCAGTGCGTAGGTACTACCAATAAAACCGCGAGCGTTACCACCCTCCCAATTACTTTTCTTGCCCGCCAATTACGAAATGTTCGCCCGGGGAAGGTAAAATTGCTCGCTAATACCAGGGCTAGCGGTCCTATCCCTACTCTTCGTTCATAAAGATATTTCCCCTCTCCACAAAAAAAAAAAAAAAAAAAAAAAAAAAAAAAAAAAAAAAATCCCTACCATGTGTTTCAGTTACGCTTTGTAGATACCCTCTGCCTCGACTATATATCCCTGGGCTGCTGCTACTAGTTTTACTTGTGTTGAAATGAAATGAAATGAAATGAAATTGTTTATTTGTAAAAGCCTTCCGGCGGTACAAAAGTTTAAACAACACATAAGTAATCAAGGTAGAATATTTAAGCAGAAAGAGAGAAAGAAAAAACAATCTATACGTTAAATGAAAAGAAATAGTGCAACGAATCATACAAGAATTAGATATAGATATACAGAATAGACATAGTGCAAGGTACATAATGAACAATGAGAAGCAGATGAAGAAAAGGTTACACAAAGAACAATACGTTATTCAATGTAGTATAAAGAATACATTATAAAGAAGAAAGCAACGCAAGTACATCATTACATCATTATAAAATCCCACGAGGTGAGAGAAGAAAGAAAGGCGAAAATATACAGAAAACAGAAAATTAGTACAAAAATCCCTCATTCAAGAAAAAAACCCTAGTCCTTATACAATTTTTAACGAAGAAGAATATTTTTTTGCAATGTAGTATGTCTACAAGAGAGAGTAATGAAGAAAGCCTATCAAAAGATAATTCATTTTCAAGAAAGAAAGAGTATCTCTCGCCACGAAGGACAGGGCAAACGCAGAGGAAATGGAAGACTGAATCAGGCAAATTATAATTACACAGTGGGCAGTCTACAGTGGGATCAAATTTCACCACAAAGCCTGGTACACTCAGCTTAGCATAGAAATTTCCCGTTAGCCTGACTTGGGCGAGAAGCCTTTTAATATGAATTCGTCCCCTCGTGGACAATAAATCTTGTATATGGGGCTGAATGAGGAATCCTGGTTACGCAAACCATCCGACCGTCTCCAAAACAGCTCAATTTTTTCCAATAAACTATCCCGGTTAAAATTATGGTAATCCTGGGACGACCAGATGCGACTCTCATCATGTTTGGAGAACAAAGCGCACATTTGGGAGGCCCAGTTGTACTGAGGGTCAGGCTGGGAATCATGTAGAGCAAGGAGGCGGTTAAAGCAGAGCTTAGGGAGCCTAGAATCTTCCATAGTTCTAAGTTTCAGCCACCAGTTTAGGGCCAATTTTACAATTGTAACTGCCAAATGTGGGATTGCTAATTCGATGCGAATGAAATAGTCCGGAGTATTATTTGGAAGGAACAGAATAGTTTTGTAGGCTCTAAGTTGAATTTTTTCAAGAACATCGCAAAGCGAAACACCCCATGATTCTACGGCGTATAGGGAGGATGATAGAACCAAAGAACTCACCACAATTTTCCACGATGAAAATGGGCCCCACGGACTTTATAAAGCATAGGCAGCAGAGCCCGGGCCGCCGTCTCTCCCCTCCCAACGCAATCTTTAGCATGTTGAACAAATAGACCGGAGCTAAGAAATTTCACTCCTAAATAGGTATAGGAACTGGCAATAGGGACCTCTGAATTTCCGCAAAAAAACTTATAACGAGGTGATATAGTGCCATGCCTTCTGAAAACAACCACATTGGACTTCGAGTGGTTCACCTTTAAGGCATGCTCTTCACAGTAAGAATGAAGGCTCTCGAGAATTTTCCTCATCTCTGCATAGCTGTAAGATAGCAAACAGAGATCATCGGCATACAGAATTGAGATAACCTCGTGATTGCCGTCAACATCCAAACCCCTCAGACCCCTTTCCCGCAAATAAATGTCCAAATCTGAAATAAATAGGGAAAAGCAGAGCGGAGACAATACATCACCCTGCAAAACACCCTCCAAGACTTGATAAGGTTTAGAATCAACGCCGTCCACACGAAGCTTGAAAGACGAGTTGCTGTACAAAGATTTCAGAGTATTTATGAAGTTGGCACTGACATTGAGATTATACAGCTTAGCCCAAAGTTTATCATGAACTAAACTGTCGAAGGCACGGGAAAAATCTATGAAAGCCACAAACACTTTCCTTTTAGGGAGTCTAGTATTTAGTAGTAATATAGTACTAGTAAACTTTGTAAGGTAAAAATATTATCGACACACCCACGTCCCTTACGAAAACCGCACTGGTTCTCCGGGAGAAGATGATGTTTTTCCACAAAGGAGAGTAATCTGTTCAACAGAATTGAATTGAAAATCTTAAGAATTGTGTTAATGAGTGATATTCCTCTGTAACTCTGGGGGTTTGAAGCGTCTCCTTTTTTGTAAAGCAAAAACGTTCTTATTTGGCCTAGAACGCTAGGTATATACCCTCTACTCAACAGTAAGTTAAAGAGGCCCAAAATAAAGACGAGCCAGCACTCCGGGAGGTTTTTATAAAATTCATAAACCATGCCATCCGGACCCGCTACTTTATTACTTTTTAAGGAGTTTAGAATCTCAGTGAGCTCTTCCATCACAATCTCCCCATCCAATGCAGGGTCAAAGGTGCCACAAAATTTTCTTGTGTTTACTTGTGTGTTTATTTGTAGGTTTTACTTGTGTTTCTAGATACCGGGCCTTAGATTTAAACTCCATCAAATTGTTCGTAGTTAGCCCAATCATAGTAAGTAAGTACGTACCTACTCAAATTTCATCAGGCTGAAAGTAAAAAAAGTTCCAGTCATGCAGCATGATCATATGAGCGAATTTTCCTCAATTATCTATCCTACTGAAATATGTTAAATTGTATTGAAATATGAGCAATTTCAGTGGGAATAAATGGTTAAAAACCAATTTTATGTTTAAAAAACTCGAACTAAATAAAATTCGGTGATTCAAAAACGATAAAGTATTTTTAGGGTTTTTGCAGTTTTTACAGATTTGTCAGCAAATATTGATGAAATTTAAGTAAGTACGTTTTTCAGCATTATGTTATACTAGAATAGTTTAATGTCCTAGTTAATCGGTGATTTTGTTTTGAATAAAACTATGCTTAAAAATTATAAATTCAACGATCTTTGGCCATTTTTAGTGATTTGTTGAGTATATATTTTGAACTTTGACAAATATAAGGTGCTAAAAAATTGTTGGCCAACGAACTCATTATTATGTTCTAAACCTAAGTGGAAAAGGTTTACACCTAAATGGAAAAGGACTCAACCCAAATGGAAAAACTTTAACTCAATTCGAAAATGCTATATATTGTAGAATCAAGTACAGAATTTTCTTTCATCAGATCTGAAGTGGAACAGAATATATTTATGGTGCTATGCAAATAAGAATAATATATATAATACATGGAATATATTATATTCTGTTCATGATAAATTATAGTGTTCATTAACAAAACATGTGTTCATTATGATATAGATTACATTTTTTCTGTGTATAAAAAAATACATGCCTGATTTCATTTTCAAGTTGTGGCATAATAATTTCCTGAGTTTAAATCTAAGTGAAAAAGGTTTAAATCTAAATGAAAAAGGTTTAAACCTAAAAATAAAAAATGTAACTCAATTCGGAAATGCTATATACATTACAGAAATAGTTGTGTAATAATTTGTAGCCTTTTTCACTCATCACAATCCATACATCCCCATATACATGTCTCATGCCGTTCCATTGCTAAAGTTTACACGTAGTTCGAGTTGTCGGTTATGTCATTGTAGGTACCTACTCTCTCTTACCCCAAAAGAGCTACCGAAAAGTATTTGAATGAAGATTTATATTTGGTAGTATAAATGCTACCGAGAAAACCCGAATTCGTCAAAACTAGTTTTAACTACCTATTACAACTGGATTACTAATCTACATGTTTAGCAAATCTGAATTTTTACTTAGAGATTGACTAACTACTTGATGTTATGCATTTTTTCGATGTGCGAGCGAAGCGAAAACCCAGACCACTGATTTAAGCAAAAAATTGGTTGTGCGCAAAATCTCCTAAAGAATGGCTGTAGATGAGTTTTTAGATGGTTGGAGACTAGTTTTGAGTAAGTCTTTAGAACTATTTTTGACGCACATTCCCGCTTATGTTCATATGTCCCAGTTTTCCCCAATCAGCTTTATTGATTGTCCATTTTCTAGAGGGAGTAGGTATTTTTATTCAAAGGTTCGTAGCTATCAAATGATATGACGGAGAGATATGGGTAGTCATCTGATGCCTAAGTGTCGCTAAACTCTGCCCAAGTAAGTTCCAATTATAGCGCTATAGTGACCAATGTTATTTCCATAGCGGATATTATTCTTTGATTTACCTATTTATATAATTTGAGAGATATGGGATGTTAATTCGAAGAGTGAAGGTTGATCCACTTTCTGAAGCTCAAGAAGGAGGCAAGTTCGTTGACCATCCACCTGCCCACCTACCATGCATTGAGCGTGATTCCGACAGAAAAAGTAAATCTAGACTCGATGGTAAATAATATACTTAAAATGGATAGGTTGAAAACCCAACTCCAACTCCTGAACTAGCTATGAACTGAACAAAATGCAAATTGATAGGGGAAAATGTTCCAAAAAGCTACAAGGCTCTGCTCCCAGTGAGTTTTACTGAGCTCGGAAAATAAATGTATTTGATTCGCCCGAAGAGTAGGTACCTACCTATATTTTCAACTCGCTCACACATAGGATAAATTCACTTCTCGAATCAAAAAGACAAAAAATTGAAGTAGCTGCGAACTCCAACTAGTGCTATATCAATGATGAAGCCCCGTCCCTCTTTCCTTCGGTAAATCAAAGAATAATATCCGCTATGAATATAACATTGGTCACTATAGCGCTACGATTGGAATTTACTTGGACAGAGTTTAGCGAAGCTTACGGATCAAATGACTACCACGGGTCTAATCACGTTTGACAGCTCCAAACCTCTGAATACAAATACCTACTCCATCTAGAAAATGGACAATCAATAAAGCTGATTGGGAAAAATTGGGACATATATACATAAGCGGGAATGTGAAGGCTGATTGGCTAGCTACAATTGCTACCAATAAGCCCCACGAATGTATAGACCCCTCATTTCCGACCTCCGATTTACATCAGCACTTCAAGAGAGTAGCGTTATAGAAATGGCGAAATAAATACGCAAAGTTCCCACCAGGGAAAAAATATGTGAATAAGTTCCCCACCCCACCATTACACGCTTGGTTGTATATAAACTGATCAGCTGAATGACCTCAGAAGCTAATTCCTCTTACTGAACTATAAAAAATTATATTATGGTTATAATAATTATAGACCAGTGATCCTGCGTACGAGAGCTATCTAATAGAAAAATAATAAACCTTTGTGTATTTTTTTATTATAAAGTTGTTTGCCTGAGTTAAGTAATTGGTTTGCATCCGATTCCACCTATTTTTAAAGTTTTTCAACTCACAAAATCCAAATCACTTCTCGCATTTTACGTTTTAGACCATTCTGAACAACTTTCTTTTCGTGTCTGTGTGTCTGTCATGTGGCTGCAAATCCTTGTAACAACCCTAATTTCCACAGTTTTCGTTGGATTTTGATGAAATATTCAAAAAATGAGTGAGTTAGGCTTCCAACTGGTGGGTGGGGATGGTCACCTGTCAGTTTCATTGATTCCTAATGAAACTTCACTCAGCGCAAGCGCAAACGTAAATTCCATCAAGCATCGTTTTCTCGCGCTCTAGTCTTTCACTCTCACTCAAATTTGAAGGATAGTTGGGAGAAAACGATTTGATCAACCCACATCAACTTCATAATGATCATATTTAACGCTTAATTTTCACAGTTTTTGTCCGATTTTGATAAAATTTTCAGGGAAAGTGCGGGTTAGGCAGTAGATGGTCCCATACCAGTTCATCGTTCCCAAATCAATACTCCACTCTGCGCATGCGCGAACGTGAATTCCATCAAGCATCAGTTTTTTGTGCCTTAGTCGTCCATTCTCGCTCAAATTTGAAAGATAGTAGAGAGGAGACGGTTTGATCAACCCATATCAATTCCAACATGGTTGTATCATAAGTAAGTATGTGCTGCGCATGCTTGAAAGTATCCTAGATAGACTTTAATTTCCATAGTTTTAATCCTAATTAGATGTAATTTTCAGGGAATGTTCGGCTTCGGATGTAGATGGTGTCCTACCGATTTTATTGTTCTCAAATCATTAGGTACTTCATTCTTCGCAAATGCTAGCGTAAATTACTTCAAGCATCATTTTCCCGTTTTCTAAAAAATCGATTTTGGAGTTGTTGGCTACGTCTTGAGTTACTATTTTCCGGTATGGATTTTTTAAGGTCTTAAAAAAATGCAATTATCTATACTTACATTATGTTACAAATACGTGGAAGCTATGTTTCACACCCAAGTTGGCAGACTTTTTTCCTTCTTTTTTCATTTCTTGGACGCCTCGACACTGCTCAGGGTGTCTACTAGATCTGTAAAATAAAAATCGGGGACTTTTTGGGTTCTAAATTTTAAAAATCGGTGACCTTTTACAGGCTTTAATTTCTTTAGGAATAGTGTACCGAAATATTTACCAGTAGACCAACTGTAATCATGAGTAGCCTATATAAAATTAGTTCTTCATAACTTTTTTATTGATTCTAGCCAACTTATAAAGTACTGAAGTCTAAGACTACTTACAGAATATTAGTAAAATACAATGTACAAAATATTTAATATTATAGATTTTAAAAAGAATTCTTACCTTAGTTTTGAAATTCTGCAATAGTGATTAGTGCAATTATGCCCACATCGGCATATTCTATTTTTATTACAACTTACTACTAAGAATAAATCCCGGTATTGGCATTACATTATGATTATTCGGTTACCGACGCCATAAAAATCGGTGATTTCTATATTAAAATCCGTGACTTTCGGAAATATCCGTGCCCTACTATTAAATCCGTGACTTTTCCGGGACTTACCTGTAATCCGTGACCTGTGCTACAATAACAGCTTCTATAATCTATATAATAGAGGACTTTTGTATGATAATTTGACCCGCATGGGAAAAGTGGAAATTAGAATGTAAATTGCCTGGCCCTAGCAGTGGTGATGCGGTGAGTGCAGAATGCATGTTGATCTTCAAGAGTGAAGATCGATCTACTTTCCGGAGCGCAGGAGCCGTCCGCCGGGAGTTCGTTGACCGCGTACCACTTTTCCGAGCCGGCGCGGTCATCCCGTTCCTTCGCCTCCACCTCCAGCCAGGAGTGACGCTAACTTTTTGGAAAAGAAGCGAACATCTAACACTTTCAAATGAAAGGAAGATATTTATATTACACGTGAAACGGATGGATAACAGAAAAATTTATTTATTCTGTTAGCACTTTTGGTTGAGAACCTTTTATGAATCAATTTTACACCAAAAAGTTCCTCGTAAACTTCTGCTTCCGAGTCTACCTAAAGGTAGCGGAAGCATTGTTTTCACTTTCGGGAGGAAAAAAAATTAGTGGTCTCCAAAATCAAAATTTCCACTCGTATCTCACGTTTTAGACCATTCTGAACAACTTTGGTTCCGTGTCTGCCTTTGTAACAAGCATATTTCCCACAGTTTTCATTCGATTTGGATGACATTTTGAGGGGATGTGCGAGCTAGTTGGTAGACGGTCCCCTATCAGTTTCATCGTTCTTGATTCAATACCTCACTCTGCGCATGCGCAAACGTAAATTCTACCAAGCATCATTTTCTCACGCCCTAGTCGTTTAATCTCGCTCAAATTTGGATGATAGTTGGGGGATAACAATTTGATCATCTTATATCAATTTCAACATGATTGTATCATTAATAACTACTGCGCATGCCCCAATATGAAATCCTTGTAAAAAGCTTGTAACAAACCTTAATCTAGGTCACAGTATCCAGATTATACATCATCCAGAACGACACACTGACGCCATCCCAGCATATAGGATTCAGGATTCCATGAACTTCAGAGCACCCAGACTGAAACCATAATATTGAAGTTTCTGAAGCAATATCGACGGACGAGACAGCCAAATGCCTTTGATATATTCAACAGCCATGCCCCAACATTCTTCCCAGTGTCCAGGCCACCAATCACATCCCGAACAAGAACGAAGTTGCTGCCATGGTTGTACTTCGGCCTTTAACAAAGCCAAATTGATCTCGGGTTAAGATGTTTCCAGCCAGCAGAAAGTTCATCAATCTCCTTAGGTTAATCTTTTCAACATCCCTTGCAAATAGACGGACAAGAAATACTGGCCGAAAACTGTCACAATCATCTCTAGGCCCTTTTTTATATAGTGGGATAACCTTGGGCCAATTTCAGAGCACTGGGGGACATCCCAGTCCGAAAATATTAATTTATCAAGTGGGCGAAAGGCTTACAAATGAAAGGCTGACAGCAAAGAAGGATTTCACAGTTGATTCCATAAATGTCCATGGCCTTTGAACGGTTCAGCTCTAAAATTGCACCGTGCGCCCCTTCAACCAAACATTGTGATAGATCAAACTTGACCGACGATCTTGGAGCCGCCTCAAAGTAGCGAGATTGAGGATGGGTTGCTTGTGGAAGAGCCTCACGAAGAAGTAATGGTTTTCCCGTAAAGTGTTCATTGAAAACACCAGGTGATATTGGACACTAGGAATCCGATTCCTTGAGAAGTGTGTGAGAGATTTCATTCTTGATCAGTCTCCATGTAGCCTTGGACCTGTTTCCAAAACCCGAAATGAATGAGTCATTGCTACTCATTTTAGGATCACGGACCTTGGACTTGTAAGCAGCATTGAAATTAGTAAGTTGTAAGTGGGAGTCATCAGATGGGTAGGTATTGAAGTAGTTATTAAATAATCGAGTAGGTATTAAATAATCGATAAAAATGTTGCTTTACCAATCAATAACCAAGTAACCACAAACAAACAGTCGTGAATACGAAGTAACATGAAATGATGATGATGAAATGATGAGGTTGTAATCGCCATCTACATTGGACACTTGTTAGGTCATCGCGCACGAATCGCGCGATGTTCTCGGCAGCGTCGCTCACTCGCACTGCCGTCTAAGTTGGACATTAGACTGACAACGAAAAAAACGAAAGTTCGATTTTTTGAGGTGCTCAAAGCTCAGATGATTGCATCAGATGCGAGGAACAACTCCTGAAAATTTCAGTCCGAACCGATAACCCTTTGAGGTCTCCTAAACCCGTTTTTTGATAATTGAATTATCGATTTTAGAACACTAGACGCTTAGGACAAAAATACGGTTAGGACATGAAAGACCCATGCGTCTGGACACTTTTTATACTCTATTCCTATGTTTTCGATGTCGCGAAACACGATGCCGCCATTATTGGAAGCACAGAAGCTGTATTTCTTTTGATATTCAAGAAATCAGTCCAAATTAGTAATGAAAAAAAGGCATTTTTTTGCCGTTTTTATCTAGTTTTGACTGGGAAAAAAATTGTTTGCCGGTCTTTTCTGCTTCGAACCTTATTTCCTGGCTTGTTCTGAATGTAACAAGACCAATTTCGTCCTATAATATATTGTCCTTTTGGAAATATCTGCTCAAGAGCCGAGTTAGCTTTTTTAATGGTAACCGCTCTAAACTTACCAGTAGCTACGAAATCAAAATTTAACGCCCTGAGGCCCTTTTTATCCCATTATTTTATGTTTTTGGGCTCGTTGAACATTACGTGCTAGTAGTCGAAGCGTAGGACTCGTATTTCGGTTAATAATCAAGAGCTAGATGTCAAATTCATAATTTCTCCCTTGAGAGGGAAAAACATTAAATCATGTTTAATGTTAACAAGCGGTTGCAATCATGTTCACAATATCAATTATTGAGAATGATCACCTGAGTGTACACAATATTATTCAAATAACCATGCTCATAACTCAGCTTGTTGGCCACGCACTTCGCAGTAGTTAACATAATATGGTTGGATAAATCGAGAGCTTTCGAACGAATGGTCAACGAATTTTGTGGGATGAAAAACGACGAAGTACCATTTCCCTAGCAACGACTCGGTTGTAAGCGGAAATCATCAGAAAAAGACCCCCAGCCCTAAAACATTAAACATGTTAAAATCGGTGAATAGCGTGGATTTTTCTTGATGTTCAAAAAATCAGTTGACAAAATTCCAATCGTTGTCAAATAGACTCAACACTGCATATTATACTTTGTTTCTATTAACACCGGTTTTCTGGAATTTATTTTGTACACCCGTATTTCACTTATTTAAAATATTCTCACTGAACTTTTGATCTATGACCGACGTCAGTGAAAGGCAGAAGTATTCTACACTTAAATTGGTTATGTTTCATTAGAGTGAATTAAGAAACTAATCTGCGCCGGGGGAAACAAATTTGGGAAATTAATTTCACCTTGTGCAAAAAATCCGACGAAAAATATGAAAAAATCCACTCTATTTACCGATTGTAGACACCCATCTCGGAAATATCAATCCGAATACGGGGTTTACGGCTAGAATATTAGAAACAACATGTTCAGCGATCCTGAAACCACGAGACAGAAGAAAAAGGGTTACGCCGCGTGAAATTTTCATTTTTTAGCCACTATTGAATATAGAACGGTTACCATTAAATAAGTCAACTTGGCTCTTGAGCTGATATTTCCAAAAGGAGAATATATTATAGGACGAAATTAGTCTTGTTACATTCGGAACAAGCTAGGAAACAAGGTCCGAAGCAGAAAAGACCTGCAAACAATTTTTTTCCCACTCAAAACTAGATAAAAACGGCAAAAAATGTATTTTTTCCATCACTAATTTGGACTGATTTCTTGAATATCAAAAGAAATACAGCTTCTGCGCTTCCAATAATGGCGGCATCGTGTTCCGCGACACCGAAAACATAGGAATAGAGTATAAAAAGTGTCCAGACGCATGGATCTTTCATGTCCTAACCGTCTTTTTGTCCTAAGCGTCTAGTGTTCTAAAATCGATAATTCAATTATCAAAAAACGGGTTTAGGAGACCTCAAAGGGTTATCGGTTCGGACTGAAATTTTCAGGAGTTGTTCCTCGCATCTGATGCAATCATCTGAGCTTTGAGCACCTCAAAAAATCGAACTTTCGTTTTTTTCGTTGTCAGTCTATTGGACATAGCTTCAGATTTTCCACTTGGGCATCACTTCATGTCTAAGGACTGTACCCAAACCCAACGCAAATTTCATCCAAACACATTGCGTTTTGCTCCGCTCTTACCCTAACGCAGATCCTTCTATTCCACAACTGCAAGTGAAGGGAAACGAAAAATAAACACCTGCGTATAATCGGACTGTAGTTACGACCGTAGAGCATTATGTACTTTCATATGTCCCTTAGCACAGTTTTCTCTCATCCGGCAGAGTTCAGCGTCCCATACGGGGCCCCACCTCGACTTTTATTGCCCTCAGTTTCACCATTAAAACGACCCATCTCTCCATAGGGCCCCTCTGGGGTTCTTGAAAATTTCATTTTTTTTCTCTCTTCTTTTCTACCGCTCGAATCGAATATCTCGTTAGAAATCGCCCCCATTTTTACCTCTGTAATTAAAAGACGATTCAAATCGCTAAAAAGGGAAATAAAAACGGATGTCACCGCACGGTGGGGGGGAAAGCTGATGGACGAGATTTTTCATACTGCCGAGTCGTCAAAGTGATAGTTTGTTCCTTCTTCTTAAGGTCTAATATTAACAACAATAAACCTACAAAATCAGATGGATACCATTTGAAAACCGCCATAAAGGTACTAAACGGTACAAAAAAATCTCATTGATAAATATTCTCACTTAAATCAGAAGGTAGCAGAATTTGTAGGGTTATTTAACACCACTATAATTTTTAGAACAGTTGAAAAGCGATATATTATCATACAAAATCGTACAAGTATTGACCCAAACACGAATCACAAACAGAATACACTTATTCCAAGAAACAGGGCGATTGAATCTACGAAGCTTGTTGCTCTTATTTATAATCAACACCAATAGAAACTTTAATTTTTATGATTTTTATCATAAATATAGGTATATAACGGACGGATTTCCCCCCCAAATTTGATAAAACGCAAACCAATAAACTTTGGGAGGAGTTGAAACAATTTGTTCAGCCTATAAAAAAGGTTCATTATTGAAAATAATTTATCAATCTAAATGCAACACGCACCCGTGACTGCTCTGTAGATCCATGTCATGTGACGGGGCAGGATGTGCTGTGATGCCTTGCTTCAAATCTTTCCATGTTTCAATCAACAAATATATGTTTATTTCGATTTACGATTTTCAATAATGAATGTTTATAATCGACCGACTTTTTAGATTTACGTTTGAAGACACGTTTAACCAAAATAAATTTACTTGTTCGCTTTTTACTGTATGCCATAACCCATCCGGAGCTTTTACACAAACAGCTGGAACAAAGTTTATGAAACTTGTGTCAAAAATTGCGTATGGGCCAAGTTAGGACTGAATGCTCGGTATCACTTTAGATCAACCATAAGAGGTGAATTTCAAGGGTTAAAATATCAAAATAAAAAGAATGATCTGGAATATTTTCTGTCGGAGTTAAAGCTAAGTGAGTCTAGCTTGATTGTGAATTTGCGTGAACGAGCCTAACTGTGGCTCCTTGATTAATAAAAAATCTAGTTACATTTGATATGAGAGGAAGTGAAGGAGATGTGTTGGGTTTTTAACTCTGAAGATATGTTGGGCTTCCAGGATGGAGCCGCTCTTTCGTTGGGGATGCAGTTATGAATTGAGAACATTCAGCTTACAAGAATTGACTAGTCATAGTATTGGAATTTTCTCAGTTTTGACTTTCATTTTTGGGACGAGCTTATTTTTAATGCCTTCTTTGCTATATTGTTAACTATCGATTCCATAATTGATCAATAAATGATTCTCTCTTGTAGTGAAGGAGAGAGCTGAATTCGCCCTAGTACGCGGAGTCCTGCTGATCAAATTCAATTGAGTCCAACCCAATACTTTTGTCCCATCTGAAGAAGCAATCCTAGATGTGCAGCCGCTGGGGAACAGAATGAATTCAGCTCAACTGAGATGGGCCAAGATATATGAGGTAAGGGTGGAAGTTCGGCTTCTTCCAAAAGTTAGACTGTTTATTTTTCGTAACAACTAGTTTCACAGTCAAAGAGCCTGATCAGATTTATTTGATGGGTCGTTTCAAGCTAAACCAGTTCAAAATAGGCTTCAGAGCTTTGCCTCATTAGGTTCCTTATCATACATCTTAATATCTTAACCTAATATGCACCTATTTGGCAGTTTAGAGTTAGGGGAATTATTTGAAGGGGTTATTTTACTTGAAGATGTTATGATTTGCCATACATTTTTTTTTTAATTTAGTGGAGTCAGCCGAACCTCAACCATAAGGATCATTTGCGGCAGTTTTACAGAAATTATGTGAAGTTTAGATCCCACTTGAAATTAATTTATGTAAGATTTTGAACCTTTTGAAAATTTTTAAAGGAAAATAGAAATCACTTGAAAGATGAATTGTTACTGATCATTAAAAAAAAATTAGTATTGCTTGAACCAATCTATTAAATCTGAGCAGGCCCTTTGACAGCGAAAGATAAACAACCTTATTTTTGTAAGAAACCGAACTGGATTCCACCCTCACCTCTTTCGTTTAATATAATTTCATTAATTTTCACTCTGGAATTTCCTACATTTGTACCTACCTAATTATGTACCATAATCTACATTTTTTTAATGATTATCTATAGGACTGTGATCTGCACATGACAGGGCTATGTAAGATTTAAATATTAAACCTTTATGGAGAAAACAGAAACCGATCTGTCAGATAAGTCCATGGCGGAGGGTCACATGGCTCTCCTTAGAATCGTGCCCGTTGCAGTGCCTCTTATCTTGACACCTTGCTCAATCCTGCTAATGACTTAATGACCACTCTGGTTGAGGTGCCGCTTAAATCATTAATATACCTAAGAAATGAAAAGAATCAAATGAACCTTTGTGTAATGGATTGCAGTTTATTCGACTTATTCAAATCATTAACCACTTTTGTATTTCATATTCAAATCGGCGTTCTTCATAAGACTTCCTTCACAGCGTACAAGGAAACCATCGAGTTTAAGTGAAATGGTTGTTATTGTCAAAACACTTGTCAAGGAAGTGAACACTGCAGACAATCCAATTGGCAACAAATGTTCTTTACAGTGTCTTCGGGAATCCCCGAGCCCTCATATACCTGTCACACCATATATTCGCCATGTTCGTTGCCCTCGGAATCTTTTCACTCCCTTCAAAAAATATTACCTGCCCTCAAACTAACAAGTAAAAGTACCCTAAAAGGTCCGTCCCTATTTCGCCAAAGCGTATTTCTCCCGATTTTTCATGGTTTCGCCACGGAATGGGTTTGTTTGCAAACTGTTGACGCCTCCCTTTGTCCGAGCGATGTTCCCCTCCCGGATTTTTTTCAAGAAAACGCGGATAGGGTGGTCATTGACTGCGCACACGGAAATGTGCCGGGGTCATTGGAAGGTGTATGAACTCGTCCGCTTTTGTTGAAGGAGGAGTTTGGAAACGAGGGTTGAAAACCTTTGGTATTTTTCAAAGTGCTTCCTGGTGATGAGTTTCCCGGTGACGAAGGTTTACTTGTATTGACGTTTCGGAAACGTTGAAAGCAATTGACATTTTCCTTGCAACCTCTGGTGTATGAGAATTATTTGTCAATAGACCTTTGTAATTGACTAAGCAATTGGTTTACGTTTCAAGATACGTAGATTCCAAGAATCAAATCTGAAAAATCCGTCCGTCGTCGGTCAGTCGTCCGCCGTGCGCTGTCCGAAGCTTTTCTCCAAAACTATTGGACCAAACATTATGAAGTTTGACTCAAAAATCATACAACCGCGGGGAATGTACCAGTAACATCGGCTTCAAATTTTATCAACCCTAAAGGGTAGTAACTAAAGGGTTGATAATTGAAAAAAACAGATCTCCAAAACTCTCAAGGTAAAAGTAATTTTTTTGGGGTTTCATTTATTGACAACATCTCAAAGGATCGGATGAAACCACCCAGGTCGCAGTTAGTTTTTCAGTTTAATCTCCCTGAAGGCTAGAACTATGGTAGAAAAAAAAAATCAACAACATGGTAGCAAATTATAATTTGTGGAATACCTATAGCATAATTCTGCAAATTATTACACAATGGTTTATTATTTCTGTTTTAGATAGCCCTTCTACGCAGATAAATTATTATTATTACATTACATTGCATTATTTATATTATATTGTTATTATTACATTATCATTACAGGTCTATAATTATTAAACCCCTTATGTAATAAATGATCAGAACATGAAGCGTCGTGCCTCCGAAAAGGCACGCAATTTTACGCTTCACAGTAAAGATTTAAAAAAAAAACGGGAAAATCATGCTTGAAATAATTTACGTTAGCGCATGCGCAGAATGGAGTAATGATGTGAGAAAAATGAGATTGGTAGGTTACAATCTACAGCCTAACCCGCATATTTCCAGAAAATGTAATCAAAATCTGATGAAAACCAGACCTTGTTCTCGGAGTACACTTTCGCGCATGCGCAGAAGCTAATAATGATGCAATCACGTTGAAATTAACATGGCATAATTAAACCATTGTCTCCCAACTATGCACCAAATTCGAATAGGATTAGACGACTAGGTCGTAAAAAAATGATGCTTGAAGGAATTTACGTTTGCGCATGCGCAAAACGGAGTAATGATTTGAGAAGTATGGAATTAATAGTGAACTATTTACAGCCTAACCCGCACATTCCCTTAAAATGTCATCAAAATCAGATGAAAACTGTTGAAATTAGGCTCGTTTTAAATAGAAGAAATATTTGCGCATGCACAATAGCTACTAATAATAGGATTATGTTGAAATTGATAAAGAATGCTCAAATCAACCTCTTCCACCTTTTCTCCGAATCGGAGCGGGATCGGACAACGGGGGTGTGGGAAAATGATGTTTGATGGAATTTACGTTTGCGCATGCGCGGAGTGAAAGTATTGATTCGGGAACGACGAAACTTATAGGGGACCATCCGTACCCTTACCCGCACATGCCATAAAAATTTCAAAAAAACCGGTGGAATATTGTGGAAATTAAGCTAGTTACAAGGATTTGCATGCATACACCCACAGATTGATACACTCGTACACAGAGATAGAAAGAGAAAGACACAGAACGAAAGTTGTTCAGAATAGTCTAAAACGTAAAATGCGAGTGGAAATTTTACCACTGTAAAAAAACAACAGCCCATTGATTTTAATGGAGACGACAACTTTTAAATCTCTTGAAAGTGAAAACAATGCTTCCGCTACCTATAGGTAGACTTGGGAGCATTTAAGAGATGATATTTAGCATTTAGGTACCAATACTTCACTAGTAGGTACATCGCAGGGAAAATAGTTAATAAACTCGATGTCACAAGGTTATAATAAATTCCATTGGAACTATATCACCTGATAATTCTAATATTATATCAACTGATATTTACAAGGCAATTTTAATGTATTCCAGTATCACTATCTAGCAATTTTTGATGGAATTTCAAGCTTGATCATCCATTCAATAGATCTCTAGCCCACAGGGAAAGCGAACTTTTCAACGTACAGCGTTGCAGGTGGTTTTAATCGAATCTTTGGGATTCAATTTATCATTGGCAAGCAAACAATTATTACTGGTACTTTGAAAGTTTCCGAAATCTCGATTTTTTAAATGTTTAGCCCATTGATGCGAGCTTCTAGGACCATCTAGACCACAAACGTGATTTTTGACAAGTTTCATATAGTTTGGTCTAGTATTTTCGGAGAAAAGCCGGGGAAGTACGGATTGTTTTCATTCGATTTTTGGATTCTAAGTTTCATGAAGCGTACCTAAACCAAAAAATTTTCCGGGGGTGATAAAAAAAAAAAAAAAAAGGCCGTTGGGGGTGTCTAGCCGCCAGTGGTTTGTGTTCATGATGGTACATTTATTGTAAAATGAAATCTGGGGGGACACCCCCAGACCCCCGGATTGTTAATGTTAGGATCAAGGATCAAACCAATGAAACACAGAATGTGTATTTCGGGGAATCCCCGGAGGGCTGGTGGCATTCTGGTAAGTTCGGCCGAAGTTCATTCCGCGTTCTTGGAATCCAGCGCCTTGGATTGTAGACCTACGTTACGTAGACCCTTCCCGGGGATTTTAACGTCTTATAAGGTGGCAACCCTGTGACCAATTGTGGTGTGAACTTATGAGTTCCAAATACGAATAGAAGCATGGAGGCTCAGGTAAGTCGTTAAACAATCCAACTATCGTCTGTTTACTAATTTTCAATAAAATGGGAGCTAAGCATCAGCATGTTAGGCATGGACCTATGTTTCACAACTCAATGTCCACATATTGCAACGCATTATACTTCTCAGTAACGAAATCTCCCTTCTTCCTTCGATGATTTTCCATGTAAGCCATTACTTTGGGCCTACGTGACCTTCTGAGCCTAAATTTTTTTTATCGGCCTATGATACTGAAACCTGAAGTGCTGCTTCTTTTTGGAGATCTGTAATACAATTACAAAGTGTGGAGGGATTCAAATCAGTATCGGATCCTCTGAGGCTAATCTCTTTCCTAATCGACTCACGGTGCTGTTATTTAGATGGAGCTCCTTCGGGACTCCTCGTAAACAATTACGAGGTATGGAGGCGCACTGATCAGTAGAGCGGCCTCTGAACCGACACTCTTTCCTTACCTATCGACTTTTTTTTTGAACATTTTCTGTGAAGTGTAAAATTGCGGGGTCTTCGAACTGTAAAAGGCGTTAACCCTTTTGGGAGGTACGATGCGCCATGTTCTGCTCATATATTACAAACGGGATTTAATCGTTTTAGACCAATGATCTGCGTAGAAGGGTTATGTAACAGAAGAATAACAAACCATTGTGTAATAATTTGCAGCGTTTTGTAAAAACTGTCCATACTAGAAGGAGCTTGTAACATACATACATTATATTATAATGGCGAGGGTTCATCTTGTAAAATCATGATCTATTTGATATTTTCACCAAAATGATGCACAGTCCATTCATAGGAACGATGGTCATAATGCTTGCATTACTTACCAATATGTTTTTGGGATTGCGGAGATCACGACATACCTGTCAATTTTGAGTGCCCTGCACCGGATTGTGAACCCCCTGTGATCAGTCGGAGTGAAACACAACGGCGCCGGTGTCCTCGGCCGCTCCGTAGAAAAAGTAAAAATTCACCAAAGTTCGCTCATACAGTCATGCTGTACGGATAGAATTTTTCCCCTGAATACAGTGTTGTAAAATGTTGTGAATTTGCTGCCGTCACGGCTCTCAGCTTCGTCAGCTCCGTTCATAAATCACAGGCGGACGTCCTCTCCCGAGTTCATCGCACTTCCTTCTTCCTCTTTCCTTTCATCCCCTCTCTGCTTCCTCTTCGTCCTTCATTCTCCAAGTTTTCTGAGAAAGAAAAAGCTGAAAAGGAGCCGAGAGAGAGGGAGAGAGACAGTGAGTGAGAGAAGAAGCCCTCACTTGACCGCCCCTCACTTCCCACGCTGACCTTCGTGTAGAAAACACAAAAAAATGACACAATCGCTATGAAAAAAAATAAGCCTAACCTTTGCAAAAAACTGTTTTTGACGAGTATAAAAAAATGTTGAGCCTCTAAAAAAACTTACCTTCTTCCTGAACCTAAAAAAACAACGTTTGGGGGGATATGAAGTAGGTGCACAACTTCAGGTCATCTTTTATGATGGGTGTTGCGCAGAACCGATGAAGTCATTGGCAAAGAGGTTCGAACCTTTTCTAGGGAGCCAGATGATGACATTGGGCAACAACATGTCAGGTAAAATTTATTGGTTTTTTATAGTAGAACACCTATTACTTAAGGCCGCTTTCACCAAGGTTATGATTCCAGTCCAAGACGCAGTCGAACTATTGAACGAAGATCGTCCGCAACGTTGGATTTCATCATGGAAGTTCAAGACTGATCTTCAAGAGTTCGATCTCTGCCGGTTACTCAACGAATTCGATAAATCCAGTAAACCAGGATCAATCTTTGGTGCTATTCCTCACTTACCGAACCACCTCATCACAATTTTCCCAAAATTCTTGTGTGTTACTATTATTTATCCGTACTTATCTTTATTTAGTTATTTTTGGTACTTTTATTGTGTATCTAGTGATGATAAGACCTCTCGCTAGGAGGTTTTCAATAATGTTTTAGATGAAGCGGGCGACAGTTTTGAGCTCGATTGGGATTTTTCTATTCTGCGTCCCAGGCAGTTTAAAGAGTGGACAGAAAACTTCTATGTTCTCGATGAAAGAGATTTCATAAAGAGACTATCCAAGGCATTTGCTATTGAAGTTATATTGCTCAAGAGAGCATCAAGAACCAGCTAGAATACCCCCTCCCAATGGTATTCGTGGGTTTGATTTTCGTTGTCATGTAGGTAAGGATGTGGTAAGTATGTGGGTGATTGGAGATATGTTGTTTTGATTTGAACACGTAAAAATGTAGGTAGGCAGATATAAACCGTTATTTATTTGAGTATGAGTTCATAATAATAGGAGGATGGAATCAATTTGGAAATTATGGCAAATACCCCAGGGTTCCTATATATAATACAGATCCCATACAATACCGGCTCTTAGAAAATTCAAACTTTCATTATTTTTGTAAAATCACAGGGACTCCTGAAAAAAAAAAAACCCTTTAAATTACATCTACTTTTAATTGCTGCTAAAAAAGGGTGTAAGTTCCACGCACGATTTTTAATAAATGTCGAAGACACGGTGAATTATTACACAAACGTTTATTTTGTTCCGTATTAGATAGCTCTTCTACGCAAATCATTAATTTGTCTACAATGATAAGTTCTAGAACCCCGTAAACAGTGTATCATCAAAACTTGATGCTTCGCGTCGACCAATAGTTCAAACCATTACAACATCAGAACCCCGTAATTTATGCTTTTTAATAAATGCCAAAAAATTTAGGAAAATATTCTAATTTATATATATGTAGCATTTTCAAATTGAATTCGTCCTTTTACCAAACGAATTCGTCCTTTTACAAAATGAATTCGTTCTTTTCAAAACGAATTCGTCCTCCTACAAAATGAATTCGTCCTTTTACAAAATGAATTCGTTCTTCTACAATATGAATTCGTCCTCCATAAAGAGGGACCGAATCTTGAAGGTATCTTAGTAAAGGCGGTTCCGGGGATCGGGAAACAGGTGGCGGTGGGAATGCAGTCTTTATGCAAGTGCGCAAAAATCTCTCCTACCATCTACGCACATCTGACACAAATTACTGTAGAATTCAACTTTGTAAGGCTTTCCCTCATGTCTAGAGCAGCGTCAGGACTGCCTCTGCATTGAGAAAAAAAGAAAAATAACCCTGCAAATCATTACACAGAGTTTTATTATTTCTGTACTGTATAGCTCTTCTACGCAGAACACCTGTCTATATTATTGAACGCATAATTAGGTAGGTATCTGATCTTGAACAGAAATTAATAAAATTAAATAACACAACTAACCTTTCGTCACAAAAACCTCGGTGACGACGCAAGGCTCCCTTGCTGCAAGAATAACACTAGCTAACGGTCAATGATGAAACTTAGTTCCCCCAAAAAATTATACGGTCGCTGCTCCATTATAGGATGTATTCAGAGAACGGAAAATCGTACGGCATTCCGGATGATTCAATTCGGTTTTTGGGAAAATATATGTAAATTACAAGCAAAAAAAACATTAATGTTACCTTAAAATTTTTCAAGATCTCGATTTTTCAATATTTCACCTCTTAATTACTACCCTTTATTTGATCAAAATTGATGCCGATATTACTGGCACATCCCTACCAATGTATGATTTTTCAGCCAAATTTCATAAACTTTGGTCCTCTAGTTTTGGAGAGAAACGGACGAACGGATTTTTTTTTTTTTTTTTTTGCCATGGTCGATTACGAAGGTCTATTATTGAAAATAATAAACCAAAAAATAAACGCTCTCCAAGTTTCACTTCTACAACTCAAATATTGTGGGGAAAAAATTAGGGGGAAGTGGGTTATTTCTCTTGAGAAAAATGCACGGGTTCCATTCTGTTTTGGCTCAAGTCGGAGCTTGATATCGCTGGTCTTTCTCCGAGTTTGAGAAAAAACAAAAAGGATATGGTGCATTAGGTACCTAATCATGAGATATAATATGAACTTTGACCGATTGACCTGGGTCTTTGACTTCTACAAGAAAAAGTGATCCCTTAATTCTTTTGAGATGTGTACCATTCTAACCAATTAAAAAACTTTTTAACACAGAATGTGTTTTAGCCATGGACTAACTAGCCAAAAAAGCTGACGAAATTTTGTAACAAAATCTGGGACGACAACATGGATACCGACGATACGGATCTAAGGATCGTGTAACCTGGTATAACCTATGCGATATTTTGTTACATATCCCTCTTGATTAGTAAATCATCTCCGGAGTGGGAGGAAAGTAGCGAAATTCTGATTAAGTGGGAGAAAGTTAACCAATCTTCAACCGAAGATTGAAGACGGGTTTATGTGAAACGCGTGAGCAGAAACACATTCTGTGTTTCAATAATTTATTTCCATTTAATACCCCTTTTTCTAGAGGTTTAATTGTTTTGGGAAAAGGTTCAATTATTTTAGAAAAAAGTTTAATTGTATTGGGAAGAGGTTTAATCATTTTGGGAAAATAATGCATTATTTTGACTATAGGTTTAACTTTAGTATTCAGTGTTTTATGGGATGGGCTGAATCAAACTCTCCGTGAAAACCATGGTTGGAAATGAAGTTATATTTATTTCTTGGAATCGCTCAAGATCTGATTTTGAGTTTTATTTTACCGCTTACAGGCATGAGTTTTATTTTCTGAGCGAAATTTTTGTAGCTCAAAATAAAACTCAAAACGCCTGGATTCCTTACCTTCCTAAGAAGAGAAGTAGAGAAAATTTAATTTTCAAGTGAACAAATGGATTTCCGTGCCTTAAAATGCTCAAATTTATCTGGAACATGCTCACTTTAGTAACAGGTTGTCCCAGCATCTCATCACTCAAACCCCTCTCACCAAAAACCTATGATATCTGGACAGTCAGCCACTGTAAAATAAAGATACATTCTAACAACGAATAGTATAGGCAGAAAGTAGTGAAATGTGCGTGTGTGAGTGTGTGTGTGTTTTTTTCGTGACTCAGACCTCATATATCAAGAAACTTGTTCTCTAACTTACTCCTTTTCATCTCTGTGATACTCCTTTCTCTTGATCAAACAGTGCATTTAACTTCATAGATCTATTACCAACTTAGTTATTATCTTTATTCGTTGTACTTTGTTTCTTGTTTTTCTGTTTGTTCTTTCGACATGACGACTAAATTGTTTTGTTAAAATTCTGTGATTGGGTTTGTACCCGTAGGCTGGAGGAACCAGTGATTGACATCTCACCAAGAATTTTAATAATAAGGAATTTAAAAGTGTTTTACGGGCTTGATCCATTTGAATTTTAAGGCAAAATATCTTCTCAGTTAAGTAAAAAGGCGGGAAAAGGTTTCTGGCGGTTATTGGGGAAATCTGGAGAAGGTTACCCAACAGAACCTCGTGTTGTAATTTCTTTGGTGCTGTTTTTTGTGATTATGCAAAGGAAGTAAGCAAAGGAAGTAAGCGTTTTATTCTGCTTCACCATGCCCTCCACATTTTCAAATTTGATCGTTTCCACGGTTTTTCTCAATCAGTTTTTTGTGTAGCTTGCATTTATGCTATCATTTTTTGGAAATAATCAAATATAACATGTGAAAGTTGTACCTACGGTATTGAGAAAACATTACCTATACCTATTTTGTGATGAAACGTCTGGTGATATTTTTAACCCTGGAATGCCCCGGCTAAATTCCCAACACTTAACTCCCCGGTGGGGTGTGTCAAACCCCAACTTTAAAAAATGTTTGCAAATTCAAAAATAACTTACACTCGAATCAAATTTTATTTTAAAACTGTTAAAATTAATGTATAGAAACATGAAATAAACTCTGAATGAAAAAAAGTAATAGTAGAAAGGTAACATAATTTCAATAACATTGTTACATAATTTCAATATAAATTTAGCAAATTTTCATAAAAAAAAGAAATATATATAAAACAATTTTCCGAGATTAGTTTGGTATCACTTACAAAACCGAAGAACTAGAATGAAAAGGTTACATAACATTGGCACCAAGCAATTGGATCAACATTCACAACACTTTGAAGATCTATGATCAAGGCATATGTGGCATACGGAGCAAACAATCCTGGTTTTCTTGTCGCGACCTCGTTCACAGAAAGAACATCAAACTAGTTTCTCCAAAACTGTCACTTTTGACGTTTCTTCATCGGAGGCAACTTCTTCTTGTAAGTCGACATGATCTTCCGTGTTTGAACCTCTAGCTGTTCCAACACGGATCTAATATCTTCAGGACCCGAAAACTTGTGCTTTTCAGCCATTTCTAACGCTGAGCCAATAACAAAACTGTGGGAGCGCCCACAAAAATAACACTTGCTATAGAGAAAAACACTGGCGGTTCACTCCCCGGTGGGGTTTGACAAACCCCAGACACAAGAAAATACTACACTCCATGGAAGTGAGCATACTAAATTGGGAAAAGGCGGAAGCCTTTAGGGAAGCAGTGGGTGGTGATATAGAAAGAGGCGAGAAGAGCCAGACGTGCAGGATTCAACATGAAAACCTGACATCAAATCGCGAATGAGGTTTGACAAACCCCAGAGGGCATTCCAGGGTTAACCTTGTCTTTATAAATACTCACATTAATTTTATTTGTAGATTAATAAAACAAATACAAGTTCAAATACTCAATTAATTTATACAATTTTGAAATAAATGTTTTGTTGATACACGGAATCATTCATTGAAGAAGAACTGCTGTGTCAATCATAGGGGGCCAATAGGGGGCCAATCAGAGGTGTCAAATACTGGGTCAAAAAATTTATTTCGAAAAACCAAATTCATGATGTTTCGTGGCTTGAATTTTTTATTTTTCCAATACTTAGCAGTTTGAGGACATCCTAATGTAGCAATAGATGAAAGATTAAGTATGAGCAAACGAAAAAACATAACTTAATTGCTTGTCAACTCCAAAATTTCTCTTAGGGTGTCAGTGTTTTTTCGTACAAATAAATAAATAAATTTCATAGGAGCCCTCGTTCTCATGCGATCCCACGAGATTCGCCCACGATTTCTTCTCCGCCCGTGAAAACTGCAGTCGGACGTTGCGATGCAGCCGCGGTGGAGAGCAGGAGCGATGACGAGGGGGGCTGCGACGCGGAAGGCGGGAAGCGGCGAAGTGGAGCACTAGCTCAGTGGTGGCAAGGCCAACTCCGGTCGTCGACCTGCCACCGCCTCAGCGCCGCGCTCTACCGCAGTTTCTTTTCCCGCCTGCCGTTTCAGTTCGTTGACACGAGCTGGTGAACATGTACCTACCGCTGAGGTGGTTCCATAGATCTCTATACGATAGTAAAACTTTTGAAACGGGATTAATTTAAACACTTTGTTTTGGCGAATTTTTGTAAAAATTTGAGACTATTTCAATGAGTCCAAAATTTTTAAAATTAAGAACTTTCAAATTTTCATAGGGAAATCCATTAAGAGGAATTCTGAAACGATTCCTGAAGTTCAACACTTTTTCATGCATATATAGTATAGGTATGCATATTCCAATATTGTGGCACCCATACGATGTTGAAGTTATCTGGTACCCTCATTATTCCCTGATGTATTACGTATTGGTATAAGTGAATTGCTTCAAATGACCTCTAAAAACAGCAAGGTACACTTTTTATTTCATTTTAAACTGCGCAAAACACTTACGCAGTTTGCGTAAGCAGAACCAACTTTTCGAATCGGTCAGCTGGAGCTCCATAAGGCTCAGTATGGAGTCTCTAAGGTCATTCGTCTGTTGTTGTCCCAGAGAGGCTCCCTATCAAATTTTGACGTCCTACGGTGAATAGGAGAGATTTGAGCACAATTTTGCCATTATTATTATTGATATCACGGCTTTTGGTCAGCTGATCCTCACCAAAGTTAGCGAGGCACCAGTTTCAACATGGTAATTCATCACATCAAAATTTGGTTTCGGAGGAGTAGTGAGCATATTTTGTCTATATATATGAAGAAATCTGAAAAAGAATTACTATTGTAAACGTGTTCTACACCCTCTGAAATGCAAAGAAAATGTATCCCCATCCCAAAGTGCCACCGTGCTGACGGTTGTAATACCCTACCCCTTTTCTATGAAAAGTTGGATAAATTATATGCGTAAAATAATAAATACAATTTAAAAATCCAGCTGACTGATTCGAAAATTTGGTTCTGCTTACGTAAATTTTAACTTCATGTCATAAAAATGGGCATAACTCCCTTTATTTACAATCTATATTCAAAATTGTAAATACTGTAGTAAATAGTGTTGAATTTCCATTTAGGTACGCCCCCTTACATAGTCAAAACATTAGTCTAATCTGTTTAAAGCTAAGAAATTGGTGAAAATTAAAAGTGATCTTGTATTAATGGTTATTTACTCATATGAAATGGAAATTTCCTACTGGCATCCGTTCACTACATCCGCAGAAGTATTTGTGACTAAAAATCCACCAAACTGGCACCCAAATCCCAAACTTCAATGGCTCTTTGTTGGTAACCCAATCAATGTAAAATTTTAATATATAATACTTATCATCCAGTAGAGTGCAAATCAAATAGTAAAAATCTTGTTATGCGTTTATTGTTGATGTTAAGTTATTTCATGGCACCCAAAATAGGGGTAAAAGTGCTACAATAATATACATTTGAAAAAGCGTTAACCTCTAGGATTCGTTTCAGAATGCCTCAAAACGGATTTCAATGAAGGAAAATTTCGAAAATTTTGATTTTCAAATTTGTTTACAAAAAATAACTAATAATACGATAATTCATCCATGCTGCATGACTGGAACTTTTTGTGCATAGACTCTGTGGGAATTGATTATGGAACCTGGACTTCCGTTTCAAGTTTTGATGATTTCAGCTGGGAGTTTCCCGCGATGTGTTGCTTTCAAAATGCGACAATCACATTTACAGGTTTCGCTTTCGCCTCACGTTTTACCTAAAATAACTGACTCATCTGTCGGAGGACTTCATTTTACCGTTGGGAAACGTACCGCAACGTGAAGTGATTTCAAATGTTGGAGCGAATTCGGCGAACATCAATAAAACCTCGAAGGAAGAATAACGTTTACAAACTGTCGCCTCGCTATTCTATGCTAAACGAATTCAAAACGCTCCGGATCGTGTTTCAGGCCGTGTGAATCACGGAGTGGATTTTTCCAGCAGTCTGCAGGAAACATGGTATGATATTTTGCTCACGAAGAGCAAGTGGTTATGTCGACACATCTATCCTTCAACGTGCAGCCTATCTTTAAGTACCTTCTGGAAACATTTCGAAATGCGTTTGTCAAAAGTGTTACAAGCTTTCATTTAACGAGAATTCTGTTCTTATACAGGATGTCCAAAACCTAACGGTAAAAACTTCAGGGATCGATTTTAGAGCTCATTTCTGATCGAAATTTCTTCATAGATATTTTAAACGTTTTGTTATCAAGTTATTCAAGGTTTTTTTAAATGTGTTTTGTACCTACCTTACATTATGACATTAAAACTGCCATAATTCCTCTTAGAATCACTGTAAACTCAAAAATAAGAATACCGTAAAATTAATACTATTTGGAATACTTATTACAAGGGTTTCCCATTCGTGTATGCGCAGCATTTACTAATAATAAGATTAAGTCGAGATTGATACGTGATTATACAACTGCTTTTAGCGAATTTTTGAAGAAAATTAAGCTATTGCTCACGCTTCAAAATTTGTAGAATGTGAATTTTTGAAAAAATTTTATGCAGAAATCCGTTTCAGGCTATTCTGAATCATATTCTGAGGTTTGACGTATTTTGGTTTATTATTTCCAATAATAAGCCTATGTGATCGTATAGCAAAACATTTTTATAACCCCCGCTCAAACTTTGTCACTTTACATTTCAAGGTGCGTAGAATCCAAATTTGAAATGTCCGTCCGCCGTCCGCCATCCCCCGTCCGCCGTCCGGGCCATAAAAGGCCTTAGAATTGACTAGACTTGGGGTCTAGTTGGTCCTAACTTCTCGCCAGCTCGATCGCTCCACTCTCATGGGTGCTATGAGCCAAAAATAGGTGAAAAAGTGTCTTTTTTTCGTATATTTCAAGTTGTATAGAAATTGGAGATTTATGAGTGAAAAGAAAATGTTAGCTATTAATTTTATGGGAAAAAAATTATTCTAAATGATACTCTTCTATTCAAAAAGAGATTTTGGATTTTAGGCTATTTTTTGCAATTTTATAGATTTTTTAAAACAAAATTTAATGAAGTTCAAGTTTTTAGCATAATTTCGTACATAAATTTTTGAATGTTCTATTTCATAGTTGATAAACTTTATTTGACCAATGTTATGCTACAAAATATCAATTTAAAGATTCTTAGCCATTTTCAGTGATTTCGTCAGCACATTTTTTGAAATTTGACCAATTAAATGATATCAATATACAGTATAGGTAACACTTTTATGTGTTGGAAAGATGACTTGGTAATGAATTGTTTTGTTTATCAACTATATTAAAAAGCGTAAAATTGTGAGATTCCGCTGCTGTAATGGATTGAACCCATTTGTGAGGTCCGAAGCTCCGAGTTCCGATACTAAATATACTATAAGCGGCGTTTAATAATTATGGACCAGAGATCTACGTAGAAGGGCTGTCTAATACATAAATATTAAACCTTTGTGTAATAATTTGCAGCGTTTTTAATGTATGTATGTATGTATGTGTCATTCCAGACGATAACTGTCTGTAGAATTGTGCTAGAAACTTCAAACAAATTTTAAAATGTTAAGAACTCAAAACGAAAGTTCAAGTTCGTTGGCCAGCATGATCGGATTACATCTTCGGGTTGAAATTTTCAAAAATGTAGTCAACAATTTCAAAATAGCCTGTTTTTTGCGATTTGGTGTGCGAAATAATTTTTTCAGCATACTAACATGTGGTATATTCGGAATCAGCGTAAAATTTCCTATAAGAATATGTATGAAGTTTTCAAAAATTTCAAAGTTGAAAAATCAGTCAAAAATGATAGGATACTGTTAAGATTTAACTGCCTTCAATACTGACCACATTGGACATAGAAATCTATGAATATTTACCTACATTTGTCTTTAAATCTACAAGATTAGTTCAATAATAATAAAGTATGAGTACCTGCTAATTATTTTTAATAATTTGATTCCATGTTTGTCTATCAAAATCATAAACTAAAATTTCTCTACACGATCAATAGCGACTGAAATGTCGAAGATTTCTTCAAAAATTCGCTCATGGGGTCATGCTGGATGACTGGACTTTTTTTCAACAACACTCTGAATCAATTGACTAGGCCGTGGGAAAATTATAATTGAATGAATTATGTATGCACATGCACAGAGTGCAGAATTTATTTGTGAGCGATGTGACCGATAGGGTCACCATTCCACCACATCTTCTGAACCAAATAAGAGGAATAACCCAAATAATTGTATCCATATCAGTCAAAGTTACGTTTACCTTTGTTTATATTTACACTTTATTACGTCTTGTCAGCAGCACTGTCATTATATTAATTTTGTATATTGTATTTTTTTAAGCCTGCTATAATAAATAAGTAACATAACCCGCACATTGGAATGATCAAATCGTCTTCTCCCAACCATGCTCCACGTTTAAGCGAGATAGCTTAATTAGGAAATGAGAAAATGTCGCTTGATGTAATTTACGTTTGCGCATGCATAGCGAAATGAATGATTTCGAAGGAAACTTATAGTTAGACTCGGAAGCAATAAATTATTTTGACCAACTTCGGATTCTATTTCTCACTCGCTAAATGTTTATATTTATTATTCATTATTCACTGATGTAGATACTATTCAACACAAATTCTAGAAGCATGCTCTCTAGGACCTTATGATGTGACGTGCATTCTCACAATGTACAATGAGCTGAAAAATTAATCCATAGTAAGTTGGCGTTGAAGAAACGGGATTTATTATTGGTAAAACAAGTATTGATTAAAACAATCAAATAAAACAATGAAAATTAGTACTTCAAGGAGCTCCTCGATACATTTCTACGGGCGAGCGTTTCGAATTGTGACCAACTTGACGGGCCTGTTGGCTGCGTCCAAATTGTGCGCTGGGAGGGCCGTGATAGCAGAATTGAGTTCTTGTGGCACTTTGTTGACTTGCTCGACCTTTAAAACAGACTGAAAGGATATTAGATGCATAAATGAAATCACAGCATCAATCAGCAAGATTAAATAGAATGGGAAATAACTATTGTATTTAATTCTATCAGCAGAATAATCTCAAAGAGAGCTTTCCAAAAAGGTGCGATATGAAGCGTATTGTATGGTTGGAAGCACTTAGGAAGAACTTTTTTTTTTTTTTTTTTTTTTTTTTTTTTTTTTTTTTTTTTTTTTTTTAGGTAAGTAGGTACTACAAAAACCGTATTTTTTCCTTTTGATGTGTTTGACAACTGTCAGCTCTTTTGAGAACAAAAATAATGATTATAATAATAAAAATACATAAAAATACTCGGTTACAACCATTAAAAACATTAAATTTAGTATATTGCAACCAAAAGAAGAAAAAATAGGTTGAGAAGAACTGATATAGGCAAATATAAACAAAGATGCAGGCAGAATGCACCAATCCATCCTTCCAAAAAGGTGCCTGGGCCGCCCCGGCCCGTCCCGTCCCAGCCCGGACCCGACCCACCATGGCGATCTCTCGAGGGAGCCCATCTATTTCTGAATGATGGTATATTGTAGATTAGTCACATCTTCAAATCACATTTTATTAAAATCATCAAATGACATTCGTCAGGATTCGCCATCCATTATTTTTAATGATGAAATAACCACAAATCACAATAAAATTATCTCAAAAGGAGAGGCCGCGTAATTGGGTGGAAGGTTGTGAGTAGATTAGGGAGCTTAGGATCTTTCTTTTTTTTTTTTTCTTTTTTTTTTGGAAAACTCCAGATATAGAGGAATTGGAGGACACAGTCGTAAATGGAGGACAGTTCGTTCCTCCCAAAGGATACCATCTGGTAACCCTATGTTGGAGGTACTCGAGTGCAGCCTTCAAATTATCAACACTACCAAATCATGATAGGCTCCTAAGGGCGCAGTTGTTATATTGCTGATATTTGATAGATAATAATTATCGTAATTAAAAATTTTAAATCTTTTCTCGACGGATGAAAGGCCCGTTCTACCATCAATGCAAATGTTGTCGTTCTCGCTTCGAGTTATAGCATTTCAATAACCTTATGGACTCGATTTCTGGCCTTCAGCACGTTGAGATCGTTCTTGACGTCCTGGAGAGCTTGAAGGATGCAAGATTCCCTTGTAGGCTCGTAGGCGTCCGCCCGGACCATTTCGGACAAGTTTCGCACAGCATTTTCAAGTCGCACCACCCGTTCGCCCTCTTCCTTTGCTTCTTTTTCCTTTTTCACTTCCTCCATGAACCCCTGTTCAAATCAAAACCACTCTGATTATTTTTACGAATTATATACGGACTACATAATTATTAAGTTTTACTTTAAATACAAGTAATACTTAAACAGAGTGTCTACAAAAATTATTGGACCAACTCGAAAAACCGACTATGGAGCTTATTTCTGATCGAAAGTTACTCGTAGAGACATCTCTTTTAACGCTTTGTTTTCAAGTTATATTGGATTTTTAAGATTTTTCTCGTGTTTTGTACCTTACGACATTAAAACGGTCATAACTTCCTTAGAATGACGGTAAACTCAAAACTAAGAACACCTTCGGAAAAACCGTTAAAGTTCCTATAACCCCAATATAAATTAAAGTTGTTTTATTTGGTTTAAAAAACCAAAGTAAAAAATTAGTAAAAATATTCAAAATAGACGTTTTTTCTCCCGTTTCGCTGCTATCGATTTGGGGATTTTTCGGCGTGCACTCTTCGGAAAAAACTTCCTCAAATAGTCAGCTTTTGAGCGGTATAGTCAATTTCACTTTTACTTTGCTTATTGAGGGAGAAAAGTATTTTCGTATGTTGAAAAACATGGTTTTTTTCTACGAAATCGAGGGTTTTAGTGAAAAATGACTGTATGAAAATGTGGGTTTGGGACCGGCTTCTACGTATTTTTTTCACGCTGAATCGAATGGTAACACTTTCAAATCTCCCCAGCTCTGTTATAACCGTTTTACACTTCAACTAACTAGTTTTAACCTTGAAAACACATGAAATTGAACATAAAAAATAAACTAACTAATTAAAACTTGGTTGTAAATTTGAAAATTTTTTGCATTTGAATAGGGCAAGACTGTCCCACAGCTCCTTACTATCCTTCACCTCACTCACAGTTATTAAAGATTTCAATACATAGCTTTTTTATTTTTTCTCAATCATCTCAGAATAATATCTATATAGGAGGAGATAATCTTCAGAATGTCCAACTTTGGATCTCTACACAGCCGCAGGGCAGAAAACATCTTATTCCTAGCCTTGGCACACTCCCAGTCGAACCATAATTTCTTTTTTGATAATGTTTTGGGTTAATATTTACTAACAGAACCAGCAGCCTCCTTTATCATTCCATATATTCTATGTAGACTAACCCTATACAACTACTCAAACAAATGTTCATTATCAATTTTGCATAGCTCTTGAAGAGCTGTGCTGTACACATTTTCATCTCTATGATTCCAAGAAAACCTATTCACCATATTCATAGATTCCTCTCGCCTAGAGTCGCTACTAATATCTACTTCGATCTCAATACCGAGGGGCTGGTAGTCTGAGTAAGGTTGAGTCTACAAGATCATCCAAAATTCCTGCAGTCACACACGCATAATCAATCACAAAACTACCTTTGAGTCTTATGAACGTACATGCCCCATATTTATCCCCTTCCGACCTACCATTGAGAATTATCAATGAATAATTTGAGCACATATCCAGAAACTTTTCACCCTTCCTGTTAATTTTTTCATCACAGGAAATTTCGTGCTCTCGACCCTAGAACTTTCAAGCATCTCCTCCGGAAGAACGAGAATGATGTAAATTTATCTAATCCCTTGTCGCTCATCGACAAGGTAATCTGCAATCTCAATCTATATTCTATACTATCTGTGATCTACAATCTGTAATCTCAGGTTCTCACTAAGTCAATCCCAATGGGCAAGATTTGAGAGTTGAAAATTCAAAATCAATTTCTTAATCTCTCAATAGAAAGGACGTCTTGTCGTCAGATTTTCATAATTTTATTTTAATGAATCTTAGTACCTGGGCCACATTAATCGTAGTAGATGCACTAGCTAAACAACCGTTAAAGCAAATAGCTCATAAAAGTGGTCCATCAAGTTATGCTAAATTTCTGAAATATTTATACAAGCGGTTTCCAGTATGATATTAATAGAATTCAATGATCTATCTAAAAGACTTATGCGATGATGCTAACTAGTCGAGAAAACTTATGTGGCAAAACCACATGGAGACTTATATTCAGAGCCCTTCAAGTGCCATTTCGCCATGGCGCCATCCTTAAGAGCCATGTTTGGCTAATTTTTGGGACAAGCCATTTTTTGCCAATTTCTGGGAAAATGCCACGTTTGTGCCATTTTTCGCCTAATTTTCTTGAAAATTTGTGAAAAAACTTTTTTTTTTTTCTGGAAAAATTCGCAAAAAGTTGGGATTTTAAGTATTTTTTTTTCAAACATTTTTCTAAAAAGGCAAGCTAATAAGGGCTTTTTCATGTGGGCAAGTTCACAAGTCAACGACCGGGAATCGCCTTCTGAGGATAAAGGTCTCCAATGTCCTACGATTACAGCCATTAGTGCTTGAAAAGGAAAGAGTCGTTGCAAGGTCATGAGGGGAAATAAGGGAAAAAAAAGAGAAAATAAAAAAAAAGTTTGGATTTTGAAGAATAAATGCCACGTTTGGCCAATTTTTGGGTAAAAAGCCATTTTTTGCCAATTTCTGGGAAATTGCCACGTTCGTGCCATTTTTCGCCTGATTTTCATAAAAATTTGTGGGAAAAAAAAAAAAAAAAAAATTTTTTTTGGGGAAAATTTGCAAAAAGTTGGGGTTCCAAGTATTTTTTCAAAAAATTTTCAAAAGAGGCAAGCAAGCGAGGGCTTTTTCATGCGGGCAAGCTCACAAGTCAACGACTGGGAATTCCCTTCCGAGGACTCAAGGTCATTTGTGCTTGAAAAGGAAAGGGTCATTGCAAGGTCATGGGGGAAAAATTGGAAAAAAAAAGAATAAAAGTTTGGATTTTGAAGAATAAATACATGTTTGGCCCAAATAAAAGCCACGTTTGGCCTAAATAAAAGCCATGTTTGGCCAAAATAAGTGCCATTTTGCCATGTTATTTAGAGCCACGTTTGGCAAAAATAAATGCCTGTGAAGGGCTCTGCTTATATTAGTCACTTGACTTTAATAGGTTGTTTGATCAAGATCAACTACTATAGATATCTCATCTGTGAATGTGTACCTTCAAAACGGAATTTTCCTGACGGCTTTCCAAGTACTGCTGCTTCAGGTTGAGCATCTGCTCCTTGAGGCCCATCACCATGAGGGTCGCTTGCCGATCCAAGTTCTCGTACTGGTCCAGATCTGAATGCGTCATTTCGGTTTGAACGCTCACTGACGCCGTCTCACCCCTCAACATGGTTCCCATAGCTGATATTTTATCTTCTAGCGACGAGTTTCCTAATAAAATCATGTTAACCGACATCTTCAGCTCCTTCATCTCTATTTCCAACAACCGGTCCTTGGATGTTGCCTGAAAATAATATTAATTGACAAAGGTATTTATGAAGCATAACAAACACTTAACCACGTGTTTAGAATGTTCATAAGATGAGGTATCCAGTGGATTCTTCTCAATACCAAGTCCACCAAATTTACCAGTATTATTTCGATAAACCGTCCCTTGTGTTCCTTGACAACTTCTGACTCACATTTTCTACTGAAATATTGGGGGTTGTTCTGTAACTTTTGTGATACAGACAACGGTGGACTAACTAACTGGTAGTTTAAGCAAGCAAAACATAGACAAATAATAGTTGTTAAACTAATCAAGAGTACTTAATTTCCTGGTATTACTGCCTGGGGCCAACTTTTATGGCAGCAAAATGAATACAAATTTCATCTTTCTTCGGTGCAACAAAATTGAATTTATATTCAACTCTTCAATAACTAAAAATATGCTCAAGTCAATGAATTTTAGAGTGATATTGGACGAGGGAACACCTAAATGTCAGTGTAACTACACCTAACCTCCACTCGTAAATCTTATGACTTGAGGTGAGTCACCACGAAAATGGAATTAGTTCAACAAGATGGAAGACTTACAGAACAGCTGGACATATATACCAAGGGAAAACATGTCCGATAAATTCAACAGAGAGTTCAAAATTGAAAACAAAAAATTTACTGTCACTATTATAGCCTTGTTTGCCTTAACGTTTCAAACAAAGATAAATAATGTTTTAGGAGACATAACCAGTGATGTGGAGAGGTAACGGAAACATTTAGAACACATCCGGGGGATGAAAAATTAATTTGCTATCACGATCAAAACTTCCTGAACTTTGGTATGTATTTGTTTGTGTGCCTATATATGTGATTTTTTCACTGTGTTCCCTGACAAGCAAGACTATGCATTTGGTTTGTATTTGAGGGTTGGATCCTGGATAGTCTTGTTGGAATTCCACCAGTCGGATCAATAATAGTGGTATTTGATCGTGATCAATCGTAAAATCTGTTCCATTAAAAAAAGACTAGGTACACTGTTTCAACATTTTTAGCGATTTTACTATATTTAGCATATTTTAATAAACGCCGTTTTTAAAGAAAGTGCCGTCTTTCGGACACACACACACACAGCCAACTAATTCTACCTATAACCAGCTGACTGGCTTCCCCAAATATCCACTCTTTAAATAACTTTGAGGCACTCTGTACTACATGGTAACCAAATGCTAAATTTGAATAAAGAGACCTACCAAATCTCTATTGTTATAATTTTTTAACACCATGAGCCTAAAGGGTATTGTGTGTAGATTGCGTTTTTCAACTAAATTTTAATCTTAGATTCATTGGTTGAATAGCAAAAAAAAGTAGCTCCTTTGACCTCAAGGTAGTGTTATTGCTATCCTTCTTGTGTAAGACGTTGTTACTTTTCGTTAGTGCGTATCATTGTTAGATGACAATGTTCGGCAAGAAGGTCCCCATAAAAACATATTCTACGTTAAAATATTCATGTGTACCTGAATAAGTTCTTCTATGCGAGTGTTCATAATCTGTTTCTCACGTTTTGCCTCTTCCAGCTGCACAGCACGTATCTCCAGCTCCTTCTTCAACCGACGGACCTCATCCAGCATCCGATCATTGATGTTTCGCTCCTTCAGCAGCTGCATCTTGCAGTTGTGCAGCTCATTCGAGTTCTTGTCGTTTTCCAATTGCAGGATCGAGAGATCTTTGCCTTTACCGAAAAGTCGATTGTATTTTACAACTTTAGTAGATAAGCACCTCCTTCTATATAGTGACTATAATTACAAAAATCCAATCTTGTCCTTCCTCTTCTTTACATACATGAATATAATAATAATTACGCTCTGTCTATATGTTGTGTGAATGAACGTCTATCAAACTGTGTGGAAGTACGTTATATAATATAGTTTCTCCTTACTGTGTGTGTTCATAATTGTCCACATCCCTAATTATTGCCCCAAGAACGTTATAATGGAAAAATAAATGTTGACGAAACAAAAAAAACCTACCTACTTCTTGTTTAGTCAGCCTGTAAATATTGATATCTCTAAGTCAATTCTTGCCTTTATCTTCGACGATCGCACGAAGTTTTTCGACTTCTTGCCGGAGAAAATTTTCATTCTGTTGCGAGGAATCGAGTTTCTTCTTTTCTTCGTAGAGTTCCTCCTCTAAAATTCGGTTTTTGTCCTCTAAACGTCTCATTTCTCCGACGATTTCTTCATACATGGTCTTCAGCTGGAGTTCCACTTCGGCCCAATGTTTCTTGGCTACGTTCATTTCCCGATAGTACATTTCTTTAGCAGCCTTCGACTCTTCCAAAAGACGGTTGTACCTATCGCACACAATAAATACATTAGAGCCTAGGGCGTACGCAGGGTAGGGCAAATGGGGCAGTTGCCCCAGTAGACTCTGTAAAGTATCTCTGTACATCCCATATTTGGATTCACTACCAAGTTCATTACAAGACCGATTTTCGGATAATAATAATGTATCAGCTTTAGGGGGATTGGTACTTCATCCATCGAAGATGTTGGAAATGTCAAAGGAAGAACTCAAACAGCGACTGACCCACTTTTGTAAGTTTTATGGTCTTGATACCCTCATTGAAACTGAGGCTGAGTTATGGCGTAAATTTTGGATGAAAAAGAGACTTACTATAGAAAAATTGAACGAATTGGATTTGGTCGATGTACTGCAAGAGACCAAGGGGCTTAACCCCCAAATGAAATCGGCGCTAAACGTTCTTCTCGTACAGCCGTGCACAACGTGTACAATTGAAAGGTCATTCAGCTCGTTGAGAAGGGTTAAAACATGGTTGAGGTCAACCATGTCAGGAGCCCGTCTCAACGGACTATGCCTATTGAATGTACCCAGAAAGTTGGTCCTCGAGAAGAAAAATCAATTTGGTGATGAAGTTTTGAAACTTTTTTGTGAAAACCCCAGGCGTTTGATGTTGCAGTAATAATAATTTTCAAGTTGTTCTCAATTCATTACATTTTATATAAATTATAACTTTGCATTTACCCTCATTTTGTTCATGATTGATTTACCTACATCGGTCTTGTAAAATTACCGTTGGCCCCAGTGGAGCAAAAAGTCCGCGTACGCCCTTGATTAGAGCAGGATGATCGAGTCACCAAACGCCTTCTTATCCATGTAATCAATGTTAACAATCGAAACTTCATTCTTGGGACTCGAACTGGGGACCACATGGAACTGAAATGCAAATATAAGTACCTACCTATCTAACTTTCCTCAAACGCCTTACAGTCAGTCTACAAATCCAGCCCTGTAAACCATACAAAACTGGTAGTCTGTAAAATGAGTTTCTATGAAGTTCTACACCGAAACATGAATGACTCAGTGTAAAGTTATAAGCAAACAAGAGGACATGAAGTGATGGAAACCACTTTTAAAAGTATCTCATTGCACCAATTATGGTGCAGATGTTGATGGTAGTATTATGGTACGAGGTTTGGATTTCTCTTTAGACTTCTTGTACGAACACAAAAGCTTTCCAACCTTCGTCAGTGAGGAAGCAATTACAGGTGTTAATAATAAATACGAGTACATAAAATAAATTTAGAGAATTTTCAATTCGGTTCGGAACATTCTCGTCTCAACTCGGATAAAACTATTATTAGTTGATGAACAAAATTAACATCAATCGATGAGATTGTAAGTTTTATTTTCCAACTTATAACACGTCAAGCTTTTTTGGAGCTTAAATAAATAAATTGGTAAAATATTTACACTGGTGGAAGGATAGCTCATACAAAACCCTTGGAAATTTAGGATAAGTACGGGCTTATCCAACCTACCAAGCTTGATTGAAACTACATTTTTTCATTGATTTACCCAGTGAATTGAAAAATTAGCCCCTGAATACTCTATAGTACTCACTGAATACGTCTTAGTAAGCACACCGGTAACAAGTATATGAACTTATACCTACATGGTCGTTCCATAGTACGACGATTTACCTACTTACATATTTTGGGTTCTTGATCGTGGAACCATCGAATAAATTATTCCACTTTGTCAAACTTTTTAATTTTTTTATTCAGTACATTTTACCATTTTCAACGCTTTTAACAAATTTTTATAGAAAATAAAGCTATTTCAATAGCTCCAAAAAATTCAAAATAAAATTTTCTAAAAAATTCCTCCAAGGAAATCCGTTTTGAGGCATTCTGATACTATTCCTGGAGTGTGCGCCTTTTCATGTAATTGCATATTCAGATAATCAGTGAAAGCGATAACATAAACAAATACGTAGGTAATCACGATACAGCTCTGTACATTTCGCATATATGTATGCAGACACACATATAAATATATATATTTATACTTGTAATTCCGGACAATAACTCTCATTGGTATTGATATAAAAACTCCGTTCTTGTGCTGAAAAATCAAGCTTTCCCAATGAAAGGATGAGTGTGTTGGCCAGCAATTTTTGAGCGCGTTAAATTGGTCCAATTTCAAAAAATGTACTTAAAAAAAAGTTATTAAAAATAGCTGAAAACAGCTAAAAATTGTTAAATTTATATTTTTTAGCAGAACGTAAGTCAAAAAAGGTTATCAACAATAAACAAGAACAGTAAAAAATTTATGCACAAAATTATACTGGAGAATGTATCAGAATATCATTAAAATTTGCTGGAAAAGGAATAAAAACTGCAAAGAAACTAAAGAAGAAAAAAAGTTTCCATTTGAATCGGAAATGAACGATTTTTTCCCCATAAAATTGGTAGTTAACAATTTCTTTGCACTAAAAGTGCTCAAATCTCAAAACAATATAACATAATGTAATACGATAACTTTTGAAAATTCGCTAGTGCGATCATGCTGCAAGACTGGTACTTTTCAGGTATAGTATTATTATATACCTACTTGTAGGCACATGAACATGCTATTACCTACATAAAGCTAATGTTATAGAACTCCTGTTATCACAGCTTTACTGCTAATTCTGTGCTATCACCTGTCTTCAATGTCAGCAGCTTCCTCTTGCGCTTCTTTCAACAAGCACTCAGCTCTGCTCTTAGCGCTCCTAGCGGCCTCCATTTCCTCCTGCAGCGCCCCCACGCTGCCTTTCAGCTCCCCCAGCTTCACTTCCTGCACCTTTTGCGTTTCCGCCATTTGATTTATGAGATCCATTTTCCACTGGAAATGCGCAGTCGCGACTCGGCACACCAGTTTCTGTTCATTGTTTGGAGTTCGAACATAACGACAGTCAACAACAATTGAAAGATCTAGTCACCCCAGGAAAACTGAAAATCATCGATCGCATATGGAGAACGTCAAGTTATAATAACAAAGTTATTTCCTTAATTACTACTGAAGATGTATTGATTGGGTGAATAGTGGTTAAATTAATGTTCCGTAAGAAGAATTCTTTTCATTTATTGCTAGTGGACCCCTGGAGCTCCGCAGTGTTACATGCCAAATTACCGCATAAAAGTAAAAAATCGTGCCCCGACTGATCAGGAAAGAGCTCATCATTTATATTTTCTGTGATTGTCCCAAAGACAAGTTTCAAATCAATCATCAAATCAAATCAAATTTCAACTTCCTAGGGTGAACAGGAGAGAATTTAGCTCACTCAGCTGATTAGAAAAGAGCATATCATTTCAATCGTCTCTTAATGTCCCAGAGAGTCTTCCTGTCAAATTTCAACTTCGTAGGGTGAACAGGAGATAATTTTGCTCATCTGATTAGGAAACAGCCCATCATTTCAACCGTCTATTGAAGTGAGAGTCTCCCTACCAAATGTTGACTTTCTAGAGTGAACAGGAGAGAATTTAGCGGAAACGGCTGATCATGAAGAGCCCATCATATCAATCGTCTTTTAACTTCCCTATCAAATTTCAACTTCCTAGGGTTAACAGGATAGAACGTAGCTCTCCCAGCTGATTACTCCACCAGGCACCAACGAAGGAGGAACCCCTCCATGATGCCCCGTCGCGATCGCTTCCTCAACCTGAGGGAAGATCCTGCGTACATAGGCCGCAACCTCGTCCTCGAAGCCTTCAGGCCCCTCAACAGCCCGCCTCGCCCTCAACAGCCCGCCTCGCTAGATCCTGTAGGTAGGCGATTTCATAACTTTCAATACCGCCTACCTGCTCCCCGAGCCTTAACACTTCAGTTTTCATGTCTTCAAGAAGACCGGAGGTCCTGGGAGAGGATTGCTGAATGGCGGGCTACTGACACACGCCTGTCGGAGAAGCGGGAGAGGCACCACGGTTATTTGCCAGCATTGCATGATGGACAAGCTGCTCATAGTGGGGCCGAAGGCGATGAGACTAAATGGCAGAAAGCGTGCGTATTGGAAAACTTGTTTGCAAGAAAACATTAATATTTTGTACCCCATTACGCACAGCCTCTAGTTCCTCTGCTGTCATTTACCGCAAATCCTCAGAAGCATAACTGGGCTGCTCTTATTCTATCTGTTGCAGCATTGGCCTGTACAGGATGTTTCTGCCAGACGTGGGTACTGAGGCCACGCTTGGAGCTGAAAGCTCTCTCACAGTGGACACACTGGTGGGCATTCGCTGGGGCAGTGGAAGAGGACGAGGGATAGGAAGATGAAAAAAAAGAGGGAGAGGATAGCCGACGCCCCTGCCTGGAGCACCCTGAGCGCCTTCCCTAGAACCTCACGTGCCAAAGGACTTGTGTAGGGATATGAAGGAGCTCCGAAGAGATCAAAACACCAACAGCTACCCTACCCCAGCCACTCATACACTCCCACAAGGAGTGAAAGTTGTTAATGATCTGATACGTAAAACGCGAATGGGAATTTTGATTTTGTAAACACAAAGTTTGTTATCTCTCAAAAGTGAAAATAATGCTCACAATGAAACAATGATAGACTCGGAAGCAATTTTTTTTATGAGATAAAATGAAGTACCTATACCGTTTCCAGCATAATTTTGTTCACAAATTGTTCGCTATTCTGGTTACATTTTATATTCTTTTTATGAGTAGTACCCTGCTGAACAAGATAAATTTAACAATTTGCTGTCGTTTTATGCCATCTTCAGTGAGTATTGTGAAATTAAGCATCTTCTGTGCACAAAAAGTGCTGCCTAATAAAATATATGAACAAAAACGCACGCTCGATTTTTTAAAGTTTGTATTCGGAGCCACTGCAATAGCTTTAATTTTCACCAGAAATCTGCAAAAATGATTCAATAAAATGTCAAAAAAAATTGATAAAAACGATGGTCCAAATTCAGAAATTTGCTTGTACAGCAGAAAATTATATAGAAAGGGTTTTCTGAGACTGATTTGATAGTTTGTTCAATAGTACAGTTTCTGGGGACATGAAGTGTTCAAATTAACAAAAATATAATTCAAAACATAAACGCTAGAGGTCGACAGGCTGTACACGATTGACAGAATTACAGTAAAATACACTTGAGTTCATTAATTTCTGTTTTTGATTTTCATTTTGAGCCTCGGCTACTTGTGGCGTTGGAAAAGTAAAAAAATCGGTCTCATGCAAAAATATTCTTTTGAGGTCAGGCAGTACCATCGCCTCCAACTCTTTCTTTCCACGTTAGATCTCCTTCGATCTTGGTTGGTCAGTTTTATTGAGCCTCAGAGGAGAAGAAGTGGTTTCGAAGGCGAGAGGAAGCTGCGGGATCAGGGACCCTGGAAGATGATGGAGGAAGGTGAAAGAAACAGAGAGAGAAGGAAAGAGAGTACAAGTAAGGAGTGCGATGGAGAGGGGATTAGGAACAGTTATGTTTTCGTGGGCCCAAACCCCTTGACGGGGGTCGTCGAACTCAAAGTTCTGGCCCCTTCTGTTCTTTCACCTTCACAAGAAAAGCTTCTTGTTCTCTAACTGTACCACGAGAGCGAACTAGTAACTGTTAGCCGAAGAGAGACAGATAAGAGGCGATGAAAGGAGGGGGTCCGGATATCTTCATCGCTGAAGACGCCTCCCTGTCAGCGCATCGAACCGCTAATTTCAGACTAATTGTAGCCTGGGCTTTGTGGGCTTGTTCCCTGAGACACCGTTTAAATCTATGAAGGAGCTTTTATAGCACTCGCACTTTGAATTATACCTTGTTTATAACGGGAAGGAAGTTCGAAAGTTAACTGATCCACTACTACACTCATAGGACTGATGGCTTATGAAAGGGTCAATACAACCTCTCTTGGTTGTCCTTTCCCTTAGTCACCCTTCTAGACTCATTTTTCATGTTTTATTTTATCTTGGTAATAAAAGTATTTATGAACAGTTATTGAATTTATAGCAAAAATGAGATCAAACACGAGGTAAATTCAATTGACGAGCCCAGGGAAAGAATAATTTTAGTCGTCCAATACGAATTTAGGGAAAAATGTTTTTGAAATTTAAACAATTCATTTTGGGGTTCAAAAATGAAGGAAAAAATAGTTATTATTGTAAATATGTATTCTGCTTTGGAATTGTATATTGAACGAAATTAGAGTAGTAAAAATTGTTTATAAAAATAAAACTTTTTAAAAAACAAGTTCATGACCTTGATCGTTTTCCCCCCGCATTATATGCATCACCTATCTCCCTTGATTTTGGTTGCATATCTGTCTGTCTTTGGTAAATCCTTGACACGCCCAAAACTATACCAAGCGTTCGTCCGATTTTGATGGAATTTTCAGGGATTTCGAGAGTTAGCTCGTAAACAGTCCTCTGTAAATTTTATCACCGTCGGATCAATAGTGACCAGTACGCATGCGCAAACGTAAATTTCTTATAAGACGAAGTCTCATCATCTATTGGTTCGATTTCGGGACCTTAACACCAAACAATACACATCATTCTCATCTATATGTCCACCTAATCTGAATTTCTATTAAGGGATTGACTACTTGATGTTATGGATTTTTGAGATGCGAGCTTGCGAGCATCCAGACCACAAAACTATGTTACACATCATACGTTGGCGGTCGCATACCAGGCAGCGCTGGAGGTGCTGGCGGTCGGATAACAGGAAAGGCCCCGATTTTGTTCCAGCTCGGGACGTAGTTGGGTACCTATATGTTCCAGAAATATACCAAATTAATTATATAGCGATTAATGATGTATTGACTAGTGCGCATGCACAACACTAAAATTGATTGACACTAGCGAAACTCGTAGTCTAATGGACCTATTAGATGATATTTTCAAGGATTGTGCGGGTTACATAGCTCCGTAACGGTCCCCTATAACATTCATTGCCTTCGGATCAATAGTATCCTATGCGAATGGTCAAATGTGAATATATCCTGATTGGTAATGTGGGAACTATTGCGCATGCGCAGAACTACATACAATTGTTTGACTCAAACAAAACTCCGAGATTATAGGACCGATTTTTTATAAAGTTTCGGGAATAGTGGGGTTTAGCATCTAGACGGTCCGCAATAAATTTCCTATACCGTCGATTTTTTCATGATCTGTGTGATGGATAGGAGTAGTTCCTCCTTCTCTATTCTCAAAAACGCTGCAACTGAGGATATCCCTCAGGTTATTCAACCTTCTCTTCCCTTAGAGAGAACTACTACATTTCCATCACCTCCATTGCCATATCTGTTATTACACATGTATAAAATACTGTTCCATTTTGCATTCAAACGTTACTGGTGCATTAAGCTAATTTCAACTAATGTTTATAGTACATGTTGCTATTGTGAGGAAGCTATAAGTACTGCCCACCCGACTTGGTAGACTTTTTTTCGTTTGCCTTATCAAAAACTCATGGGAACTAGGAAACTCATCAACAGGAAACTCATCAAAAAAATCGCAGAACCCCATTTTTGATCAGTTTTCCACGTGGGGTGGAAACTCGTCAAATCTTCATGAACGAGCGACTCATCAAAAAATGGAATCCAATAAATTTATCCGTTTAATTCAGTTATGAATCAGTATAAATTTTTTTCGACTAGAATCCAGCACTGTCGAGACACTCCTCAAAAACTACCTTGAAGGAAACTCATCGAAAAGGAGCTGACGAGAAACTCGTAAAAAATGGTGGTAGTAGTTGACGGATATTGGTCTACTTTGGGTCCACTACCTGCCATTGTTACAGCCCATCGCCACCACGAATAATTACCTGGCCAAAAACCTTATAACGGTTGGGTCTGGCACACGGTCAACCCTTCCGAAGGTTTGGTTTGATGACTTTCCTTTCGATGAGTTTCCCCTTAGGAGCGTTTGACCAGTTTCCACAGGGGACAGGAAAGTCATCAAAAATAATTCTCAACTACTTTTCATCTTTCAAATTTATATCCGATTTCTATTTGAAATTCTTTTTGACGACTTTCCCTTCCATTCAGTTTTGACCAGTGTCCCACCCAAAGAGGAAACTCCTCAAAAAGCCTTGACCTCACGTTTTTGATGAGTTTCTTCCGTTTGATGAGTTTGTAGGGACCCAAACTCATTGGATTTCTGACACAAACATTTTGATAGGGATTAAGTCGGTCTCTGACTCCGACTTGACTGTAACCGTAACTTAACTGTTACACTAACTTAACTGTAGCGGGGAAAGCACAACAACCCGTCTTTGTCGCCCGTAGAGTTCACCTCCGCCGCCGCCGCTGCCGCCAGCTCCTCCTTCCGTTGTCATGGGGGATGATCCGCCCTCCGGTGATTGACCTGACTCCGCCCTCCACTTCCGAAGATCAACAGGTCGCCACACTCCGCCTTGTGTAGTTCGGGTCTCCAGTTAGCCGAAGATTGTGCTTACCACCATAGACAATTCAACAGGAACGATATATAACCCAACAAAATCTAATTTAAGATTTGCTAATTCAATTAAACCTTTTACCAAATGAATCAAATTAAGCCAAATGTGATTAACCTTTTGCCAAAATAATTTAGATTTTTCCATTACAATTACACCTCTTCGCAATCCAATTTAACTTTTTTTTCCAAAATAATTTAACCATTTCCTGAAACAATTAAACCTCTGCAAAAAAAGGTGTCAAAGTTCTGCCAAAGTTCTGGCGCTAAGTCATAGTGAAAGCGAAAGGTTTTACGTAAATAAAGCGAACCTGGTGGTTTCATTCGATTCCTTGGGATGATATTAATATCAATGACCAATATATATATATATATTAATTGCTATGCAATTCTTAAGCCGACCCCCAATAATATTTTAAATGTCCACTTTTTGTGTAACGTTTTTTGTCCCGAGATGGGAAGCGAGAGGTCGTGGGTTCGAATCCCGGCCAGGCCTGGAAATTTTAGCATGTATATGCTTTAGCCGTGACCTAACTACCGAAAAATGTCCCACGAGAGTGCAACGAAAGTAGCGCCAATAATTGTGATGATTTCCGCTTACAACCGAGTCGTTGCTAGGGATATGATACTTCGTCGTTTTTCATCCCACAAAATTCGTTGACCATTCGTTCGAAAGCTCTCGATTTATCCAACCATACTATATTAACTACTGCGATGTGCGTGGCCAACAAGCTGAGTTATGAGCATGGTTATATGAATAATTGTTTACACACAGGTGATCATTCTCAATTATTGATATTGTGAACATGATTGCAACCGCTTGTTAATTTCTGATGATTTCATTGAGCTGGTGTTTCGATTATGTGATTCATAGCAGGTGATCCGAATATTGCGAGAACGGTTAGATTTGTGAAGCGGTGGTTAAATTATCTTAATAGGTAATTTCTATACTTTACACTATAGGAAGCTGTAATTTCGTATGTAGCCTCTTTAGCCTCTTTCTATAATAAAGTGAATGTTTACTCGCGAGTTTCTATTAGGAGATCATCATCTCACAAGAGCTCAATCGTCGTGATCATTTCTATAATAAAGTGAATGTTTACTCGCGAGTTTCTATTAGGAGATCATCATCTCACAAGAGCTCAATGGTCGTGATCATTTCTATAATAAAGTGAGAGCGAGGAGCTAAAACATTTTTTTGTTTTGAATGATAAACAGAGTTCAGAGGCCGATGGGGGGTCGGGTTCAGAGAATCGACGAGGAGTGAGTCGTGTACGGCTAAAGCATATTCATGTTTTTTAATTTTAGCCGTCAGGCTCAAAGGAACTGTGGCTTTTTTTTTTTTTTTTTTTTTTCTCGTGAGACGAATGTGGGTTCGAATCCCGGCCAGGCCTGAAAAAAAAATTTTTTTTTTTTCTCGTGAGACGAAGGTTGTGGGTTCGAATCCCGGCCAGGCCTGACAATTTTTTTTTTTTTTCTCGTGAGACGAATTGCATAGCAAATTATCCTCGTTTTCTACACAGTAGAAAAGAGAAAAGAGCCGGCGAGGCGCGAAGCGCCGAGTATAGATTAGGGGGGTCCAGGGGGGCGAAGCCCCCCTGGCGGGGTCAAGGGGCGGAGCCCCTTGCGAGGCCCGAAGGGCCGAGTATATATATATATATATATTTATTTATTTATTTATTTATTCCAAAAGTGTTCGTGATCTCGATTATTCAATATTTCAGCCCTTAAATTCAACACTTCAGGGCTAAGCAAAATCGATGCCGATGTTACTGGCACATTCCCGGCCGATGCATGTTTTTTTAGCCAAATTTCATAAAGTGCGGTCTGATGGTTTCAGAGAAAAACTTTAGACGGAGGACGGATATTTATTTATTTCTGATTTGTATTTATTGATTTATTTATTCTTTTTATTTATTTATTTATTTATTTTTTTTTTTTGAATTTACGTAGTTACCTTGAAATGTGAACCCACTGATTTTGAGGAAAGTAAATATTTGGTAAATTGTTCAGTGACCCACTAAATTGTTCACCACGCCTTTCCCCACTCGCTGGGAGGATGGTCACTGGAGGAACTACCGTGATACTTTTAAGACATTTCGCAATATTATTGACCAAAAAATGCCACTTAGGACAGAACTGCATTGAGCAATTATTGCTGCCTAAACTAGGGCAGAGCGTCCAAAGTGGAAAATATTAGGTTAAAACGTCCTACCTCGAGGGCTGAAGTCGGCCATAGGACTTGGGACGATCTAGCTTAGTATTGTACTACGCTTGATCGTCCCAAGTCCGACTTCAGCCCCAAGCAGTTACCTAATATTTTCCACATAGGACACAGCAAAGTGGTGCAAATGGACTTAGGACAAAGCGTTTTTTCACTGCTTTCTGCTACGTGAAGGACGTTCTAATCTAACCTTGCTGAAAAAACGCGTCTCGTCGAGCTCTACCGTACCATGTCCTTAACTCAACAATTGAAAAATTGGACTTAGGACGTTCTTCCTTACGGGGCAATATATGTCCAACTAATCTGAATTTTTCTTAACAGATTGACTACTTGATGACGGATCAGGTCGGGATTAGTGAACCCTTTCTGGTTGTGCCCGATTCGAGGGCGCGAATACCTAAACCAGAAGAGTGAGTAGTCGCTAAAGATCCAACTCCAACTGTTCATGCGACACACCTGCTGCCGTGCCCAGGAGTTCACTCAACCGCAACTATCGTTTTACAGGTTCACATAAAATACGGAAGCAGATAGGATAATGGGCTGAAGAGCCTAACGCAACGCCGGTAATACCCACATCATTCACTTCCTTTTGGCACCGTGGCACTGGCTCTTCCGTTGAAAATTACTTAATTATTTATTCTCCTGTTTCATCCATTTAAATGGTAAAATCGATAATATTGTAACACCCAGCTAATGAATATAAGTTTCTTCAATTACTACCAGAGAAAGGTACTATGAGGTAGAAAAACTGATATTTAGGTTTATATGATTTTTTTAAATATTCTGTCCTGCATCCAAAGTTGCAGGAATGGATGTTCTTATCAAATACCTTGTACTGAATTTGATAGGAACAGCTTTTATTTGTTACTTTAAATGCTAGATTTCACGATACTCTTTTCAAGAAAAAAATTTCTTTGTTACTCAAGTTTGAGAAGTGCAGTTGGTCTCAATCAACGAAGGCACGTGTAATATTTTAATGAAGCATAAAGCCTTAAAATTAAAAAAGCCTTAAAAAATACTTTATAGTCAACTATTTATGCCTTGCATTTCTTTTGTATAACGGGCTATTAGCTCATTTCAATAAATATATAAATTCTCCATAATTCTGCGGCGAAGGGATTTTTAGGGGATCGAGCTGCGGCGTAAGTCCTATATCAAACAACGCTACGATCCAGGTCAATTGCCTTCACTTCGCAGAACAACTTGAAAGAAGAAAGAACAAAAAAAAGAAGAAGAAAAAAAAAGTTGACAAAAGGCGACCGGGAAGGAAGGTTAATTTGAAAATTTTTCGTCGAAAGAAAGCCGCTTGGCTTGAGAAGCCGCTCTGAATATAATAGGACGCGATGATCTGGATCAGATAGGAATGTCCTCGACTCGTGTCGAGGATCCCGTCGTCAATCATTAGTCGATGACTTGTCATCTGCCAAGCTGATCGACGAGGGTGACGTTTGTAGAATAAGGCTTCAGACGAGGGGACACGATTTGTTAGTATAAATGCACATTTCACCTGAATCTGCTTGTGTATGGGATATATGAATGACTTCTTGAGCTCACCCAGCTCACCAATCATTAGGTACTAAAGTATCGGCTTTACGTTTGACAAATAGGAATTGAAGTTTTTTCGAGGCCGAAACGACAGTTACTGACAGACATGTCAATTACGTCCAAGATAACGATCAAGATCTACTCTCTGAAATAAGAATTGTTCTCTGGGGGATCGTTTCCTGACTGTGTGCCCAGTCCTTGGGGAGTTCAGGACCACAACAGTCCTGAAGACCTACCACCTTTAATTGGAAGTTCTGTTGAACATGCTGGGTGGAGCTGACTGACAGGATTTGACAGAATCTACAACAACTTGCGTGAGTTGTAATTTTTCATTTTTGATCTAAGAATCGGGTTCTGAGCCCTTGAAAACCCCAGACTATTCGAGGTGAGAGTAGAAGGTGGTTGGCTCCTTTCTTAATAGATAATTTACTCTCTCACGACTAGTTTAGCCCGAAAATAGGCTTCAACAGGTAAAACAGATTGGTCAGTTTCACATAAGTCTTAGGTACTGAACCGTCAGGGTCCTTATAAAGCTTTGTGTGTGTCTGATAGGTAACACATACTATGTATTTCTTGTTGGGGGGTTTTTTTCCCAACCCTTACTTCAAATATAATCTTGATAGAATGACTATAGACGAATACACCCCCGATTACAAATAGTTGTACCCTTGTACCCTCCATATTAATGTTTTTTTTAAGCTCTCAGCATTCTTTTGAAAGAATTAAATGAAATATGTGAAATTTCCCATCGCATGGGAGAACAGGAATGAGCTGGTTTCTGAATTCCACTGGTCATCACCACGGAATGGAAGATCACCTATCATGTCACGTTGGCCTGCGTTTTCTAAATTCGTATATTCTAGCTGGATATGGAAATTACTGGGCAACCTAACTCTCATAATAATCAGAAATATGTTTATAATTCATTCTATAAATCTACTAGGCGCGTTACCAGCCCTATGGGCGGGAAAATGATCGGGTGTATCGATGCGAGATGCTTAGCAGAAGAAGTGTTTAGCCGTATTGGTTGTAGAATACATTTTAAATAATTTAATAAAATAGGTAAACTGGAGGGCAAGGAGGTGAAAATGAAAAAGTTTACATGGTGCAGGGTATGAAGGATGATAATTATGACAGGGGTAAACAAATAAGAGATTGTAATTTTGATTTGTAATGCTTTAATTAAAAAAGTACGCTATGCTTCTTATTTTGTATCTGTTTGTCTTCCTTATTAGTGGCTTCCGATGCTCTTCTTATGGAAGCTACAGTGTCGATAAGAGGGGGTGTGCATCATTCCTCTCAATAGATGTATCGTCAAGCTTTTGAGAGACGTCGAAAGAGAATTTGGATGCAGAGACTGATGCCTCACAGTCGGAAAAAGTTATATTTACGACGGTGGACAAATTTACATTTCAATTGACACCTCCTTTGGACGATGATATGATGCACACTGCCCGAAAGGCAATAAAATCCTTTTGGTTCTTCCTTCCTCATCATAGCTGCACAAAGCACGCAATTCTACTTGTCATGTTGGACAGTCGCAGTCATGTTGCTCAGCGATCCCTAGAAACCAAACAATAGAATTACGAAACCAGTTACCCGTGCGTTGCACGAACCCACATGCACGGGTCATTTTTACCAAAATCTAAATTTACCTCACTCAGCCCAGCAGGAAAGAGCCCATTTTTTCCCGATGTCAAAGAGAGGCTCCCCATCAAATGTCAAATTCCTTGGGTGAATAGGAGAGAATTCAGCTTAGTCAGCTGATGTGGTTGAAACCCGTCATTGAACACCTTTCTTAATGTCCTAGTGAGGCTCCCAGTCAAATTTCACATTCATGGGATGAAGAGGAATGAATTTAGCTCACTCAGCTGATCAGGAAAGAACTCATCATTTTATTTTTTCTCGACGTCCCAGAGATGCACCCTATCAAATTTCAAATTCCTAGGGTGAATAAGAGAGAATTCAGATAAGTCAGCTGATCTGGTTGGACGTTTTTTAAAAATTTTCTTTTACACAAATCTTCCCCGTGCCATCCCGATCATTTTGCAAAAAAACCCGTTCAATTATCAATAATATACCCGTTCAATTACTCATTTATAGAATAGATACACAATTCACTTAGTTCTGATCTGGATGAGGATGCTACATAGGAATGACACCTTTACTAGTTTGCCCATCTAAAGGTATATAATCACGTCTGAGCTTTATGTTAGACAATAGGAATTTGGTGATGTTTCAAGCTAGCCGATAGTGGCAGACAGATATGTCAAGCACGACCCCGTTAACGACTTGCAATCACGCAGGACCCGGTGTAATATGGATTTTTCTTTAGGAGTTCAAGGCTAGGCACCTAGGATCTACCAGCCTGTAATTGGATGCTCTATTGAACGGGCTAGGTAGAACTGACTGGCAGTGTTTGTCAGACTTTGCAAGAATGTGCAGATTTCGTGTATTGAAATTTCTCATTTTTAACCCAATTACTGGATTTAGAGCCCTTGTCCATCCCCGATTGCAAGTGATTAGATTAAAACTCCAAACGGTTTGAGCAGAAAGAAAATATCTTTTTCAACTCAATCAACTGATTTTTATTATTGCAGAAAGGTGAACAGAGTGAAAACACCAAGAAGGTATACTGCTGACTGCTTCATAAAAGGCAGCTGTCGAAAAACGAAGATTTTTTCTGTAGAATATAGCTACGGTGGGTAACCTACCCAAATGGCTAGAAAAATTCATGTAATCATTTTATTTATAATCAACTAGTTCAGGTAACTACTCAAAATGATGCACTATACTCAGTTGATCTAATGGAGGTGGGATGGACCAATGGATGTAGGTAGGCAGTCCCCCCAGTATTTTTTTAAGAACCGTTGATAGAAGATACCTTCCTGATTATACTATGAAAACTTAGTACCTACCCTAATATTAACAATAAGGTTACATTTTTCAAAAGCTCAAAAATATAGTCTTTCTGGATACTATATATATTTTTGACATTTCATGTCTTTGCTATGGCACACAACCAAATTTTCGTTATGTTACGTTACGTAACGAAATATGCTCAATGATTATTATGATTCGTAGAAGTGAGGTAGGTAGGTACCTATATGATTATAGCTGAAATTTGGCTAAATGATTTTTATGATTTGGCTGGTAGACTCCTTAGGACGTGAACAATAAGGTGCAGAGGGTTTTGATCAACTGAGTGGCTCCTGAAGCTAACTTCTTTCCTATCAACCCTAGGAAGCTGAAATTTGGCTGGTAGCCTCCTTAGGACATGAACAATAAGGTGCAGAGGGTTTTGATCAACTGAGTGGCTCCTGAAGCTAACTTCTTTCCTATCAACCCTAGGAAGCTGAAATTTGGCTGGTAGCCTCCTTAGGACATGAACAATAAGGTGTACAGGGTCTTGATCAGCAGAGTGGCTCCTGAAGCTAACTTCTTCCCTATCAACCGTAGGAAGCTGAAATTTGGCTGGTAGCCTCTTTAGAACGTGAACAATAAGTTGTACAGGGTCTTGATCAGCAGAGTGGCTCCTGAAGCTAACTTCTTCCCTATCAACCGTAGGAAGCTGAAATTTGGCTGGTAGCCTCCTTAGGACATGAACAATAAGGTGTACAGGGTCTTGATCAGCAGAGTGGCTCCTGAAGCTAACTTCTTCCCTATCAACCGTAGGAAGCTGAAATTTGGCTGGTAGCCTCTTTAGGACGTGAACAATAAGTTGTACAGAGTCTTGATCAGCAGAGTGGCTCCTGAAGCTAACTTCTTCCCTATCAACCGTAGGAAGCTGAAATTTGGCTGGTAGCCTCCTTAGGACATGAAAAATAAGGTGTACAGGGTCTTGATCAGCAGAGTGGCTCCTGAAGCTAACTTCTTCCCTATCAACCGTAGGAAGCTGAAATTTGGCTGGTAGCCTCCTTAGGACGTGAACAATAAGTTGTACAGGGTCTTGATCAGCTGAGTGGCTACTGAAGCTAACTTCTTTCCTATCAACCGTAGGAAGCTGAAATTTGTCTCGTTAGGACATGAACAACAACGCTACTGGAGTAGGTGATGTAGTCTGGCTCGAATACGCAGAAGAAAATGTCCCAATGTGTTGCAGACTCGTATGCAAGCATTTATGATTCTTAGAAGTGAGGTAGTTAGGTACCTATATGATTATAGCTCCTAAACTTTTCCATTTAGGTTTGTAAACAAATCCATGCCAACCTTACATGGATACCTAGTAGTTGTATTGATACTATATTCAATCGAAGTAAAAAGTTAGGTTTATAACTAAGAGTTGCAGTTATAATTTGTAGTCATACATTATGAATTCAACTAAACGTAAATCGCGTTTTGACGACGAAGAAAGCAACGAAAAACGGTTAAAGCGGGGTTCAACAGTGAAATCAACCGCCGAACGGCAACGCGAATATCGTGCTCGTAAAGCTGCAAATCCTTCTCCGATTCTTTTTTGGTTATCTTTTTCGTAGCCATTGTGGAACACCGAAATCTTGAAGTATATGGAAGTATTCACTCATGCATCCAAATTTGAAAACAGTTGAGTGTTACCTAGGTAATCAATGCTACCCAAGCATCAAAATATGAAAATAGTTGATTGTTGTCTACGCAATCAATGGTTAGTGGGGTTAATGTACTGTCATGTAGAACATATAACATACCGTTCTTTTACTACCCACGACGATATATGTATGGATATAAATAAAAATATGAGTTTAATTTTTGTTTTCTTTATATTGAAAAAAATGTAATTCACAGAGGAAGACAAGATTGCTAGAAGATGGAAGGGAAGAAGGAGGGAGGGGAAAGACATGAAATGTCCTAATGCGTTGCAGACTTGTATGCAAGCGTTTTCACAGGAATTCGTTTGTGCAATGTGCCAGGGCAAAGACATGAAAATGTCAAAAACTAGAAAATTCTGGAATAAGAGGAAACTGCAACAAATGGTTTGAGAGTTACCTAACATCTAGATCTCAGATCGTTAGAATAAGTGATGTCTATGGAGATGAGGAACCAGTAAAAGTAGGAGTTTTTCTGATGATTTCCGCTTACAACCGAGTCGTTGTTAGGGAAATGGTACTTCGTCGTTTTTATAGAATATAGTATTTTTCCGAAAATATAGTATGATACTATAAATTATAGTGTCTGGCAATCCAATCATGCAAGAAAATATTCACCCTAGACCTAGAATAAGACTTGTTCATGTAAGTACAATGAGAAAGGGAAGCCTGCATAAGCATTGACCGTATGGAATGTCAAGATACTCGCTCACTAGTTTAGCTTTCAGGTTCGAGTTGTGTATTACGAGGTGTTAAACAAGTTAGGGAAATGAACTCTCGTCGGTTCCCGAGTATTGAGATAATATGGAGGCAGCGATGGTGGGGGAATTGTGTGATGGTGGGCGGATAGTTGGAGGTTTGGATCCCGTTAGGTCCGACCGGCCCACCTCTTGGACCTCCTCCAAGTTTTTCGAGTCACGCTCTCCGCCTAGAAAAATATCCCCACATGCTTCATTCTCTTCCTCGGATCTAGACAAAAGCATCCCATAAACGAGATATTCTTTCGAAGTAGAATGATTTTCGATATTCCTTATTATGTGAATTATTATGCAAAAACTACTCCCTTAACTACTCTTTAAAAACCTGGAACACAAAGGTGCAACACACTAAGATGTTAATTTTGAGCAGGCCAGTAATTATGCACCCTGGGAACATTCCCTCCTGAAGGAGAACACGATTGGGGAAGTGGGTGCGAGAGTCCCTGTGAAACACGAAAATATTGGGCACACAGAACCTTTAAAATTGGGGGAGCGACAAAAGTCACAATTGGAGAAACGACAGAAGTCCAACTAGACCCCAAGTGGAGTCCAGGTGGGAAAGGGCGGACTTTTTCATCAAGAGGCCTCTTATGGCCTGGACGGCGGACGGACATTGCAGTTCTGGAATCTATGCACCTTGAAACGTCAAGTGAGAAAGTTTGAGAGAAAATAAATTTTCTTCCTATACGATTACAAAAGCTTATTTTTGGAAATAATAAACCAAAACTAAATTCTCCTCCATGCAGTAATTTTTTTTCCCCCGTCAGAAAACCATACACTCATGAAATTTTGTTCACTCCTGGGGTTTACTATTCCTTCGTGCCAAAAATAACATTATCCTTGTCTAGATCCAATATCAAACAGAGTGAAATTATAACAATTTAATTTCCACTCTTGAAGGAAAGGGAACTGAATTCTTCGCAAGGAACCAGCAAAATCGCCCCGAGGTCGTAACAAACCACCATATAATCTGGATCTCGCAACTTTTCATTTATAGCTGCTTTCTAGTATTGTTGGTGTTCATCATATCTAAAAGATCCAAGTGAAGCTATAAAAGGTAGTGGACTACAATTTCTGTTTTCAGTGCAATTAAGGTTACATCTTAATTTATGGCTCCAATTCAAAAACCAATATTATCAGTTGCACAGAGCTACGTATGAAGCTTTTTATTTATTTATTAAAATTTCATTTGTTGGATTCGTACATTATGTACAACTAATAGAACAAAGTAGGTGAAGTACAGGGTAATGTTATAAAGATTGTGGTGAGTTGATTGTAGTTGTAGTGTGTCCACCATCTTGTATCCTCGAAAGGAGTGGTAATTTAACTTCTTCTGTGGAAACATTGTTGTTTTTGTGAATGTTCGTGGTGCTGGAGAGTGTAGGTATATGAGTGGGTTGAAGACGCTCACAGATATAACCTCCACGAATGGCCGGTCCAGGTCAGCGCTCCACGACTGGCCCGGACTCAGCCACCATGTCGGCTCCCGAAGCCAACTATCTTTTGATAGACAGGTGGCTCTCTGATTGAAGTAGAAATCTCTACAGGAGAAACATCAAGGCCGAGTATCATTCTTACAATTCTGAATTTTGAAATGTTGTTTTCTGCGGCGAAAATGATGGCTTTAACTTAGTTGAGGCTTTGTTTTTCAAAAACCAAATTTTCAAAACCTGATATAGCATTTCCAAGTCAAATTCAACCTTTTCCAAGTCAAATCCAACCTTTTCCAAGTCAAATCCAACCTTTTCCAAGTCAAATCCAACCTTTTCCAAGTCAAATTCAACCTTTTCCAACTCAAATCCAACCTTTTCCAAAACAAATTCAACCTTTTCCAAAACAAATTCAACCTTTTCACCATTATTAGGGATACGCACAAGCCCTAAATGTAGTAAGTACCAAGTGCTTGTCTGTGATTGGGGACTGGGCTGAAAACAATACTCCAAACGCAGTAGGTAAGTACCTATACATAAAACAAAATCATGTTTTATTAAAAAAGAAACCTACAAAAAATTTTATTTATTACAAGTACTACCTACTCGTATTTCACATAAGTGAAACAAAATGAAGATCGAAGATAGACTTTTTACAAGTAAGATTTTTAATTTCAAGACTTTTAAAATGTTAATTATGTAAAGAAGAGAGAAAAGTTTTTCTTTCAAAGAAATGTTGATTTTTTTTTAAATTACATTTTTTGTTGATTTCTTCTTTAATAAAACATGATTTTGTTTTATATACAGTTACCTACCTACTGCGTTTGGAGTATTGTTTTCAGCACAGTCCCCAATCACAGACAAGCATTTGGTATTACATTTAGGGCTTGTGCGTATTTTTCGTAATTTCCCTAATAATGGTGAAAAGGTTGAATTTGACTTGGAAAAGGTTGTTTGTTTTGGAAAAGGTTGAATTGTTTTGGAAAAGGTTGGATTTGACTTGGAAAAGGTTGAATTTGACTTGGAAATGCTATATATATTTTCATAAATTAGTAGCGGAAGGAAGTCAAAATTCCGTATCGAATATGTACTTGTAGATCGAACTGAAGCGAGTTCTGGTCAAATTCACCAATAAGACCACAACTCAAGATGGAGCCACATTGCTCTGAAGGTGCAGTGCGTCGATGTATCTCTGGTGTAGACTCAAAAGACTTCCCGCGATCATCCGGGAGCCTCACCGGCGGACAATGGGAAGCCCCCTAAAACGGGCTTGCCCAGATATGTGTTAGTGTGTTGCGGGTCAGGAAGGGTGGGCGCCCTACGAGCTCCGACTTGACAATCACAAGTGCAGGCAGCCCCGGGCCTGCATTCTGATGGCTCTCTCCTCGCGACCGCATACCGGGACGCCAGACGCCTTTTTTAACTTTTTTTCACTTTCCCACGTGCCGATGCACCCTGCACTGCGCGAACTTCAGCAGGGCTGGCAAATCTTTCCATTACGTTTACTTGATCAAATGGTGGTGTTAAATTATTATTTAACGAGAAAATCACTCGCTTCTCTATCACCACAAACATCCAAATGTGATCAGCAGTAAAAGAACACCATAATGTCAGGTACGCTTTACGACCAATGGCTACATTGTACGAACTAAATCACTCTCGACGAAGTTGTGGAAACCCATTTCAAAACTAATTACTATATACCTAATTTACGCAGAATACAATTAAAATGATATGACTAAAAGTAGCGAAATCTGCGGATGTGTCCCTGCAGGGAGGTGGGATGAGGAGATTAAACACTTCAATCCTTCCTTCCCCTGTAAGGGAGCATCTTTATTAAGTGAACCGGTTTCATTTTAAAACGGAAGTTAGTGAAAATACGTCGTCTATTTCCACAAAAAATAAAGAGTTTTGGTGTTAAATCGATTTCGACGGTTAGGCCATCATCAGTAACAAACAATAACTGAAGACACATTAGAAAGGACACAGCTTTTATAGTAACAGGTGAAGGGAGATTGAATCCCATTGGTCAAGAGAAAGGAAAGAGGGCAGGAGGCATAACCAATTAAGTGCAAACAATGTGACGGGGGATTATAGCTAATTAGATGAAGTGAAAGGGGGAAAAATAACTAAATAGGGTTTCAACATTGTGAAGGGATAATTCCAAGCTTTATAAAAATGTACCTATCAGTGGTGAAATATATTGAGGTATATATCCTCATTTAACATTTACCAGACCTGTCACTTTTGATAATTTCGAATTTTTCAAGTACATTCAACATACCTCCCTTCGGACAAAAATGAAGAAATTCTACAAACTGTCTATCGGTCAAATCAAATATGTAACTATGATTGGATTCCTTAAGATGTTTCGCAAATGCAGACTTCCTCTTATTTTCCCTGAAATCCTCCTGATGCTTGTCTATTCTTTCCCTGAATTTCCTACCAGTTTGACCGCAATATTCGTAGCCACAAGAACATTTTAATTTATAAAGCCCACTTTTATCCTGAACATTGATTTTGTCCTTAACGGATCCTAGTAATGCTTGAAGACTATTTTTAGTTCTAAAACCTACTTTGTAACCTCTCGATGATAGAATTTTGCCGATTTTATCCGAAATTTTCCCATAATAAGGTATACTTATTCATTGCTTTTTTTCTAAATTTACATCTTCCCTGGCCAGATTGGAAACTTTTTCCCTACTCTTTTTCCTAAGAACCTTATCCTTTATGGTATCAACGAGATCTCCTCCATATCCGTTACTAGCCGCTATGCTTTTGATAATGGATTTTAAATTTTGTTCACTCATTGGAATAAGACAGTGCTCGGTTAATCATACTATGGAATAAAGGGTGATTTGAAGTACTATGGATAGTTATATCGCTATATGTATCTTTTCTATAAATTGAAAAAACATGCTTTTCGTTTACCAAAGAGATGGATAGATCTAAAAAATTGAGTTTATTTCCGCCGAATTCGAGAGTATATTTGATAAAGGGATCTAATTTATTGATTTTTTCGTGAAAAGAATTTAGTTGTCTCTCTGTGCCCTTCCATAGAATGACAATGTCATCGACATATCTATACCAATAGAGAAGATCATTTGTGTTACAAGTTGTAAATATCTGTTGCTCAAGATAATCCATGTAAATATCTGCAAGCAGAGGAGATAACGGAGAACCCATAGCAACCCCTGGCTGTTTATAACATTTCCCCTCAAATAAAAAGTAATTTTGATCCATACAAATAGACATCAAATTAAACAATTCGTCCTTTTCGAAAATATTAAGTTTAGAGGCGTGAATCAGCCTGCACACCACATATTTGCATCTACGAGCTACATCGATATTGGAGAACAGACTAACCACGTCAAAAGATGCAAGTTTAGCATTACATGGCTACATTGTCTCCCGACGACTACATTACGCACGTTACCCTACCGTAAATTATGCATATCATCTGTAGAAATCTCTGTGTAAGCATGATATGGGGAATTTTCGTGGTTATTTTTTTATTTGATCAATAGAAAGATCTGAGCGGAAGCTTCCCAAATACCTACTAGTTAAAACGAACGGATTCCCTCTTCTCTCCAGAAGGTAGACTTTCTCAAAAATCCTTCTAGCCCATATTTTCGGAAACCCTCTAATTAAAATGTAAATATCACTAATAAAAAACGGTTCTCAAACTTTACTCAACTGAAGGAGCAAGTCTCTTTATAAATTAAATGTATTTATTATTGATTTCAAATTTTCTCCAATCAAGTATTTTGAAAGGCAAAGTGTTTACGTTTCAAATTCTAGGGCCACTAGTTTTTTTTCCACTTTGGTCTCTAAATAATTAAAATTGAATTTTATATTTGAGTTCTGATCTTCAATTCCCTTTTTTTTTTTTTTTTTTTTTTTTTTTTTTTTTTTTTTTTTTTACGTTTCAAATATTGTTTACGAACAGTAAATAAAATTGTTTTGAGAACATTAAGCCAACTCAAGGGTTCTTGAAAATATATCAACTAGTTTGATAACTATCTGAATTATCATGCAGGGGTTTTCCGTGATGATTAAATTTGTGCAAAGTGGCTGATAAGATAGATACACTAGCAAAATCCATTCCTTAATTCTGTGTTTTTCCATTTCTGATCAGGTAACGCATGATTTCCATAAGACGGAAGGTCTCAAATGAACTGTTATGCCGGTTTCTGTTTACCCTGCTTCAAGCAGGAAATGGAAGGGCGCCTTTGCGGTAAATTGTTGTTGTGCCTCCAGGAAAAGAAAGAAGAACTGCCGAAAGACCCAAGAAGGGAGCACGAAAACTAAACAACGTTCCGCCCCTTTCCAGGAAGGGCCTCAACAGGTAGGATCCACTCAAAAGAACAACACCTGCCTCTCTACTTCCCTCTTTCTTGATGAACACACAAACCTCAACCGCAACCTAAATAGAAATATTAATGGGTGCAGCTAGCTTCCCTAACATAACAAAAACGGTAGAATTCAACAGAATATAAGAATTCTACGTAAGTTAAGAATACCAAAGCAACAAGTTAAATACGTTCACTGAAAGCCTGTTGAGGCTTGGAAATCACCAGTCTATAATACTACATAGTAGTAATGTGTAATACAAGTAGATCTCTCTGTCAGTGAAAACTAGTCAGAGAACCCAAAACGTATTTCCCTAGTAACGATGTAAGTACCTGCTTACCTATTTGCAACATTATGTGACTTGGTGCTAATGTAAGTAATTTAGTACTATCGATGAAACAAGGAAGGTCTAATGATAGCTTCGGTCCGGGTGTAAACTACAGAAGGTAAAGCAGGGAATTTGGAAATCAGAATGCGACTGATGAGTCCTCAAATCTCCTCCTACCCAAAAGTGTCGTCGACAGTTCACCAAGGAACTTTGTACCTACCTAAGTTGTTTTCGCTTGAACCGGCGTCTTTATCTGCACTGTGGAAGGTTAGTAGACAATTCATTCAGCAAAGGGCTAGATTTTGCGTTTGTAGATGAGATTGATCTCAACTTTCGTAAACAGGTAAGTTCTGAAAAGGTTCCATATAACTGTGTTTTTTTTGGAAATATTTTGTATCTATCTACCAAACGCATCACGCAGTACACAGAGTCAAGTTGAATTGCGTTTGAATGAGGGTTACCCATGGGTGCGAAAAGGTAAGTTTTCGTCTAATTTTAAATGAATCTCATTATAAGACGTGAGATATCAACTGCACTCGTTTTTTTTCTTTTTTTTTTAATAATGATTTTTCATGGTTTTACAGTTTTGCGCACTGGTGACTTCAAACCTCCCATCCCATCTGAGCGGGACCCTCCTGCGTGTGACGTCCCGTGTGCAGGAAACTGAAAAATCATAGAAAGGAAACTACTCATCTTAGGAAAGTGCGGGTGGCGTCAAATTTCTTAATATTGAATCCATTTTCATTATTTAATAATATAAATTGAATACGTGGGTTACAATCATTCTATAGAGATCTTGATGTAAACATTTCTTGAGCAGTGTATATAGACATTTTCTAATCGTAGATTCGAACTAATAGCACCTGCGATTTACTAAGCAGAAGGTTCGTTGCATAGTTTGTTTTCCATAGGCATTTGAATGACAAAATGCAAGTTCAAATTGCTGCTTGAGGAGGCATCTTCAAACAATTTAGCTGCTCTTTCATATGCTTTGGCGTAAGGATTCTGAGCCATGTTGTCTGAGAGTACATCCAGTATCTGATGATCCGATCTGTGTTTTCTGCAGATATATAAGAGTACTCTTGTTACGTAAAAATAGACTAGTTAAGAGTAAGTGTTTTACTTAATTCCATTAATTTTCTGTCGGTAGGTTCCTACGTCAATGCCTATTTATACTTACATACCTAATGTGCCACACATAACACGTTGAATGATGATCTATAGACTACAAATTACTAATAAATAAGTAATCTAACGTGTTATTTTCTAGGTGGAACAGAATATAATATGAAAGGTATGTTGAGATGTTTTTAAGATGGCGAAGACTGCGAATATCTTGGATGATGCTCTCAGCGAAGGACCCTCGAGGAGCGGCCGCGGTCGGGAGCGGGCGTTCCTGGGAAGTCATTGGCCTCCCCGAATATCGCCGGTAATATTTACCTAACAACGCCCACAACGGCCCACCACAGCTCGCGATGATATCTAAGATCGAGATCTGAGATCTTCGGCCACCGCGCTTAGATTTCAGCTCCGTCATCGAAAAATTACCCATCGAGATCTAGTACAAGCAATGTCTGCCGAAAAGCACTTTGTTCCCACAATTTCGAAGGTTTTGGCCATTTTTGCTCTTCTTAGGGCACGTTCCACCATAGGGGGTTAATCCAGAGTCGGAAGTTATACCTCACTAAAGGCAGTGACTTTGGATTGGTTCGTGATACTCTGCGGTGGAACGGGCCTGTAGCGAGTTTCTACTACATATTTCATTGCAATTAAAGCACATTTTTATAATCGAAAAGATCACGTTCAAGTTTATACAAAAATTTATTTTTTTCTAAATAATATCTTGCAATGATTTAAATTTTTGGTACTAGTGCATTATAGGCCCGGAAGGTTCGATTATTGAGATAATCGAAATAAGCGATTATGTATCGATTGTGCTCCGTTCGAAGTTTCGTCCTATTCCCGCATTCCCGGAGGCCGGCCATATTTGCTTTACGGACAGTCGTTTTTTTAGTTGTCGTGTCAAGTGTTGTTTTCTCGTCAAATCATGGATTTTATATCTTGCAAATCTCTCGTGCGCGATATCAATAGTGAATCCACTGCAGCTCAGTTTTTGCAAAAAGTCCGCGTCATATATATACCAACCGAAGTGTTGTGCGCGAGCAACCACAAAATGAGGTTGGTTTACGCAACCACAAAAAATGCAGATTAGTTGGACATGTAGATCAGAATGAAGTCTATAGTTTGGTGGTATGGATGCTCGCAAGCTCGCATCTCAAAAATTATCTATAATTATTTCTGTTCTAGAACCAAAAATTTCAACCATGTATCATGTTTTCTCCTCGATATTGATTCGAAATTCTATGAAAACATCAGAAATTAACAAGCGGTTGCAATCATGTTCACAATATCAATTATTGAGAATGATCACCTGTGTGTAAACAATTATTTATATAACCATGCTCATAACTCAGTTTGTTGGACACGCACTTCGCCGTAGTTAACATAATATTGTTGGATAAATCGAGAGCTTTCGAACGAATGGTCAACGAATTTTGTGGGATGAAAAACGACGAAGTACCATTTCCCTAGCAACGACTCGGTTGTAGGCGGAAATCACTGTAACACTATATGTTTCGTGCGCGGAAAAAAATTGACTCGCAAAATTTGCTAGGACCCCAGGGCTAAAACATGATACATGTTAATACATAACATCAAGTAGTAGCAAGCTCACATTTCAAAAATACATAACATCAAGTAGTCAATCCCTACCTAACCCTACAATAGAAATGAAACAAACACTAGAAACAGTAGAAATTAGAAATGATTGATTCCTACCAGTTAAAATGAAAACTCGGCGCTCCGCGCCTCGCCAGGGGGCAAGCCCCCTGGACCCCCGGTTACCTCTATTTACATACTTCGGACGAAATTATTGAAACACAGAATGTGTTTGCGTTGTCGCGCAACCAAGTGACAAACAAACAAGCGTCATTGTTTACTATTCATTTATAACATCAATTTATATAGTTATAGTATGAAACTACGAAAAAAATACGAAATAAATTCGTGATAAATCAAGAGCGATTTATCAAGTAAATGTCCTAAAGAGGCTACATACGAAATTACAGCTTCCTAGAGTGTAAAGTATAGAAATTATCTTTAAAAGCCACTCATCTGATCCGGACCCTGGACATCGTCAAGTAAATGTCCTAAAGAGGCTACATACGAAATTACAGCTTCCTAGAGTGTAAAGCATAGAAATTAGCTTTAAGAGCCACACATCTGATCCGGACCCTGAGCATCGTCAAGTAAATGTCCTAAAGAGGCTACATACGAAATTACAGCTTCCTAGAGTGTAAAGCATAGAAATTAGCTTTAAGAGCCACACATCTGATCCGGACCCTGAGCATCGTCAAGTAAATGTCCTAAAGAGGCTACAAACGAAATTACATCTTCCTAGAGTGTAAAGTATAGAAATTACCTATTCAAATTATTTAACCTCCGCTTCACAAATCAAACCGTTTTCGTAATACTCAGATCACCTGCTATGAATCAAATCATCGAAACACAAGCTCAATGAAATCATCAGAAATTAACAAGCGGTTGCAATCATGTTCACAATATCAATTATTGAGAATGATCACCTGTGTGTAAACAATTATTTATATAACCATGCTCATAACTCAGTTTGTTGGACACGCACTTCGCAGTAGTTAACATAATATTGTTGGATAAATCGAGAGCTTTCGAACGAATGGTCAACGAATTTTGTGGGATGAAAAACGACGAAGTACCATTTCCCTAGCAACGACTCGGTTGTACGTGAAAATCATCCGTCACACATTTCGTTCCCATCCCGCGTTCCATTTTCGGCTGGTTAGTCCATGGCTAAAACACATTCTGTGTTAAAAACAGTAGAAATTATAAAACCGCTGGAAAACGGCAAAATATCGAATGTGTACCTACTAATCGATACATAATCGCATATTTCGATTATCTCAATAATCGAACCTTCGGGCCGATAATGCACTAGTACCAAATTTTTTGCCGTTTCTACCCTCTTTTTGAGAATTTTGTTGGGAGGGAGAATCTTGCATCACAGGGACTTCCTATAACAATCTAGCATTCCAAAAGAATGGAAAACTTTGTCGGAGATAACACGAATACAGTATAGAGCTCAAATTTCAAACAAGAAGATCAGTGCTCACAAAGTGAGTCGCATGATAGCACATGTTCGTGTGAGGAGATCCGCGTGATATAGTCGTTTCCTGCGTTGAAGAGTGAGACTTTGGAGCTCACTCAGCTGATCGATGACTTCTCAGTCATTTTCAGCATTTTCCCTTGAGCCTCCCTCGCAAATTTCATCTTCCTGTGTCGAATAGGAGACAAAATTGCTTTGGAGCTCACTCAGCTGATCGATGACTTCTCAGTCATTTTCAGCATTTTCCCTTGAGCCTCCCTCGCAAATTTCATCTTCCTGTGTCGAATAGGAGACAAAATTGCTTTGGAGCTCACTCAGCTGATCCATGACCTTTCATGTATCAGCGGCCCCCGATACATCTTTATCCTCGCCATGTTATCGAAATCCGACGTCAGGAAATGGCATTTAAAACGATTTTAAGAAGACATACATACATCAACGGACGAAGTGAACACAATAGCTCATTTTTCCTTTTTTTTTAAACAAACCCCGCTAAGAAGTGCTAGAAAAATGACAAAAATATGAAATTCGGAACAAAAGTACCTACTAATTGGTAAGAATAGTAGGCATTTGATGTGACACTTGGAACCAACCACAGAACATAGAAATAAATACCCAACTTTCATAAACATAAACCCAAGTTTCATAAACTGTGGTCCAGTAGTTTCAGAGAAAGGCTCTGGACGGAGGATTTTTTTTTTTTTTTTTTTTTTCCTCCTTTTTCTTTCTTGTTCTTTTTTTAGGTTTTACGCATCTAGACTTGAACCAATAAACTTCGATTGGGGGGGGGGGGGGGGGGGATTATTTTATTTTATTTTTTTATTTTCTTGGTCGATTACAAAGGTTCATTACAAAGGTACCTTGTATACCAAAATTATTACTTTGTCGCCTCTGTCACCTCCCAACCTTTGTTTTTCGAACTCTAAACAGCTGTACGACAGGTTGTAGGACTGATTTTTGACTGAAAAATCATGCCTACGACACATTCAAGTCAAAAAGTACCACTCATTTTCCCCTCTTCGTGGAAGATCATTGAAATAAGGTGGAAGAATTTACATTACCAACCTACGATTTTGATTCGAAGGACACTTTGCCAAGTGCACGAACAGACATTCTATACAATGCCTACCTAATGCATAAAATGGGATTTACACATGTGTATTTTACACATTGCCAGCTCCATTCAGGTATTCTATACAACGACAAGGCATTGTACCCTATGCCTTCCTTTAACTTTGCCGGTAACATATACAAATTCATTTATAGGGACGTCCCTGTAAAGCATGCATGACTTACCAATATATTTATATGTCTCCGTGCAAGAGAAAAGGGAGCTTAACTTGCCAAGGCATTTTTTTCAGGGGAACAAAAAACGAAGATTGGGTCAAAAAATTACTTTTTTTTTGTAATATTATTTTGGGTCCCTAAACTATATTTCTTCCCCCAATAATCATCATAACTTGGATTTTCTACATTTTCCATTGTATTTACAATCGCAAAAAACTGCATTTTTGCAAGTCTGCTGAAACCTGTTGAAAATTTGCAATTTTCGGTTACTCTTTTTTACAAACTTTAAAAAATCATAAATTTTGATTGAAAAATGACAGAAAAAAATCCAAAAAACCGATTTTGTTTAGCATATTGTGGAGAAATTTGAAAATATGTAAACTCAGATTTGACCTCTAGCAAGTTAAGTTGCCTTTTCCCTGGCACAGTTGCATATTTAGATCTCGCAAGTAACCACTGCAGATCTATGATATTATGGTGGACACCTTAAGGTTGAGTATTTTGTTTACACTCTCCTTCTTTTCAGAGCGTCTCCTCCGCCACGGGAGGTCGACGAACTCGTCCCCGTTGCTCTTCTAACTGTTTCACACCCACCTTTCTCTTCCTCCTCCTTCACTTCTCCTTCCTTCCATTCACCTCAGTTCGGCCCCTCCTTTCTTCTGTTTCTTCTCCTGTTCCTTTCTAACGATTCTGTTTAGTTTCGTAGAAAAGTCACCATCGTGCAGCTGCAGCACGATCTTACGAATGAAATTATCTAATTAAGGCCTGATTAAGTACCTAGGTACCTAATCCTTACAATCTATATCTCATTGTTCGTTATGAAATTTGCTATATATTGTGTCTACAACTATCTGTGATTGGCGAACGCAGTGAAGCTTTAGTTTGACTTGAACCGCACTCGTTTGTTTGTCTGTCTATCTTCTTGACTGCCTGTTTAAGATTACATTCAGGCCAGATCTAAGAGCTATCCAATTGAATTAGGCACAGAATACGCACAGATTTCGTAGTATAGCTTTTGGCGCAAACGCCATGTCATTTTTTTGTTTTTTGCCTATACCTCATAAGCTGTTACTTATTCGAGGACTTTAACGAACATAAAACTAGTAGAGAATAATATTTAAAGGGGGTTTTTTTTTTTAAGGTTTAAGCCACACCTCAACCAGAAGGGTCATTAGTGGTATTGAACAAGGTGTCCAAAGGGACACTGGAAGTGGCACGATTCTAAGGGGAGCCATGCTGTCATCCTTGACTAAATAGGAGCCCCATCATGGACTCCACCGGCAACTCGGAGGGGGGGAAAATGAGGGGCACAGTGATGACCACTGTTCAGCCCCCAAAGTGGTTGGAAAAAAACCCCCCAAAAATAAAGTAATACATCTGAGACTAGATTGAAAAATAGGCTGATAACTATATGCATGCTACTATATACAATCAGCTAAGTGAAATAAAACTACGACTACATGAATATAAATATATCACAGTTAGTAGTAGAGATCAGCGGCTCTCAGGTACAACAATAGGGATCGGACCTTGTCTGGTCCATCAGATAATTCGTACTCAAATCTCCTCCCTATTCACCGTAGGGCGTCGAAATTTGATAGGGAGCCTCTCTGAGACAACAAGAGACGAGCAAAATGAGGGGCGCCATCCTGATCAGCTGAGTTTGCTAAAAGTTATGCCATCCATCTGATTACGATTAAAATTGACAGGGAGCCTCTCAATGACTTCAAGGGACCAATGAAATTACGGGCTCCACCCTGAGCTCCAGGTGACCGATTCGCATGGGGTTTATCGCAACATGCTCCCCAAACCAGCGGCACATAGATAGGAAAGCATTTTGCAAACAAATTTTCCAGTGATGAAGACCAAATTATTATTAACCACGATTCACCTAGCGAGAAATAATTATCGAAATTTGCTCAGGAAAACTTGACTTTCGCGAATGCCAATTGTAAACTTTCCTTTAGGTATACCTATTCATCGGCAAGTGATTTTCCAGTGATTCTTGACTTAGGCATATCCCTGTTGTGGACTTTCCTTACCTATTCTTTGACGTTTCTATGTATTGTACTTCACTTCCTTTTCTTTTTCAAATTCATTGACATCTCTCAAAAAATGAAGCTAGGTATTGTAAATAAAAATAAAAAAGTAAATTCCATTATGCTCCATTTTTTCACGCCCTAGTTGTCCGATCTCGTTCAAACTTGGATGATAGTTGGAGGAGGACGATTCGATCATCCCATATCAATTTCAACATGATTGTATCATTAATAGCTACTGCGCATGCACCTATGTGAAATCCTTGTAACGGTCTTAATTTCCACTGTTTTCATCCGATTTCGATGAAATTGTCAGAAAATGTGCGGGTTAGGTTGTATATGGTTCCCTATCAGTTCATTGTTGCCAAATCAATACTTCATTCTGCGCATGCGCAAACTTAAATTCCATTATGCTTCATTTTTTCACTAGTCGTTCGATTTCGCTTAAATTTAGATGGTAGTTGGAAGAAGATGACGCTTAAATTTGGATGATAGTTGGAAGAAGATGACTTGATTACCACATATCAATTTCAACTTGATTGTATTATTAATGGCTACTGCGCATTCACCAATGTGAAATACTTGTAATGACTTTAATTTCCACAGTTTTCATCCGATTTTGATGAAATTGTCAGCAAATGCGCCGTTTAGGTTGTAGATGGCCCTTTACCTATTTCATTCGTGTAGTTGGCCATTTCTTCGAACTGAATACTGGTATGAGGGTGGAAGTATGACGGCTTCTTCCTTTTTATGTATTTATTGAGTTCACAACTAGTTTCGCCCTTTGCAGGCCTCATCAGGTGCTACAATATAACATTGGTTTTATAAATAATGGTATATACAGAGGTACTATGTCAGAGACGGCCCGAGCCATTTTCGTTACCCATGCGGAATGCCCCCCCCCCCCCCCCCCCCCCCAATATTGGATTGGAAGCCAAAAGAGGGCAAATTTAAAAATAAAAGCTAATTATTACATATAGAAATTTCCAGTATTTCAATTGTTGAATGACCTTGAGATCACATGTTTCCCATGAGTTGAGCAGATAGTGAATACCACGATGTGATCGGAGGAGAGGTCAAGTGAAATGAGCTTGCTTTTTTTCTTTTCTTTTTTGTTTTTTTCAAAGTATAGGTACAGAAAAATACCAGAAAACATGTAGATATGTAAATAAATTCAATCCATTCAATAATTAACACAAAAAACCGACGGTAGACCTACGGTTCTACAGTCAGATCATGTAATAATGATTAATTTTACACATTATTAGTTTACTATGGTTACTCAGCAATTTTATTTTATAACTGAGCGTAATAAATCAGCTTTCCTTGACACTACAGAGGCTTAGGGATTATGAGATGCTGTGATAAAATGAGAGTATTCCAAAAAATGGCTAACGATTTTCCTGCTATGAAAACTAAGGGAGTTACACTTCCCTAGTAACGCATTGGTTGTACGTGAAAAATCAATAGAAAACCCCACCGTGACTTGACGCTCGTGACGTGAGCAAAACAAATGGAAACGTCCTGTTAATCGTTATTAAATGATAAAAATAAACCAATTTAGTCTTCTGTCCAGCGCCCCCATCTGTCTGGCGCCCTAAGCGGCCGCATGGTTCGCATGCGCCTAGGGCCGGCTCTGTACTATGTGCTATTTGTTATCTGTAAGGTGCAGGCACTTACTATAGGGGGACAGATCCATACAAGGTGTATTTTGTCATGGTGTTGCAGAAGTTATAATTTCAGTCTCAGATGTTATGATTTCGTCCAATGGTTTGAAAAGGTCTAGAAATTATGATCATATAGTTTAGATTTAGTTATATGCTAGGTATGATAAGTTATGAGTAGGCTGCTAGTGTGCAAAGGGCGAAACTAGTTGTGAACTCAATAAATACATAAAAAGGAAGAAGCCGTCATACTTCCACCCTCATACCAGTATTCACTATTTCATTGTTTTCAACTCATCAGTTCATTCTGCGCTTGCACAAACTTAAATTACAAGTTCATTGAGTGTCCTTTTTTCGTTCTCTTTTTGACCAATTATGACATTTCACGCTACTTCTTGATTTACTCTTCTCCGCTATGGAATTTTTCAAGATCATTCAATACTTTTCAATGATCTATACATTCATGATAGGTAAAAGAGGAAGCAATCAGCCACAAATTGGCAGACGTTTCGGGTGAGGTGTAGGGGGCGGGAGGGGCTGATTCTGGCTCAAGATGGATAGGTATAACTAACTGTTGGTTGCGGCTTGTGGTACCGTAAACGCATCACGCCATAGGCTTTTTTCTGCGTCCAGACCGTCTGCACGGAAGACCTTTTTTTGTTAACCCTCAACAGTTAACCTATCGCGTTTCCCAGGGGTCGGAGGGGCAAGGCCGACCTAACGGGTTGACCCTCCCCGGAACACTATTCATACGATGAATAATTTTTTTCTCCCTTTGTTCATATATCGGGTTGAGGGCAAACACAAAAAAACTTGGGATCTCAGGTCGTAACCGTAGCTCTTCGCCGCATAGGAAAATATTACGGAATCTTTTGTGCTCGGGCTTCGATAGGCAGAGGGTTCATAGAAAGGTAGTTTTTTTGCCCGGTAACACATATAGGGTCGTACCGTTGGGTCAATCTGGGGCACCTAGTCCCTACATGGACAATATTACCGCAGTTGTACTTCTAGCTGTCATAAAACATTTCAAGTTCGTTCAACTTGACGGATTATGTTACTTTTTTCTCGGTCAGAACTGTGTACCGTTAGGGCCATCGACCGTTTTCATTTAAACTTTGCCTTGAATGCCGTTCAGGTACCTACGAATAACACGACTTCCAACAACCACAATTTGAAACACCCAAATAAATCAACTGTTGTGCTGTTATATGTTATTATAGGACGTTTAATTTCTCCGTACACTCAGTCCCTTCTAAATCATATCGCTCACAATCCTAAAATTATATAAATAACTGGCCGGTTACCCCAGTTAGGGGGGTTAACAAATTTTTTTTCTTGGTTGATTACAAAGGTTCATTATTGACATTAATAAGCCAATAAAGTTGAGATAGTGCCATTAACAATCATGTTACCTTTTAGCAAACATAGTCTTATCACACATCCGTAGACCGGTTAAAAGAAAAAAAAAACAATTAGGGTGAATCCGAATCAGCCTACTCAATCCAAAAGCAGCTTTGCTATTCAGAGTCATGTTGACGATCTTGTTTCTTTCAATATTCGTGGACAGCAAACAGTTATTCGTTTTGAACTAGAGGTCTTTCGATTTCTCAACTTTTACTACCTATATCAGTTTTAGTCATTATAACAGTCTTAAAGGGTCTTTTCGATTAATTGAAAAGTGAACAAAACTACCTTTTAGTTTATTATTCTCAATAATGAAAATTTGTTAGTTTACGTTGCAAAATGCATAGAATCCAAAGATAAAATATATTTTTTTTAAATCTGACCGTCCGCTTTTTTTTTTTTTTTTCAAAAAGTATAGGACCAAACTTCAAGAAATTTGGCTTAATAATCATTTATCGGACATAGATGTGCCAGTAACATCGGCATCGCGTTTGATCAACACTAAAGGGTAGACCCTGAGGGCTGAAATATTCAAAAGCCGAGATCTTGAAATCTTTCTATGTAACTGTAATGATGTTTTGAGTTTCATTTCTAGGTAATAGATGTTGAATATTTTTCGTGTTTCGTTATATTTATATTTCATTTAAATGTAGGACAATTGATGGATTGGAACCTGCAACCAAGTTACATGTTAAATAGGCACTTTGGCCTACTATATTATATATTTATTTATTATCAAAACTGTAATGTTATGAATTAACAATAAAGTTTCCATTATTTGAAAAAAAAAAAAAATGTCTAGGTATCCACCCAAAGAATCGAACGAAACCACCCCGGTCGCAATGCTTTATTCGTTTGCCCTGGCTAAAACATCGACAAGAAAAAAAGACATCAACACGAGAGGGAATCGATTTTTTTTTTTGTTTCTTTATTTAGGCACATTCAACCATCAAATGGTCATGGGTGCCAAATGCAATAAAAAATATTTACAACTTGTAGTAGAGTGATAACTTTTTTAGCTTGTCGAAGATAGTTTGCAGATGATTTGAATTGTTTCCCAGGAGTTCTTCCAGATTTCTTGGGGTTTCAAGGTTCAGGTTGTTGAAGGATGGACATTCCAGTAACAAGTGGCGTATTGTGAGCTGGCATCCACAGGTTGCACAATTTTCAGGTGGAGGTCTTCCTTTCTTCATGGGATGGCCATGGCTCATTCTAGTGTGTCCTATCCGGAGACGAGTAAGAACCACTTCCTCTTTATGCGAGTATGCAATGGTGCCATCTGTCAGTTTCTTCGTTCGGCAGGATGAGGGCCATGAGACAACAGTTTTCTTTACTTCCCATAGTTTCTGATGTTGCATATATTGTCAGTCTGTTTGCCATTTGTTCCATATTTTTCTTTTAATAGTTGTTAGATAGTCAGCGCAGATGTTAAGGTACGTTGATATAGGCTCCTCTGTTGCTATTCTTGCATGAAAATCAGCATTTTCATTTCCCGTGATACCTGTGTGTCCAGGAACCCAACAGATAATCACTGAAACATTGATGCTCGCAAGTCTTTGGACACCACATAGTATTTCTCTCACCAGTGGATGTGAGTCTACACATTTTTCAATTGCCTGAATCGCGCTGAGGGAATCTGAACAGATAACTACTTTTCCTTCATTGGACGATACCAGTGTAAGAGCCTCATGTATGGCAAAGAGCTCAGCCGTGAATATGGAGGTGAATGATGGCAGTGTGAACCGATAGACTCCGACGTCAACCAGAGGGAATCGAAACCAAAAAAATATCAAAAATTGCCTTGAAAACTATGACATATATTGTATCAGCTGATAATATAATTCCAATGGAATTCTTACTTCCCGAAATCGAGTTTATTATAACTTCTGTATCCTATTGGGCTTGTGAAGCGTAGGTAGGTAATCACCTACTTCAATTATATTAATTTATTTAATTATTGATTAGTTTATACTTAGAAATTACTCTTAATTAAATTATTATTTCTATTCAAACAACAGAAGGTTAATTACTTCCGAGTCCACCAAGGTTGGAACGTTATAGCCAATTTTCTAAAAAAAAAAACGAAGCTATTGCAATGAATCAAAAATTTCCTTCATGGAAATTCGTTTTGAAATTCCTTGAGTTTTTCGCTTTTTGATATGTGCATGGAGAGTTTGATCAAAAAGTTCTGGTTCTTTCCAATTTGCGCGCAAACAGAGGGTCGTTGAAACTTCTCGGTGGCCTCAGCGATACTCTTTCTTAGTCACCTGGTTAGTGTATATTGCAGTAATATTCTCAGTTTTTTTTTTTTATTATTATTAACAAAACATTTATTTCGACATTTTAGTGCGGGATAGTGGTCTGATGTAGTATTGGTGATTGTGGTTCAGAAGTTGTTGGGGAAAGGAGGCGTTTAATGTACTGTTTGTGATGTGTGTGTAAAGGTGTCGGTAAATATCTCAGTGAAATATTCTCAGTTCTCGTGTTATTCTGATCATCTTCGGAACCTCCGAGGCTAATTTCTTTCCGTGCTGAAATTTAATGGAGTTCGTTCGGGACACCTCAAAAACAATTACGAGGTTCGGAGGATCACTGAACAGCTGATGGGGCATCTGAGGCTAATGTCTTTCTTTTTCGATCTGCCGTTTTACTCCGTTTTTTGTTTTGTTGTTTTGACATTTTTAGACAATTGTTCACCTACTATATACCGTAAAATTGTGGGGTCCTGAGCTGTAAAGGTGAGTACACTTTTGGGAGGCACAATGCGCCAAGTTTTGATCATTTACTATATATAAATGGGGCTTAGTAATAATTATAGACCAATGATCTGCGCAGAAGTGCTATCTAATACAGAAACAACAAACCTTTGTGTAATAATTTGCAGCTTTTTCATTTCATAAGTTTTTGGAATAGTAATTTTTTTTAGAATTTCGACCGTAAAATTTTACCACTTGGATAATTGGTACTTTTCCGTTATACCCCCCCCCCCCCCCCCAGTCAAATTGTCTTCAACACGCCCGCCCGAAGTTTCTAGGCATTACTTCTTACTTAGATTATGTTATGTTATGTTATGTATTTTTGAGATGCGAGCTTGCGAGCATCCAGACCGCCAAAGTATAGGTACACATCATTCTGACCTACATGTCCAACTAATCTGTATTTTTACTAAGGAATTGATTACTTGATGTTATGTAATTTTGAGATGCAAGCTTGCGAGCATCCAGACCACCAACCTATACACAGTATTCTGATCTATTTGTGCGAATTCATGTGCATTCTACTTGTGCGAATTATAACGGAAAAGTACCGGATAATTTGATAGTGGGTGGTGCCGAGCGGGCTAAAAGAGTGTTATGCTCGGCACCCGTCCGTGTCAAAACAAGACAGTTGCATTTGGCACCCGATTGTGTTCGGCACCCAGATTTTAAGGAAACTAGCTTTTGCGCTCGATACCCAATTGCGTTGGGCACCTAAGCTTCCAAAGAGTTATTGCAGTGGGCACCCGAAACTTGCGTGGTGAACACACAAAATTCTTCTTCTCACTTTAACAGACATAGGACTGTCTCCACAAAAATTGTGTGGTTTTAATGTGTGCAATGCTGTTGAAAGCATCGAATGTAATTCCATTTCGAAAATCGTCATCATAAAAATAAAATTTACAGAAATGTTACTTGGAAGACTCCTTGGAGTGAGACCGCAGGTTGGCGGAGAATTTTTCTAGATATTTGTAGGCTTCCCGCTTCCTGGCAATGTATTTTTCCACCCACTTTTGCCCCTTCATCCTGCGTAACTTTGGCTGCCTAGTTTCTCCTGATTACAATGGTAGAAGCTTTGTACCTTTACCTGAAGGAGCTCTTCCTCAAATCAGTATATATTTGTTTATATTTCTTACATCAAAGAACAAAATCTGAAATTTTTCACTTAATAAGATGAATAGACACTCACACACACACACATCTACAGGGAGTGCCGACAGCAACTGTCTCATTTTGACTCGCTGGGTGCCGAGTCCCGGTCCCCCGTACTGAGATTTATGTGGTTTTTTATCTGAACTTCATAATCTTCCTTGATTTTTTAAAATCAAGGCTTTGGCTTTATGGTTTCTTTTTTCTTAATTTAAACACATTTGGGGTGGGGAGTGGGAGGGTTTAACAGGTTTTTTCTTAGTCAGCTAAAGTGGTAAATTACTAAGATTAACAAAAGAAAATCATAATTAATAAATAACAACAATTCATGGCGTGAATGCCTCTGTTGTTCGGTAGATCCAGCTGACCCAGGGACCGTCAGATACACGTGCTCCTTGAACAGGGGCAGCGGCCGTTCGGACGAGCTCCTGAACTTCTGACCTTTCTACGGCGAACGCCCCTGTTACTGTTACTGTTACCATTATGTGGGGTCCCGCTAGCTCCGGAAGATACGAGAGCCTGAGGCGGACGGATAAAACGACCGTTTTTCAAGAGGAAATCGCTCGCGGTTCGTCCGGCGGGAGAACGACCGCCCGGGAACTCGGGATGCGGTATTCGATTAAGGACCCCCCCTGGCTCAGATGCACCGATTTCTGGCTACCAATCATAATAGATCAAGAGCCAGCAACATCGATTTTAAACTGAAAAACGTAAAGCTACGAACCCATTAAATCTGTACTTCTCATGGTCCTGGCTAAAGAACCGGTGATCTGGCAGTCCGTGCCCCTTGCTTTCGTTTCGAAAATGTTAACTAAATTTCGAAAATTTTGCACTGAATTTAACTGAGAGATAAATGGTTCGATTTTTCTTTAAAACGTTCGGCATACCGTCCTGATGGACAATTTATGTTGCCAGACCACTTACCTACTTGCTTTTTCAAAACTGATCACTTTAAATTTCATGAAATTTTGCATTCAATTTAACTGAGACCTAAATTACTGGTATTTTTTCTAAAGTATTCAGTAGACTTTCCTAGATGATGGGTACCTATTACCAAATGACCATTGCATAATGCTGCATGTGAAAACTGACCAGAATGACTGGATTTGTTATTTTTTGAAATAAACACCAGACCTACCAATTTGATAATTTTGGCAGCCAGACCAGTAACAAATTAGCATTTTCTAAACGGCTGAAATTCACAGCATTCTGTCAAACTGTATCGAATTGTTTGAGAAAATACGTGTATCAGCTACCTTCACATCTAGGGGTGACCGTTCCGGGTGTAACAATAGAAGGATCGGATCCGCAGTGGGATCGGAGTCGATTCCGAAACGATTCCTGAAGTCAGTGCTTTTTCATATATATGTATATATATAGACATAAATATGTGTGTGTCATATTCCAGATGATAACTCTCCTCAGAATTGAAATAAAAATTCCATTCTTGCGCCAAAAAATCAAGCTTTCCAAACAAAAATTTAGTTCATTGGCCAGCACTTTTTGAGCACATTAAATTGCTTCTCAAAAAAACAATAAACATGGATAAAAATGGCCAAAAATCGATAATTTATCATTTTTAGCACAGTTTTATTCAAAACAAAATCATAAACAATTAACTGAGCCATTAATGTTTTCACAAAATTATGCTGAAAAACGTACTTAAATGTCATATTATTACTGAAAAGTCTATAAAAACTGCAAAAAAAATCCAAAATCTTTCTTGAATTGCAGTATCTTATTTAGTATGAGTTTTTGCCATTAAATTGGTTTCTAACAATTTTTTGTACTCAAATCGATGAAATCGCAACATCATTTAACTTATTGTAATACTGCAGGTAAATATAAGAAAATTCCGTTATTCAATCATGCTGCATGGCTATAAATTTTTGAATGCATGATGTTCGAGAAACAAAACATAACTTTGAATAATTACGTAAACGTATGGGTATTCAGAAACTAACACCTACCGTGCATATCTTGGATAGGATTAATATAAAATTACGGTTAGGCCGTTAGGCAGCAGTAGGGTAACACCTGTACACTTACTTTCGTTCGCTCTTTAAAATTGACGTCATTATCCTGGAGTTATTTTTTCGCCTGAAAACGCACGAAAATAACTGAGATATGGTCGTTTCTTAGCGCTAAAAACCCGGATATATTAGCTTTTTTCGTTTGGAAACGCACGCAATAGAACTACATGATGCCTGCTAGTGAAAAAGGAACAAAAAAAACTATGATCAAAAATCAATGGTCCAGTCAAAACGCATGATTTGGGCGCGCGCACAGGTGCCCGTGGGCCTCTTCAAACAGGATAAAAATCTCTATACGAGGCTCTTTTTTCCAATTTGTGTGGGTTTCGAGCTTGTGGGATATTTTCCATTATAATCTACAATAGTAAGTAAGTGTAAAGGTTTACCCTACAGGCGTCTTTAATAAATTGTTGTTTTGGCCTTTAATCAATATCGATGTTCAAGCTACTGCGTAGATCGCAAATATCTTTTTACGGTTGGAGCTTCACCCTTGTGTCCGTTTTTGAAACAAGTCTCAATTCGAGGCATTTTGGAATGGAATAATTAAAATTATTATTTAAAAATTTAAAAAAAATCGCTGGTAGTTGCAGAAAATACGAACACTACTGTGACAGGAATTAGTTAAAGGGTGATCGTTTTGTTGATTAGTTGATCGATTTGGTAAACGTATCTACGTTAACCTAAAATGTCTCTACTAAAACTGAATTTTCAAGAAAGTCACGTTTTACTCTTAATTATGTGATATTCTGATAATGAGTAGAAACGGTTTTTTAAGGACCATCTATTTATTATTTTACCTGTCTATTCCTGAAGAAGTAAATACTGACTAGGACTATTGATGAGAAGTTATAAATAATTTGCAGAACCATGAGCCAAATGTTGTGGTAGATCGTGAATCTTTAAAATGTGAATGAAAACAGTACGTACCTACTGCCGTAGGTTGGTGTGGGAAGACAGATGTCAATAAACTGATATGCAAGTCAATGAACTTAGCCTGTGATCAAAGACCTATAGCTACAGACGTTGAGGTTGTCGAACTTGTCGAACTACATCATACCACTTTGTCACTGACCTTTCTCAGATAAAAGAAATAAGAAAGAAAACGATGCCTAGCGATTACCTGAGAACATTAGCATACAATGATACTGAGCCTTGATCGTTGGAAGACTTCAACGGTGAAATAACTTCCAGCTATGACGGAAGAGTACTGAATGAGATGTTATCCGAAAGCTGGGAACATCACTAGTACTTATTGATTGCAAATGGAAGATAAAATACAACTTCTGATTCCCCAATTTCACATTTTTCTTAAAGAGTAATAATGGAGTCAACCCTTTTTAGATCTGTTTAGACATTGGTAAAAGATGGTAAGGGATGTTTAGAGATGGTTAGTGATGGGAGGGGCGATTCAGACCGTAAGTCTGCTCCTCTCTAATCTAGAAGTCTCTAATCATCTTGTGTCAAAATCTAACAAACCCAAATTCACATTGACGCCTTCAAAACTTCAGGCCTAACCTTCCCCAATTCAGGTGTGAGTAGATAAAATATGAATTGAGTGCAAAAATTTGTGTTGCTAAGGAAACCGAAGACGACCGAACGGTGCCGGCCAACTTCGGGTCCATTCGGTTTGTTTTCGATAAGACCCACAGGAAAATCTGCATTGATGCTCCACATAAGATGGTGTATGACAGCAGTTTGTAGCTAAATAGAAATAAGTTAATAAAGATAACTCTGTGTAAAATATTTCGCCAACGAACATGTCTTTTGCAATACACAAATACTCTTGCACGCGGTTGTTGATTTGGACATTGTACGCTATATATTGAATAACTGTGTCCCCTAAAAATAAGAACCAGCTATGGAATCTTTTAAGATTATTTAAAACACTTCAATGACCTTCACATTCAGTACGAAGTACGAGTACGAAGAAGATAAGTGCCACACCAACTTGATAGACGTTTTATTGTTTTCTCGAAGAACCTTTTCTAACATAATGGATCTGAAATGAGCGATAAGGGTGAAAACGAAAGTGTTAGTCATCATCATATTATTTCTCATGGATTAAACTCCAAACACGGTGTGCTCGTAAAATAAAGCCATGATGTGTGGTGCGCGTTACAGTGGCGCTAGCCTGGCCTGAAGATTTTGGCTTTGGTCCATGGCCTAAGGAACTAGTCGCTAAGGAACTCATCACTTTTTTTTTATCCCCGGCTTCCAGAAACATTACTGAATTCGTCACCAAGGTAGACCACCAAAAGAACTAACAATATTAAACTTGGTACCGACTCCTAGAAGTTCTCGAAACTAAGACATTTGAATTGGGCAAGTTGAGTATTCCGATATTTGGGTTTAGGTGGGTAGATTTTGAGGGTGAGAATTTGATAGGCTTCTCTTTTTGTATAACTTTATTAGCTAAGTACTTTCGCCTTCAAGGCCTAATCAGAGCTTTTGGATGAGTAGATAGTAGGATAGCATTGTTGGTTTTATAATTAAGAGGGTCCTCCAAGTTGTTTTTGGTTGCATTGCTACTGTCAGTTTTAGTTTTAAATTGGGAAACATGCAAAATTTGGTGTGTGGAGCACATATTTTCCGAATAAGGAATAAGGCAACCCACCATACAAATTTTGGGTTTTGGATCAGGGGTCAGGGAGAGACTGATTTCGTGGATTACGATTGGGGTCTAATTCTTGGTACTCCGAAATACATTTTTTATGGGAAAATACGAATTTATGACAGATTGGTAAGTAGTACCTTATGGATGCCGTCCCTATGTATGTGTAGTATTTGATTTTGGTAATAATGGCGAATAGGTGATGTTTTATTGGATGTACCCACTCCATTATGACCTAACATGAATCACACCCAAAACCTCCCTCACAACCACAATCAAGTGTGAACTGATTTTACATGGCGAAATTGAACAATGACAAATTCACGGAAATAGATTGAAAATATCATGATACATCGGTATCCGCCCTCCCCCCTTCAAGATTTTTCGCAACACAAAACCAAAAGATCATGATTTAACCTCCTCCATTTTCCCCACTGATAATAAATTTCAAACTCCCAAGGTTTGTTTGCATAACTGGATCGGATTTGTAATTGAACAAAAAACGAAGGATAAAATCGGTCGAGAATTTTACCTTGGATAACGCCTAATGAATCGGAAATAACCTCGTTCACCCCACATCCCGATGGCAAATCGGAAATTTCCATGGTTTGTTTCTCAACTAGACGCAAATTGATATCAAACAAAGAATGAATCAAGAAAATCGGTTAAGAATTGTAGCTCGGGCAGCGTTTATTAGAATCGGCTATTACCCCCCCCCCCCCCCCCTCTCCGGCCACTCCACTGTGGTAAATTCAAAATTCCCATGGTTAGCTGTAGTTGTAACTGGTAGTAGTAATAACTGTTTGTAATAGTAGTTGTAACTGTGGTTGGTTGTTGTTGGGGTAGTTCTAACTAGATTACAACTAGCACCGAACAAAAAACAATCACGGAAATCGGTTAGAAATATTAGCTTGGTTAGCGCTTATTAGGATCGGCTCCCACCTCCTCCACCCGTCCCCTCCCCTACGGCTAGTCCAAAACTTTCATAGATTTTTGCACAATTAGACGGAAATTGGGATAGGAGAAAGAAATAATCACGAAGATCGGCTGAGAATTATAGCTTGGGCAGATTCGCTGTAATATCCTCCAACCCCGTCCTGTTGACAAATCCAAAATTTTAAAGGTTTGTTGCTGTGCAACTAGAATGAAATTTGGATCCAACAAAGGAAGCATCTCTAAAATTGTTTGAGAATGTGGCCTGGGCAGCGTCGACAAAATGGGTTTTTCACGGAATCGGCCTTAGAATTGTCTAAAACGAATTTGTAATCAGTGTTTCTCTCACTCTCTCTCTCTCTTTCTCTCAAGGTTGGGTTGTCCTACACTCCCCTGGATAAATTCTTATAGGGGTCCCTGTAATTTACTATACTTCGCCTATTAGACGTAGCTTCAGATAGATGTCCTAAAAACCTTCATTAAAAATGAGTAGGTACGTTGTGTGTGTGATGCACTGAAAATTGGTTAACCTGTTTTTTTTTCCTTCTTAATTACCCGATTGGAAGATCCAACCTCACCATTTGAGATTTGAAACACCAGATAACTAATCTTCCATTCAAACTCATAAAACTTAGTCATGAAACGGCAGGTAAGGTTGGTAGGTATACCTATAAGGTAGGGTTAGTAACGCTCACATCCTAATGGATGGTGCATCTGACTGCAACCTTTTAGAAAACTCTCGACAATATCACACAGTTGCGTTTTTATGTTTTCAGTTCCCATTGCCATAAATGCTTGTTTTTGTCAGTTCACATCTTTGATAGCTCAGGTAGCAGAGTTGAGAGCCGCGCTGGATGGGAGATGGAGCCCGCTCAACCTACCGCAGGGCCCGACCTCCTTCTAAGGTCGTTCACCTCCAACAAACCACTTCCCTTTCCAAACCTCCATCTTTTCATTTCAACTGTTGAAATTACTCCTCCAATAATGGTAGGTACTTAATAGTTACTGCTCCTCACTACAAATAGGTACCAATCAGAAACTACATGGACGTGCACGTAAATAGCTGTACCACTTACAACTTCAATTTTTATAACTCTTTGTTGACTCCACCTACTTATTTTATACTTGGGTACCAACTTTCATGGGACAACTACTCACGCGAGCTGTTATAAAAACATGGACTGTTCAGTGTAACAATTTTCTGAAGATATAAAACGATAACAGCTTGAACACGGAAATTCAATAAATTCCCAATTATTGGGCAGTTTCGACTTGATCTAAAAGCTCCGGATGCACGCACGAGCATTGAGATCACCTTCTATGACCAACATCGTTTAACGCTGGAAAGCCTTGTCAAATAAATAATTTCATTTCAACCTACGTTAAAAAAATGGGTTCCATATTCTAGCTGTGCTGTTCTGCGGAAGAAGACGAAAGAAGAATACCGACGGTGAATTTTATATGGGTTTTGAAATGCTGAGCTTGTCGCTTTTCAAGGAAAAGTCCTCAGTTTCACGCATACCTCAAAAGAGGTGCCTATCTAGCCATTTCAGAAACGTTCATCAGTATGTACGTTGCCAACCAGGATACCGAACGTTCCCGACAGACCATGAGCCTGTTCCACACGTTGTATCAAAACTTGTATGTGGAGTATTGGTGGAGTCATTCGCGTGGCCCGGTTTATTGAGTAGATTTATCATTTTGGATCTATAAGAAACGGATTCTGTGCATTTGAAAACAGATCACTGCGCATTTTCAGTTCAAAACTCCAAATCGTTTGGACAAAATGTCGATAGAAAGAAAATGAATTGATGTTATAAATGGATCAAATTACGTCATTCAGCTTTCTTAGCACTGCAGTTTCGCCACATTCAATCATATGATACCCTCCATACTGCACCTTTTTGAGGAGCTTTTGTCAAGATCGTCCAGTAATAAAATTAATTATGTCAAATGTGTTGGTTAGCTTTTCAGAACAGCAGAGGACTGCGATGCTCTTTCCGCATTGATTGCCAACGTCTAGTTAATTTGATTGGGCATGGAAGGAAAAACGTGCAATGCCCGTTGCTTGGCCCGTTGACCCGTTGTTATATATGAGCCGAAAATCTAAGGAAACCACAATAAAAATGTGCGCTTGTGCTGAGGCTACCCTCGACCAGCATGCGTTAAATTTGGTTTCTTCCTATCTTGACGTTAAACTTTCAGAATTTCCTCAAAATGGATTGAAAACTTTGGGGATCACACGTTTTACAAAGATGTTCAGATTTATAGACTGGCAAAATCTAAATACGATATCTGCAAAGGCGTAGACGCCTACCGAAGAGAAATTAATTAAATTAGTTTACGTTCTTCACAGTTGTTATTTATTTAACACGAGCTGACCCACAAACTGAAAATTAATGATAAAAAATTACCAAACTTTCGTATATATGTAGTTGTATTTAAACTATGAGCCATACCTACACTTCGTTTAAAGGATGAAGCAAATTGGAACTCGTCAATTTTTACCGCTTGCAAGGAAAACCTCATGGTCTTTTGGCTATTATTTATTCGTTTTCCTTACTGCAATTATTTTTCGTAGGACCCATTATGCTACTTAACTTGTAGGTAACATAAGAAACAGTAGGTGAAATCACTTAAATTAAAAATTCGAATTGTTTTGTTGTTATTTCGTTAATTGCTGATAAATAGTGACTTCTTCATTTTCTTTATAGAGTAGCGTGATTAGTAACGTAATGAAAGTAGGTAACAACCCAGTTACCCTTTACATTTTGTGATCACGATCACGCTTATTTTGTCATGACCCCCAAAAGGCATATCTATATCAAAATAAAAATTACCCATACTCAACGCTTCACAATTCCATCTATAGGTGGTAAAAGTTATAATAAACTCTATTTCGTGAAATGAAAATTCCACTGGAATCAATCAGCTGATACGGTCGTCGTAGATCACAAGGCGATTTTTACTATGTTCCACAAGTTACGACTCACTTCCATGTGACGTTCATATTTCTTTTCAAAATTCTAGCCCTCAGCGAGAGAAACTACGTACCGACCTAAATGAAAAAATAAAATAAATACTGCTCCCTTGAACGTTTTAGAGATCTTGATTTAATATTTCAGCCCTTAAATACTACCCTTTAGGGTTGACTGAAATTGATGCCGAGGTTCTAGGACCAACTAGGCTTCATATTATATGATTTCTGACCCAAATTTCATAAACATTGGCCCTGTAGTTTCAAAGAAAAGCGGCAGATTTTATTTATTTATTTTTAATTAATTAATTATTTTTTTAATCCGATTTCTGAATTCTACTCATTTTAAAACGCAAGCCAACGAATTTTGAGGAGGATTTGAAGAAAACAGATATTTTCTTGGTCGATTACTAAGGTTCATCATTGTAAACAATAAACCGAAATTGGCTCACTTTTAATTTAATTTACTTATATCTTCTTTGTTAGTGAAATGATTCAATGATGAAGGGTATGTAAATGTAAGGCTTGTGGTTCAGTGCTAATAGTAGGCCCGAAGAAAAGTTTGCCATTTACTGTCTACTGTAATTAACATTAGATAGTCTATATAATAAAGAAAAACGTTTTGGAATAATATCCGTGATAGGCTTAAAACAGATTTACGAGAGAGGTCAAGTTGATGGGCAGGTGCATCGCCTTGCGGTACTTGGCCGCAAGCTACACTACACTTATCCCCTCTGATGCGGCGGCAATCTGTTGCTCTGAACTACCTACTCGCACCTACCTCATCTCCCATACCTAATTTATCTTCTACCCCCCGCCATCGCCCTTGTCCGATCCCTCACACCATCGGAAACCTTTTACGATGCAGTAGACCGTGTTTGTGTGGACCGTAAGGACATCTGTTGAACGGTCTGGCTCCGTCCGAGCGGAAGGCGATATGAGAACACGGAATCCCAGATGAAGGGAGATGGAAATGTCTGATGCTAGATAGCTGAGATAATCTGGCTGTATGTGGTCTACAGAATGGCTGAAACGAACCTTTGTAATGAAGTTCGCACGGATGCTGGTGCAATAATGTACATATCTTGCGGCTGACCTGAACGGGAAATCGTCTGCCAAGTTGGGTGGGCAGTATAGCATCCTCAGTTCATCACACATTTCAATATGGACGTATGCAATTGGTTGAAGAACAAAGCACAAGACAAAATACCTGAATGCAAAATAGAACAGTAATAAATGAGTAGACACGATAATATATAGAAAAGAGTTATAATTCATTTTTGGGAATGCTGACAACAATGCTAACGGCATTCACCATCGATGGCAACGAAATTGTTAGGATACTGTCTAGAATTTACCCTCACAATCCTTGAAAATTTCATTAAAAACACCCCATTAGTCTCGGAGTATCAACTAATATTAGTTTTGCGCATGCGCAACAGTTCTATTATACTTAGCGTATTTTTCTGGAAAATATACCCAACACTCGAATATATATATATTCGGTACACGAATGTTTCTATAAAGTCCTGCCGAAGTGAACGTTCAGTTTCGACCATCACAGTTTGTACGGCGTTTTTCACTTTGTTAACCTATACTTGTTTTCATTCACACTCATGTTGAGTTTCTTTCTGCCTGACAAAGTTCTAGCTTAATGGGAGAGCAAGCAGATGAACATACATCAATCCTGGTTGTCTCATTCAATCTTTCATTCCGAGCCCTATCAATACCTAAACGGTATTGCTGTATCAGGTACAAGGTAAACATTACAGTATCATCTTTCTTCTCCAGAGACTAACAAGTAGATACGATTTTAAAATTTTGGGGTAGATTTACGCTATTCTTTAAGAAGTGGGGGCATTGTTCTGAAACATTTAACAAGTAGAAAAACGTCTACCAAGTTGTATGGGCAGTATAGCTTCCTCACATATTTAACATGGACATATAGAATTAGTTGAAGAACAAAGTCCGAGACGAAACGATTGAATGCGAAATATAACTATCTAATTCATGTGTATACATGCTAGAATGCAAATTAGAGTACACAATTCATGTTTGCATGTGAGAGAATTTTCTAAAGCTTAACCCACACAATAATTGAAAATTTAGTCAAAATTGATTCATCATTCTTGAAGAGTCATCCAATATTGGTTTTGCGCATGCGCAATAGTTACCTATCATTCAAGCGAACGCGAGAAAATACAAAGGGCATCACCCTGGACCCAATAACCTCTCGATTTTGAACGAAATCAGACCAGCATATGATAAGAAATCGACGTTATAACATTAATGTTTGCGCTTGCGCACAAACAACAATTAATCTAACAGCAATGAAATGTATAGGGGGACCACCAAGGAGCTAAACCGCACGATCCCTGAAAATTTCACAAAAAGATGTCCATTAGTCACGGAGTTATGTCTGCGTAGATCAATTTTAGTTTGGGCATGCGCTATAGTTATTGTTCCACCAATCGCAATATAATTCATAAGAAAAATTTCTGGAACATATACCCCATCTACTTCCCGAGTTTGAACGAAATCGATCCAATAGATGATAAGAAATCGACATTATGATAAATTAACGTTTGCGCATGCGCACTGACCACTATTTATCTGACGGCAATGAAATTCATAGGAGACCGTCTAGAAGCCAAACACAATCCCTTAAAATTTCATCAAAATCGATCCATTAGACTCGGAGTTTTGCTCGTGTCAATCGGTATTAGTTTCGCGCATGCGCAGTGGCTATTACTCCAACAATCGCAATAAAATTTATAGGGCATTTTCCTAGAACATATACCCATCTACCTACCAAGTTTGAGCGAAATCGTACTAACAGATGATGAGAAATCGACGTTATGAAAAATTCAAGTTTGGTCATGCGCACAGGCTACCTGAAAATTATAGCAATAATATGGCATTATTATAGCATTATTATTAAATTATGGCATTGAAAATTATAGGGGATCGTCTGAGAGCTAACCCGCACAATCCCTGAAAATTTCATTGTAATCGGACTAAAACGTGGTATGGTTTTGGGCCTGACAAGGACTTACCACAGAGACAGACACGGAACCGAAATTGGCCAGCACGTTCTGAAACGCAAACAGCCAGAGGAAATTTAGATTTTGGAGGACACCAATTTTTTCGGCATCAGTAACGAACACAAAGCTTCCCTACCGTGGGCAGTGAAGAAGCAAAAAGTGCCGCCATGCCGACGGCTGTAATATCCCCTTTTCTATGAAAATTTGGGGTAATAGTTAATAAATTACATGTCTTACTGTGGACAGATTCATGTGACTCTCTTTGCGTACCTACCTACTTCTACTGTAACCGATTGTGCGTTCGTTGACCTGCCTTCTATTATTATTGCAATCTACGTGGTAGGCTTAGGTTATTGTAGACAAGCAGGCCGGTATTTCTGTTGAGTGTAAGTGAATTCTATTTTGGATATACCCTCTCACTTTTGTCACTTTCATATCAGGGAAAACCTTAAAGGCGAATAAACCCTTTCGAGGGGTATTCTCGACTCGCTAACGAGGATTTTGTGCTATAAGTCACGACGACTGCGACGAACGAGAATTTCTCACTTTCAGCCACGAAACCAAATGACATTATTGAGTATAACGAAGAGTTCTGGACAATTCCATTAACCTACTGTTGGCGGGCCGAAAGTGGTATACCTGGGTCTTGAATGGCAATGTGTCTACTGTTAAGTGAAAACCGCTGCAAAGTATTACATGAATGAATGAATAGGTTTTATTGTAATAAGTAACACTTGGTTTTTACAATAAAGTAATTACATACAATAAATAAAATGAATAAATAAAGTAGGAAATTAAGTTATACGAACTCACAACAAGATTACAAATACATTTCCGGAATGCTTAATTAAAACTTTGCGCTGGACTTGCATTGAACACATTGTAGACAGAACTAACTAAATACACAACTACTACCTCCTGTTAGGTGCCTTGGGTATTTGATATTTAACTCATTGACAAATAAAATTTACATAGGTATACAAAAATTCACAGAATATCAAAAGCCATCGTTGAAAAATAGAAAACTTATTGAGAATAAGTCCAGTCAAGAAACAGGAGCGTTGGTGGAGGGTTGTTTGTAAAAAGAAACTTCATAAGATCTTACCACAGGCCAACACCCAGAAACCTATTTCTTTAAGTTTAAATTATACGACAACCTGGAAGCAGATGAAAAATGCTATCGAAATCTCCGGAGTAGAACAAATGGCATATCAGTTCCATAAAATTTTAATAAAATACGAGGAAAGTATAAACTCCCAACCTTATTTCCCGAAACTCGAACTTGGCAAAGAAGCCGTTTCACATTCAAAGAGAAATCCGATGAAACATACCCGTGCCGCTAGACAGAAGGGCTTCAGGAAATATACATTATTTTTGTACAGCGATCGCCGTTGGTTTCTTTTTGAGAAAATAGAAGAAGTTATTCCCCGTCCGTTAAACATAGAGCTCGTGCTTGCGACTGAATTAATTCGTTTATGGTGCTGTGGTAAAATTATATACACAGGCTGTTCCGCATAAGGTGGTCAGTACGACAAGGATCGATATTCTAGAGCTCATTTCTGATCTAAAGTTTCTCGTAAAGATTTTTTTTAACTCTTAGTTTTCCAGTAATTTAATATTTTCACTTTTTTCGTGTTTTCGATATTTTGTTTATAAAACAATCATAATTTGCTGCGTAAATTCAAATCTGAGGATACCGTTTGGAAGAGCGGCATTAAATTTTCTATTGGATAGATGCTATACCTTTCTTGAGAATTAAGGTTTGAGACTTGATAAAGCCCTCTGGATAGCCAACATAGCTGAGACTGGGTTGAGTCTCAGAGTCAATTATCATAGGCATTCAGTGGTGGTATAAAAACACGAACTCCCAGTAAGTCGGCATGCTTCTTCACATAACGCTCTGTTAGTCGACGGATAAAGGTCTCCTCTGAAAAATGAAGCCTGATGAAAACAAGACCAAGTTGCTTCAGTCGGAGAGGGCTCATTGTAATGTCCTTGTGGACCTGTGAATCTCCAGGACTCAATATTACAGGAACAACATTTCAACTCAGTACATTATACGTTCCCACAACAACAATCCCATGGCTCCAGTTTTCAAGGTTTCTTGCTAACGCATGATTTCCCAAAATTTTCTTCATTGTTAGTTCTACATTTGAAAGAGGCGTTAGGCCGAAATACAGGGTGCTTCAAAAAAATGTATACACACTTTGAACTTCCATAGAAAATTTATTTACCGTTCTACAAAGTTAAATTTCAGGAAAATAGAAAGCTGAAAGTCCAATGTAAATGAAACATAAATAACAAATGTTAATACTGTAAAAATCTATAGTTACCAGCTGCAGTGAATTGATGGACTCCTACAGAGAAACTAGGGATGGTAAAAATAATCGATTATTTAAGGAATCGATTAATTAAGAAAAAAGTAATGATACTTTTGAATTATACAGGGTGCTTCAAAAAGTAAAGTATCATTACTTTTTTCTTAATTAATCGATTCCTTAAATAATCGATTATTTTTTACCATCCCTAGTTTCTCTGTAGGAGTCCATCAATTCACTGCAGCTGGTAACTATAGATTTTTACAGTATTAACATTAGTTATTTATGTTTCATTTACATTGGACTTTCAGCTTTCTATTTTCCTGAAATTTAACTTTGTAGAACGGTAAATAAATTTTCTATGGAAGTTCAAAGTGTGTATACATTTTTTTGAAGCACCCTGTATAAAAATCTGGTTTGTGATGTCCATTTCTATTTTTCTTTGTGTCACATTGTAAATACTCATACGTTTAAATATATTGGTAATTAATGTTTCAGAAGAAATTTGAAAATTTGACGCGTAAATGAGCTAAATTCTGCTGTTCATTCTAGGAAGTAGGAATTTGAAATGGAGCCCTCCCTAGGTAATCAAAATACAAATGAAATTACGGACTCTATCCTAATCAGCAAGCTAAGTTCACTCTTGTTCACCCTATAGGAAGTTGAAATTCGATAAGAGCCCAGTCGGTGAGACAGCATGAGCAAACGAAATGACAGGAACATCTAAAAACGAATGAATTGACGGTTCCATCTTTTTCACCCTAGAAAGTTGATATTTTACCAGAAGCCTCTTTGGGACATCAAGAGACCAATAAAGTCATCTGATCATCTGAGTGGGCTAAATAATTTCATGTTGACCCAAGGATGAAAAAAGAGCGCCTCTCTGAGACATCAAGAAATGAATGAGTTGGGCTTCATCCTGATCACAATAATTTACTAACTTTTGAACGTTGAAGAGTTGTAGAAAATTAATTCAGGAAATCCGCCAGCAAAAAAAAAAAAAAAATATATATATATATATATATATATATATATATATATATATATATACATATAAATTTTTTCTTTGGCCTACTATTCAGATCCACTATTTGAAATAATTCGGCGAAATTCCTATGGCATCATCGTAAAATCCCACGGTACTAAATTATTGAGAACCGTATGAATAAAATTATCCTAGTACCTACAGGTGCTCCCAATCTGTTGATAGTGGAGAAGCTCATCACACGGAAGCTTCCTTTTAGGAACAAATCATAGGCTACCTGCTGTAACGACCGCAACACCTGTTGACCAGAACGGTGACCTAAACTTACCAATCGGCCTATGTACCAGCTACCGTCCAGATGGCTTCAAGAGCCAACGTCTAAATAATATGAATGAAGAAGAAGACGAATTGTTATCAATTTATAATGAGGAGCATTCATTGGTCTAAAATTGTAGCGTTAATTATTTTTTAAATTAAAGTACTTGATAAATAGTTTGATTATTATAATTTTCCAAGTTTTGGCAAATCGTGACGTCACGCTGGATAGGGGGGTCCCGCGTATTAGAGAGGGATGCATAGACTTAGCTTTTGACAAAGCTTTGAAAAATCATAAAGAGAAAAACTATGATGTGCTATTCGTCGAATAGTGAGTTGGTGTCTGTATTTCTGGAATTTAACCCGCTATAATATAAAAGTATAAAACAAACGTGCCGGTATCCCTCATTAAAACCGTCTGTAGAGTTGGGATGTGTTATAACTCCATTCGTAATGCAATCGTTAGCCCTGCCGCGAGATGCTAGACATGTGTTCCGAGTTTTGATTTTCGTCAGAGTTAGAATGCAAACTTTACTCACGTGCCCTGGTTTTGAACACTCCTCACATTTTTAATTCCGATGGATCAATTCTGCACGTCTTTGTCCTATGATTATTTCTCCCGCACTTCATGCATAATCCCCTAATTCCAAGCTCAGCCAGATTTGCTCCGGATTACCATCGAACGGAGGAACTGAATTATGTCCTTTACCGTGGGTTTTATGATAATTTTTCATGTATACTTTGTTCGGAATCTTGTTAATTGTTGTTCCCGAAGAGGTACTAGGCCATGAAATCTTTCTGTTGTCGGAGTTCGACGTCTAGGGCTTTGGCCATTTCAGAATCGGGCATTTTGAGTCGTATTTTGAATTTCGCACCAACTTTCTGAATAGAGATTGGTAAAATATTTTTAGGTGAAAAGTCAAGCTTCAAACGCGAATGTAAAGTTTCACTGAACAAATTTCGGTGGTTATTTGTTGCTAGGTGGAGCCCGTAATTTCATTCGTTCCTTGATGTCCTAGAGGGGCTCCTTATTAAATATATATATATATATACAAAGAAATCTGAAAATGAATGACTATTATAAACGTGTTCTACACTCTCTGAAACGCAAAGAAACGCCACACACTTCGCAGTACCTAGTTAAAATAATATGGTTGGATAAATCGAGAGCTTTCGAACGAATGGTCAACGAATTTTGTGGGATGAAAAACGACGAAGTACCATTTCCCTAGCAACGACTCGGTTGTAAGCAGAAATCATCAGAATATTTACGTGAGCAATTTCCGTGACTTTTTTTAGTTTATGTGCCATAGCAAAGACATAAAATGTCAAAAATTTCGTGACACATCCGCGTAACGTTTTTCGCTAGTTAGTCCAAGGCTGAAGCATGTTCCGTGCTAACAATAATAATCAAAACTCGGAACAAATGTCTATCATCTCGTAGCTGGGCTAACGATTGCATTAGGTACGCATGGAGTTATAAGATCTGGGTATTATAGCATCCTCATACGTAACTTGAACGGACTTTTTAGATTTTGTGAAGAAATGGGCAAACAGAATTATATTATAATGTGGACTTGTAGAATTAATTAGAAATAGAATCTTTCAAGATTAATTTAAAAATTTTAATGATCTAATGATGTAATGCTACAACTTGACAATATTTGTTCCATTATTTTTGGTCGTACAAGTAATTGGGATAGGATATGTAAGTATGACACAGAATTCCAGAGCAAACTATTGAACTGACATTGACTTGGCTTTAGTTCCCGCACCCCCTTAACCTTCAATCAGAGCGCTAGCTGTCGGAGTCTCCTCCCTGGGACTCTCCCCTCCTTACTTCCCCTAACAACGCAAAAACGTAGAGGGGACAGCCAACAGCCTCCTGGAGCGGAGTGGGGACGGAGTCACTCAAGGGTCCCGCCGATCCGGGAATCGTCCCCCCCAGAAGAGTCGGGAAATACAGGAATCGAGTCTCCTGGACGGCGGAGCGGTGGGGGAAGGAGTTAAGGTCGCGCGGTCGTTGACCCCGTCCTTCGGTCACGGCCGCCGCGGAAGCTCCTCCCCGACCTTCCTAATTCCACCTTCACCGACACCCACGAGCTCGCTCTTTACACGAGTTTATTACGCAGCTCCATCATCAACTACCTGTTTCGCTTTGCATTCAATACCGATAGTAAAATGTTCTAGCAATAACAGAACGATCGTATGACCAAATTTTCCTATTATTTTATAATTTTTTGCTCATTGACAGCAAAGAATTATTGTTAGCTACCAATTTTATGGAGAAAGAAAATATCGTTCTAAATGATATTATGCGGTTTAAAAAACATATTTTGGTTTTCAAACTTATTTACAGATTTAATATAATTTTCAGCGATTATTAAAACAATTTAACCCGGGAACGCTACCTAATATGCGTCAGCGTGACTCACAGAAAAAATTTAATTAGCTTTTACTCCGCGAGAGTTCGCTTTGGATCGTCTTCCACAGATACCGTACACAGAACGTCCATGAGGATGATTTTCGGTACCTTAATCTAAAACATAGTGAGTCAGTTTGACTAACATTAAGTAGTGTTTTACGTAAATGTTTGTAGGTCTCGCTGACTCATATTAGTGATAAAGGGATGATTTATTTACGTCAAATTTACTTATAGTTATATAGCCCGGAGAATTTATGCGTAAAATTGATGAATGTTCACTAACATGGGCCTCGTTGTTGTGAATTATTGAAGGGTTCTTCTTAAAGTTTTACATTTACCCACTGCTACGAGTATATATAATTTATTTTTCAACATGAAATAAAAAAATTGCAAAAGTTCCAATCAAGTAGTATGATCCTGTGAGTTAATTTTCGTAAATTATCGATTATATTGTTATTTTGTTTTGAAATTTGAGCACTTTGAGTGCAAAGAAATTGTTAACTATAAATTTTATGGGCGAAGGAATAAACTCGTTCTTAATCATAATCTACGTTTCACAACAGATTTTTGGATTTTTCTACAAATATTACTGAAATTTAAGTACACTTACAGCAGCAAAAAGTTGCTCGAGCAATCATGCTGCGGGAACACTTGTTTTTGAAGAGAACGAGTATAGTCTGCGCTATATCATCAAACCAGCCACATCTTGGACCTTGACGCTTAGGTATTGGACTTCAATTTACTGTCATAAACCAGTAAGCAACTCCACTGATTTTAATTATTCACATGTGAAATCTCTGTTTCTCTATTGCCAAGCATTCGTTCATATTGACAGCGCGATGGTGAATGAAGTCAGATTAGGCAATTTGGAGAAAATCAGAATGCAGCATCCAAACTTGAGTGAATCTGCCTGGATCGTGAAATTTTTGATGGTCGCATCGCTGGTGATCGGAGCCAGCAGCAGGACTGAGGAGTTCGTGAGGTCGCATTACCTGTACCAGGGTCGGCTTTACGCCGGCCACGGACAGTTCCCTTGGGTCGTGGAGATCCGGAATCAGCTGAGCGAAGACTGGAGTCTCCAGGAACAGTGGTCCGTCGGCAACCTCATCGGACCTAAGTAAGTAATCCAGGCTAACAATCTGTGTCTCATAACTATGAAATTCCTCCATGTTGTAGTAAATCCTCGAGAGATTTGCAGTAGATGTTTTGCAGACTTGACTGCTGCTTCCTAGATTCCCTCAAAGTGATGAGATTGAGGGGGTATGAAGTGACAGTTGGTTCGGCGTGACGCTGCTGCAGCAGTCATAACGGAAGTTAGTGAACAACGTTTTCTATTTCCACGATAAATAAAGAGTTACAATGTTAAATCGATTTCGACGGTTAGGCCATCATCAGTCACGAACAATAACGTATTGTTTGTTACTGATGATGGGGATACTTAATAGGGGGTCCGGGGGGCTTGCCCCCCGGCTGGACGTGGAGGCGAGTGAAGCGAGCCAGAGCGGCTAGTTACTTATAATTGTACAATATTTTTGTTTGTGAAAATTTTACTTGGAAGGATGAGCAGTTATTGTTGTGTCATTGGCCTAACCGTCAAAATCGATTTAACATTGTAACACTGTTTATTGATATGGATATGTCTTTTGGCTGGGGGTCTAGGAATTTTTCGCGACACTTTTTGACATGGATATGTCTTCTGGCTGGGGGTCAAGGAATTTTTCGCGACACTTTTTTTCCCGACTGACCCTTTTTTTCCCGACCGACACTTTTTTTCCCGACCGGAACATTTTCTATTGATTTTCACGTACAACCAAGGCGTTACTAGGGAAGAGTAACTCCCATAGTTTTCATAGTAGGAAAATCGTTCGCCACTTTTTGGAATGCTCTCATTTTACCACGACATTTCATGACCTCTAAGCCATTGTAGTGTCAAGGAACGCTGATTTATTACTCTAAGTTAAAAACTAATATTGTTTTGTAACCATATTGGAATAATCTTGTGAAAAGAAGGCACTACATGGTTGGTATACAATTGAGTAGTAGGTACCAACTGGTAAGCAGTAGGTACTAGACATATCCATGATCTTTTGTTTTTCCCATCAAGGGAGAAATTAAAATGTTTGATTTACACTTTACAATTTTTCGTGGAAATAGACAACGTTTTTCACTAACTTCCGTTTTGAAATGGGTTTCCACAACTTAGTCGCGAGTGATTTAGTTCGTGCAGCAGTCATAGTATTTTGATGAGATTCGTTTGCTAGAAGCTGGGATAACCTTTGTAGTTCATTAGGGGCCTCGACAAAATGTGTTCCCCTAAAGAGTAAATACTCGTTGGTTACCATGTCGGGCATAGAAGTTTCGAAAGCTGGCAATAAATGCTGATAAGATCGCCGCTACTTCTGTATGCACTCCCTGCATTGTAAAACAAATAAAAATAGATAAGTTTGCATTAACGATTCTTGCATTCCGAAAGGGTATGCTTTGACTGCAAACAATCCAGCATAACATAGACCAACAGTTTGAAAGGGTGCTAGGTCGGCATTTAGATAAATTTCCCATCTCTGATTCATGTGACTTAGGTTCCGAAAAGAAGCATAAACTGCATTTTTCCGGAAGGCGTCGAACTGTGTTTTTTCCATCTGAGATCCAAAATTCGCATTGAAGATAGCTTCCTTAGGAGCAAACAGTCTACGTTAATGAATATTCATAGGCTAATTTAATAATTTTCACCCTCTACTCCCAAAGTATTGCGTGGTTTTTTTCGGTTCTCATGGCTCTTTTACGCTGTTTCAGGTACGTTATGTCGACATGCAGCGCAGTAGCCACGTTCGAGATTCTCGATGGTGTCGCCGATCGTTTCGTGGTGGTGCCCAAGCCTTTTTATCAGTACAAGGTCATGTACTCTCCTGACTATCCCTATCACGGCCCGAAGTGGTACATCAAGTACGTTAACATCCATTTTAAACACACAGAAACCAAACTGCTTCGTCGTTTTCGAATTATCATTTGTGACCCGTCCATATTAGTTCCAAAGATTTGATTTTTCAAAATCTGGTCTCCTGGAAACCTCATTTTGAGAACTCTGAGCAACATTCAAATGTGAATTGTGATGGCCGTTCTACTGGCTTATACCGAATTGATTTTTTTTTTTTTTTTTTCAAACATTTGTGTGCATGTTGGGTTCATTTCACCATCACTGCAGATGCATTTGAAAGTGATTAGAAAAGTTCAATTTTGAAGAACAAAAATTTTTTAAAATGTGTTTACTGAAGAGAAATCCCCCAAAATCGAACATTTTGCAAACAATAAATTGAAAAAAAAAAACGCAAATTATAACTATTTCTAAAAGAACAATACATAAATCCAGTCAATAAAAGTTAAAACATTAAAAAAAAAAAAAAAAACCCCTTTGGCATAAATCAATTTCAATTTTTGGCAAACTTTTGGCATATCAATTTGAACTTTTGGCAACTCATTTTGAACTTTCGGCAAATCCATTTCGTTTCGAGAACTACTGGACTCCTTGTCCACCTTCATTCCTTCTACAATGTTCAATAAAGTGTTTTTTCTCTCTCTTGAGTAAGATTATTCACGTAAAAATACTATTTTTGACGGGTACTGCGTCGTTTCGGTGGCATAGGAGTGGGGTGTTCTTCAGAAACTTCAACTTCAGAGTCAACTTGGTACACCAATACTTCTCCATCATCGGTTTTCTCCCGCAGGGTTGTGGTACACAATGTCTTTAGTTGCATCAGAGCAATACGGTATTATTTTTTACGGTCCATTTGACATAAGAGAGGGGATTGGGTAAGGTATACTACTTTTCGATATCATAAACAGCTTAACACCGATAAGTGACTGTTGTGCTGTATATAGGGGTAGTTATTGCTTCAGAATCTATAAAAACCTAAAAATCTATTTTTGACCATTTTATCGAAAAACGCTCGTCTGAAAATTTATCAAAGTAAAATAAGGTCCTTTTTCTTAAGACGGGTCACATTTATTAATTTTACGAGTCCGTCAACCATCCTATGGTGAACAGGTAAAAATTTAGTTCACTCAGCTGGTGAGCTAATACGTCAGCGCACTTAATTTGCCTCTTTTTGTACCATTTGATTTTCTCCCATATGAAATCAATGTTAACTGCCGGATATCTGAAGTCACAACTCAGCAGAAACTTCACGGATCCACCCAATTTTTTTTCCTCTTCTTAATTTAAGTTAGAAAGCTATCCAGGTAGTCAACGTACCTCATTTTGACTATCATGCCTTTCATGCTAAAAATCTTCATCAAAAATCTCATTCGGTGGAGTGATTTGAGATCCGCTGACAAATATGGTTATCTTCATTTTATATCACGGAAATTGCTAAATGTAGCTCAACGGTTCCCCTCAAGAAATTATAATCTGCAATTTGAATTATATAACGAATAAATCCGTCGGTTTTTGAGGTAGTAATGATATCTGGAATATATTTCCCCCATGTCTGAATAACATGGAGTTCTGTAGAGCCTTCAGTAATTCAAGCTTTTGACAACAGATGCGTCACAGTCGCGAACGTTTTTGACCTGTCTGCAGTAAGCTTATCACACTATCAGATACACCTGATGAACTGTTCAGGCGTACCTGTCAGGTATTTCAACTTCCTTGGGTGAACAGGGAAAAATCGAGCTGTCCATCAATCTTGGTCATTCATCTCACTCAGATGATCAGGATGGAGGCATTTATTTAGTTTCATGATGTCCCAGAGAAGCTCCCTATTAAATTTAAACATTCTAGGGTGAACATGAGAGAATTATGATCACCTTATGATGGTAAGCTTTGCAGCGTGAAGCAACTTCTTTAATTACGGTTGTGGAGTAGAAACAACTGGATGTTGTTTACTCGGACGACGTTGTTAGGCTTTCCCCGATTTATGGTGTTACTGGGGGCTTCAAAGATTTTAATACGGCCAAAAAACGTCTAAAGAACTTGCAAAAATTCTGTTTCACTTTTCCCGCACCACAACCTACCCATGGCACAGCCATAGCCATAACCTTGATGCTAAATTTGCCACCAATACTTGTAGCTCAGATATTTCTTGCTGCTGGTCACTTATGTTAATCTATCTTAGTCTGCTAGGTCTCTACCATGTCCAAGCTACCACTTTCAACCAGGACATCCAGGATAATGCAGAACCATCTGGGTTGAAGGTAACAATATCCCGCTTGTTGCCCCAGTCACACGCATAAAACAATGTCTCTCCGTTTCTACATCCCGAACTGGGAGGAAATAGGGAATCAGAGCACTGTCAGAGTTTTTTACCATCCACTGAATCATGCAGAGCTGCATCGCACTTGGCAGACGCTCTAGATTTCAGAGCAGCTGGTATTGCACGGTCGCACCTCAGCAACTGCTGCCTGACGAATTCAAGGGCAGCAGCAGTACGACGCAGCAGGCGCTCGCAGCGTAGAGAGACATCTGGTAGTCACTTAGGACACTAGGTGGGAAGCCCAGCCAAGAGCGCTCAGCCGAGCGGACTTTGCGACACCTATTGACCCCAATATATCATATTAATATAATAATATAGATTAAAGGATAGCAGCAGCTTATTCCAATCATATGGGGTACGTCACTAGGTGGGTAATATTAGATGCGATCTGTTGAAAATATTTCCCGTGCATGTGTAAACCTGTTTCGCCTCTCATATCGATTGTCGCATCGTATCAGTCTAGCTTCGCTGATGTCTATCAAGTCAAAAGCGGGAGCGATGCGAGAGTGCTATGACCTTTAGATACGTACAATGTAGATATTCCTGTGCAGAGGAGGAATACATAACTACATACATTTCAAGAAATTCACTGAAGGATTTGATCTCGTTTTCCAGATTTTGTCTTCTGTGCGTTAGTTAGAACATAACAGTTCGGGTAGGGTGACGCTGTAAATGTCGTTCATTTACATTTATTTTTCCAAATTTATGATTGATTGGGCATTTTATCTTTTTTTCAGTCGCTACCTTTCGTGGAAGGGCCACTTAACGGAGCTGAAAACCGGGACCAGATCGATCTTGAAGATGTTACCTCACCCTTACTGCAACCCCACGTCCTTCGAATACTTCTTTGGCATCGCCCAACTCGGCTCCGATCCCATCAGACCATTCCGCCTTTTTGTCAACTACGCCCCAGCTATTCTTGACCGCAAAGAATTGGAGAATCAATGGTATAGAATTTTCTTGGAAAAAACTTCAAAATCACATCTTTGCGCCGTATTAAGTTATAAAAGGCGCGGTTGGGGTCATTCTACTCTATTTTCGGAGTAGTCACCCAATTGTTTATTTAACAATCTGAAACAACTATACTGTATACTGCATATTATTGCGAAAATTCGATTATATAATCATGAAGCCCAACAGGGATTAAGGCAAATTTTCGTGATAAATTAAGGCATTGCAGTGGCTCAAAAAAATTTTAGAATCCATATTTTTGAAGGAAAAAAAAAATTCATTGAAATCAGTTTTGAGGCATTCTGAAACGATTCCTGAAACTTTTCATATGTATATATATATATATATATATATATATATATATATATGAAACAAAGAGAAGAACACACAGAAATATATATATATATATATATAGTGTATATATATATATATATATATATATATATATATATATATATATATATATATATATATATATATATATATATATGTATATTTATGTCATTCCAGACCATAACTCTCCTTAGGATTGAGATAAAAAGGATGAGTTTGCTGGCCAACAATGCACATTAAATTGGTCAAATGTTAAAAAATGTACTAAAAAATCACGAAAAATGGCTAGAAACAGCCGAAAATCGTTGAATGAATAATTTTATTTTTAGCAGAGTATCAGTCAAAACAAAATTATCAAAAATGAACTAAGACTTTAAACAATTGCGAAATTTTGCCGAACAACGTACATACTAAAATTGCATTATTATTTGCTGAAAAATATATCAAAACTGTAAAAAAAAATCTAAAAATCCAAAATATTTTTTGAATTAGCAAATCCCATTTGTCATGAGGTTTTTTGCCATAAAATTGGATTTAACAATTTCTGTCTAATGAAATTGCCAAATTTCAATACAATTTGATATATTACAATACGATTTGTAATTAAGAAGATTCGCTCATACGATCATGCTGCACGACTAGAAATTTTTTAAAATTAGTTTATTTTATTTTATATACAAGTGCTTTTATTACAGGATCTTTGTTGAACATTTTTAGGTACTTTTTCAAGACAAAGCCATATATCGCTGGGAAAGCAGCTGCGTGGGGCAGAGACCTTTCGGACCCCTACAGCCATGATTCGATGCTTTTCAACTTCAAACTGAAGTACTATGTCAAAATAATAGAACCTTCCGAATGTCAAAAGATAATCAAGAAACTTGGATGGGGGGAATGGAATGACGTATGTATATATTGTATATATCAAATAACAACATATTTTTGCTTCCTCACTGCCGAAGGTAGAGAAGCTTTGTGTTCGTGATTGAAGTCAAAAAAATTTTTTCCTCCAAAACCAAAATTTTCACTTGCTTTTTGCGTTTCAGAGCTTTCTGATACATTTTGGTTCCGTATCTGCCTGTCTGAGTTAAATCCTTGTCACGCCCGAAACTATACCAAGTTTCAGTCCGATTCCGATGACATTTTCTGAGATTGTGCGGGTCAGCTTCTAGACGGTTCCCTAAAATTTTCTCATAACGTAGATCTCCCATCACCTGTTCGGTTCGAATTCGCTCACTCGGTAGTTAAATGGGTATGTGTTCTAGAAATACGCCCTATAAATTATATCGCAATTAGTAGAGTAATAACCATTGCACATGCGCGAAACTGATATCGATTCACACAGACAAAACTCCGAGTCTAATGGCCCTATAAATTATATCGCAATTAGTAGAGTAATAACCATTGCACATGCGCGAAACTGATATCGATTCACACAGGCAAAACTCCGCGTCTAATGGAACAATTTTGATAAAATGTTCAGGAATAGTGCAGGAGAGCTTCTAGACGGTATCCTATGACTTTCATTGCCGTCGAATAAATAGTAGTCTATGCGCATGCGTAAACGTTAATTTATCATAACTGCGATTTCTTATCACCTAGTCCGATTTCGTTCAAACTCGGAGAATAGATAGATATATATTCTAGGAAAATTCCGTTTGATTTATATCGCTATTAGTGAAAGAATGGGTAACTATAGCACAGGCGCAAAAATAAAATCGACCGAGACTGGCAAAACCCCGGATCTAATGGACCGATTTTTATGAAATTTTCAAGGATTATGTGATTTAGCTACTTGACGTTCTTTATAAATTTCAATGCCGTTGGAGTAATAGTAGTCTGTGCACATGCAGAAACGGTAATTTCTTGTAACTTCGACTTACCTATCGATCATTTCAACAAGTACTTTGTCCTTCAAACTATACGTCCATGTTACAATGTGTGAGGAAGCTATACTGAATACTGTGAGAAATTATTGAGTCTGATCATAGATCTACATCACCACTCGTATAAATTTAGATGTGAAGATGTACAGGGTGCCCCAAAAATAACACATGTTAGGCGTATTTTCTTTCAAGTAGCTTCACAAGGAATGACGAAATGAGCATTTCGGGGGGGACGTCCAACGCTAGAGCGAGAGTGGAGGACGAGCTGCAAAATGATGAGGACGGTAGTGAGGGCGATAGCAAACGGATGGTTATCAGTAAGTTCAAGTTTGACCGTTTTGATCAGGAAAATGAAGACTGGATCTATTATCTCAAGCGATTTGAAATAGAGCTAGGTAAGCAAGGAATATTGAACCCAAAAGATCGGGCGACACTTTTTCTTTCGTCAGTTGGTCCAGGACCATTTCGTATTTTGGTTGATACCTGTGTACCTCAAGACATTGAGCAAATTGAATATGATGAGCTAAGAGGGTCTTGTCTTCGTTTTATGGAAAAAACACGTCCGTGTTTGCAGAGCGTCGCACATTCACGTTGAGGTGGAGAAGGGAGAATGAAACAGTACCTCAATACGTCTTGGAGTTGAAAACGTTGGCACGGGAGTGTAGATTCGGGAATTCTTTGGAGGAACGATTACAGGAGCAACTAATTTTAGGCATAAATGACACGGGTTGGCAAGAAGAATTGTTCAACGCTCATCCAGATTTTCAGAGTTCTTTCAAGGATGTTGAAAAAACAGCTTTGCTTCTTGAGAAAGCAGCAGGGGAACAGAGGCGCCTTAGGGAGTTAGAACCTTCGTCAACAAATCGAATTACAAATGAGAGACGTAATCCTGTGAAACGTACCCCTAGGTACCCCATGCAACGGGGAAATTGTCATAACTGCGGATGGCAGCATAGGACTGAGGGTAAATGCCCGGCGCAAGAGGAAGTTTGTTATAAATGTGACATCAAAGGCCACTTTGCGGGGATGTGTAGGAAACATAAGCGAGATCACAGGCGGGGTGCGACATGTAGAGTGAATGAAGATGCGGAACAAGACGGCCACGAGAAAGCGACGTCATCAGGCAGTAGCACGACCAGTACTATTCGTCAAGTTGGGAAAAAGGGGAGCAAGGCGATGTTGGATGTTTGCATAAAAGGGAAGATGGTTGAAATGCTGTATGACCCTGGAGCGGTGCAGACAGTGATCAGTGAAAAGATGTGGAAAAGGATTGGACGACCACCGTTAACACCGGGAGCGGACCTTAAAGGGTACACGAATTTCCCAATCAAAACACTGGGAAGAGCGGCGGTTTCAGTAAGAGCATTCAACAAAACCTTGACATTACCACTGTGTGTAGTCCAAGCAGAGGAGTCACCATTGTTTGGGTTTGACTGGGCGATGGCGTTCAATATTCCAATGCCAGAAGGGGCCAGAATATGTAACATAACTAACCCTACCACGACTAAAGGAAAATTAAGAAAGGAAGATACGGTCAAGACAGACAAATATGTGGAAGAATGGGTCAGGGAGTACAGGGAGGTGTTTGCTGAGGGGTTAGGTACAGTAAGAAACTATAAGCTAACGATAGGTCTAAAAGAGGGAGCAACTCCGAAATCATTTCCAGCCCGTAGAGTGCCAGTTGCGTTGAGACCTGAGATTGAGAAGGAATTGGAACGGTTGGAAAAGGAGGGAATTGTTGAGAAAGTGGACATACACTAAACTCTGGTAGAGTGGGTGTCACCTATTGTTGTGGCAGTAAAGCCAACAGGCAAGGTATGTATTTGCGGCGATTTCAAGGTGACGATAAACCCACACATTGAGTCCAATTTACATCAACTTCCAAGTTTTGAAGAGATTTTGACGCGAGTTGGTGGGGGGAAAATTTTCTCCACTATTGATTTGAGGGATGCCTACCTGCAGATTGAAGTTGAAGAGAACACCAAACGGCGTTTGAATATCTCAACTCACAAAGAAATATATCGATACCGTCGTATGCCTTTTGGGGTAAACTTGGCTCCAGCCATTTTTCAAAGTGTAATGGATAGGGTGTTAGGGGATCTGGAGCAGGTGGCATGCTACCTAGACGACGTCATTGTGACAGGAACAAATATGAATGAACATTTAGCAAACATTCGGAAGGTTTTGAAGCGGCTGGAAGAATCAGGCTTTCGTGTTAATCCCCAAAAGTGCAGGTGGTTCCTGAAGTCAGTAGAGTACCTGGGGCATTGCATTGATGCTAAAGGAGTTCACCCAACAAGAAAGCACGTGGCAGCCATTGCAGAGATGCCTGCCCCTACGAACCGAAAGCAGTTGAGATCATTTCTGGGTACGGTGAATTATTATGCAAGGTTTGTGCCACATTTACAATCAAAATGTGCCTTGCTGCATAACCTGAATAGGAAAGGAGTGAAGTGGGATTGGTCTGAGGAACATGAGCAGACATTTAAGATGGTGAGGAGCTGTCTTTCGGTGGAGGATACGTTAGCGCATTACAACCAGACACTCCCCTTAGTGGTGATGACAGACGCCAGTGAAGATGGATTAGGAGCAGTTTTGTTACACCGGTTTGGAAATGGTGAGGAGAAACCGGTAGTATTTGCATCCAGGATTTATATACAGAGTGAAAAAAACTATGCGGCCATTGACAGGGAAGCGCTCGCTATAGTGTTTGCATTGAACAGGTTCAGTCAATACCTCTTGGGGAGAAGCTTTATACTGAGGACGTATCATAAGCCATTGACATACATCTTTGGAGAAAAAGCGGAACTCCCAAAAGTAGCAGCCAGTCGTCTGGCAAGGTGGGCAGTTTACCTAAGTTCATTCCGGTACCAAATGGAGCATGTTAAGGGAGAGAAAAATGTTCTGGCTGATACCCTATCTCGTCTTCCCCTAGGTTCAGCAGAGGAGGTGTCGCAGGCAGAGGAGATGGGAAGACCAGATGGAAACCAATTATTGCATTTACGTTTGAATGACTTACCAGCCTCAAGGAGAAAATTGAGCCAAGACACACAGAGTGATGAAGTGTTAAGAAAAGTCATTCAGTACATTGAACAGGGTTGGCCCCCTAGAAGAACATTGGATGAACGGTTTTTTTCTTTTTGGGAGAAGAAGGATGAGTTATCCATAGAAGAAGACGTTTTATTATGGAGGGGGCGACTGATTATTCCCACAGCTTTGAAATCCCAGGTCCTAGGTTCATTGCATGAGGGTCACCCAGGACAGGCAGCAATGAAGTCAATTGCAAAATTGCAGGTGTGGTGGCCGCGCATGGACCGAGACATTGAAAAGCATGTGAAATGTTGCTCAGGTTGCCAGAAGAACAGAGCAAAAGGTCAGGAATCACCGATTTACTTCTGGAATTTCCCTCATGAGGCATGGAGCAGAGTTCATGTGGATTTTGCTGGGCCATTTGAGGGTAAAATGTGGCTGGTACTGGTAGATGCCACCACAAAGGGTTGGAAGTAGTGCCGATGCACTCAACGACAGCAAAGAAGACCATCACGGTGCTAAGAGAAATTTTCTCGCGATTTGGGCTGCCAAAATGTATAGTATCAGACAATGGGCCCCAATTTATTTCAAGTGAATTTAAGGAGTTTTGCAATAATAATAACATACAGCATATCAAAGCAACTCCTTACCACCCCAGAACAAATGGGCTGGCAGAACGGGCAGTCAGAACATTCAAGGAGCGGCTCAAGGCAGCGAAGCACGACAAGGGTGATATAGAGCTGAAATTACTGAAATTTCTGATTTCATACAGAAATGCAACCCACACCACAACAGGTCGATCCCCTGCCCAGATGATGTTTGGAAGACCGATCAGGACAAGGTTGGATTTGCTAAAACCCGACGTTCATATGGCTGTTGACAGGGCGCAACTGCAACAGTAAGGAAAAAGGGACTCCTACAGGGAATTTGCGGTTGGGGAAGAAGTGTGGGTAAAAACGGCCAAAGACAAGGAGAATCAAGAAGGAGAAGTGGTCGAAAGAAGAGGGATCCTGTCGTACCTAGTATTGGTGAATGGAAGAGTAGAACGGCGCCATGCAGATCAACTGCGGAAGAAGGAACCCAAGATTCGGGGGGGGAGATATGTAGTGAAGATGATACTTCACTATTATCATAGTGAAGTATTATAATAGTGAATACTATTACGATGGTTACCACCTTAGTTTTGTGTTTGTTTGGAAACAATAAAAGATTCATTCGTCGGTCGACTACCAACAAGTCTATGTCGTATATTTCTTGCTAGTTTCAGAGCGGAATAGTTTTATTATTAATACAGATCCTAATTATTGCTCTTAATTGAGGCTACGTTCTAAATTTTAGCTTCGAAAGGATAAAGCGCATAGAAATTAGGGTTAAGAGCTCACACAGCTGATTGGTGTGGTTCAGCAAATTAAAATCCTATTTTAACTGTTTCACTCAGTTTCACTCGATGTTGTCCAATCGGCCCAACTCTTTTGGCTTCCGCTTGTAGACTCGACCAACGGAGTGGCGCTTTTCAAAGTCGAATGTACAAGATGAAAAACATGAGATGGTGTTATAAAACCAATTTTTTCCGTAAAACTTAGTTCCAGGGACTCCGAAAACGATCTCCAAGTATCATTTCGACACCTACTCAAAAGTTGTGAGAAAACATCCGAAGGGGGGAGGTATAAAATATGGAGATGTTCATGGAGATATAAAAAAGCAGTGCCGGCCGTAGTGTTGTCGGAGCCCAAGGCAAGTGAGCACATGGAACCCCCCCTCATATTTTCTTTAAAAAATCAATGTCTTGAAATTTCTCGATATAAAATGGTATGTTATCGATTTTTAGTAAGCTACTAAGCTTTCGCAATGGTTCCTAAAAAATTTTAAATCAAAATTTTCCTCAGAGGTCTTGAATTCTGAGAATGACCTTAGGCAGTACGACCGCATAGGGCAAAAAGTAGGTGGAGGAATATTTTTCTCGTCTGACAAGTCCTCATCCGAATTTTTGCTTTGCTGCTGTTTCCCTTAGCTGGTCGAACAAACTGCGCTCACCCGTTGAAGGGTATCGTTTCATTAGCTCTCGATCTAAAAAGCTCTCATTCGCAGTTCTTAAACGCGATCCTCCTTTTTGAAATCGATGTTTTGAACCACTCTGCGATGCTTGAAAAGTTATTCTCTAACAATACGTAACCATAGGGTTGGCCTTATTACTATACCTTGATTTTTCCAACGTCTTAGCAAATTTTCAAAGAAATTGAACCGATTGAAACGGGTCCAAAATTTTTAAAAGTGAGATTTTTGATAAGTTCAACCATAGAAATCCATTTTGGAGCATTTTGAAACGAATCCTGCGTTTTAACATTTTTAAATATTTTTATTCTCATGGTTCGATCATCTGATGAGGGTAGTTCCTCGCGTTTTAATTATATTGAGCACGTTCCAGAGAGCTTCTAATTCGAATTTTAGCATTGAAGGCAGATCAAGAAAGAAATTAGCTGAGGGCTCATTCAGCTGATCAGGGTAGTTTCGCAGGATGCAATTGTATTCTATTTGTCCCTGAAAGGCTCCGTTCAAATTCTAGAATTGTAGGGAGATTAGGGAAGAAATTAGCCTCAGGGCTCCCTCAGCTAATTATGGTAGTTCTGCATATCCCAGAGGGGCTCCGTTTCAAATTTCAGCATTGTAGTAGGCCAATAAGGCAAGAAATTAGCCTCAGAGATCACTCAGCTGATCAGGGTAGACACCTGAAATATTTGTTGTCAGGATTGTCGTGCTTTATATAATAAATCTGCAAAGTTTCATCGAGAGTGGATTAAAAATGTTGATTTTTATAAAGAACAAACATACTCAACATTCATGTTCATAGATATGAAAAGAACAATAGAATCAAAATTAACCCTTCTATAAATTTTAAATTACGCTGTTACTAGTATATTCACATACAAAGTTGTCTTCAAAAATTATGTCATCTTCACATTCTAGAAACTTGAGTTCGATAAAAATACGTTCTGCATGTCACTGTGGGATCCTGATAACACCATGGGTACGATCTGCGATCACGATCGAGGAGCTCCGATCGTCTATAATGACTTCGTTATTGGTTCGTATAGTAGTTGGTAGCACTTATCAAGTACATATATTGGTACGAATTGTGTTAGGCTTATAAGTCTATAAATTTAAAAGACTAAGGGCCACTTCCACAAAACAACTTATTTAACGGAGTTCGGCCAAACTCCTTTAAATATAATCTCGAGGATCAAACCTTGGCGTCTGTCACCAACGCAAAACTTCTTAAGAACATTAAAAGCTTCGTTCTCAGTGTGCGTTCTGCCAGTTCGGAACGGTTCTGGGCAAACGCAGTCGTGTTTTGTTGTTCGCAGTGCGAGATCGCACAGTTCCGGAACGCCAAGAACGCCGTGTTTTGCGAACCCAGTTCCGAACGGTTCTGACAGTCCCCGTTTTTTTTCGGAACTGTCAGAACTCGAACGCAAGGACGTAGTTAACGCATGCGCATTTCACAATTTTTTCGTGGAGTAAACAACTCTCTTCTTCTTCATCGAACTCATACTTAATCATACTTTAGTCTCTGTACGTTAGTATAAGTATCTATTCTATGATCAAAATGTCAACTAGCTCGTGAAGTTCGGAAAGCAATAGTTTCGACGATGGTGTTTGGTTTGTAAATGATGAGGACGAGATTGAAGTTATAGTTGGATCTCGTTTACATTCTCGAAACTCAAATTTTTTCGAGTACCTATACCTACTCCTCAGTCATCGTGGATTTTTAACACAGAATGTGTTTTTACGGAGGGTTATTTGGTTTGAAAATGTCTGTCCAGTAAGATCCCCCCGAACCCCACCCCTCTGTCGTGTCTATGCACGGCCAAACGGCTGAGTGGGGGGAGTGTACGAGTGGGGGGATCTTCTTGGGATTTTACGAAAGGGGGCATAAGCGAATTTAAAATTTTCTAATCCCACCCGAACCATGGGCCGTAGGGCGGGAGGGGGGTCGAAGTAACGGTTAATGTGCGCTTTTTGGACTTCCCCGCTTCCTGTACCCCTCTAAACGGCCGTTGAAAATTTCGGAAAAATACCGGTTTCGTAGGTTTTTCTACGAGGAAGACGACGGCGCGATCGGATCGCGAAAAAAGTATCGGGAAATGCGTCAAAAAATGCAAGAGTACGGACCCGTTTTCTCGAAAAGTCCGACGAAAAACTTGGTTTTTTCTGATTAAAATATACCCCATAAAGGTACGTTTTTCGGAACGGTTTTCGCGGGCGACATAATACGCGGTTCCATAAGTTCCGGAACGCCCCGGGATTTCCCGTCCCAGTCTGATGAGTTCGAGAACTGTCAGAAGGCGCACTGAGAACGAAGCTAGAGATTCCTAAACGGAGTTTGGGACACACTGTCCATTGAAAAGTTGGACCCTTTGAAGCCGAGACAAAAAATCCGCCACAACAACACCACCACCAACCAACCATCGGTCGGCAACCAAATAATTACAAACCTATTTCAGACATTTTTGGACAAAGTTGGGAAGTTTTGTAACATTTCTAATCAATATCGTTGGGCATATACTATTCACCATCCTATCATAATGTGCCACCATCATTATCATCACAATAATTTCCTTCTTATCCTTGTGCTTGGCTTCCGGTAGTGTACCTAATGAGGGTGTATCTTTTTCAATCTAGAGCTAGTTGTATTGTTCTATTATACAACATAGACTAATAATTAACATTTATCGATAATGTTAATGAGGAACGAGGTTTGTTCCTCTTCATGTTAACTGACAAAATACCAGGGATCGCATTATGAGAAGCGGGCATGTTGAATATTTGCGAACTTTCAGGAGAGATACCTACTATCAACGAATACCTACCACAAAAATATTAGATAAGTACCTACCTACCTATTTGTTGCACTAGTTTTCAAACAATTAAGATTTGTTTAAAATGGTTGCTCTCTCGAAATTGTTTTTATTATTTACCGTGTTACTAGGGACCTACGGGGTTGGGGTCGGTTTCTTCGTATTTTTTCGCGCTAAATCGAATATTAATACTTTTAGTTCATTTTTAGTTCACTTGGTATGCTCAATTGTACGTGTTCCTTTTTTTTCCGGGATAAAACTAGTTCATCAAAGTGTAAATTCTCGTAAGTAGATATAACAACTGCTCACAAATGATATGCCACCATCTTGATAGGTATCATCGCTAACGGAGATTAGCAAATATAACTTGCCAGAGTTTGGGGGTTTAGACTTGTAGGAGTTTATAATCGTAAGTGCTCTGGTGAAAGACGATGAGCTCGAATCTCCGATAACTTCCAATCTTTTGAGCTTAAACTCGTTTAAGTTTTAGGTGAAAGTGGCCCTTAATTCTGCCAAAACTTTGGAACATCCTTTTCTGTTGAGAAAACATGCTAAGAATCTAATCTTATTTTCACACCGTTGACTCCTTCAATCGGTCATGGTGCAAAAAAATGATGAAAGCGGAACAAGTATGAAGACGACAGATCAAAATGATGAGTATAGTTTGATGGTCTGGAGCTCGCAAGCTCGCATCTCAAGAATTAAAAAATATCCTGATTTTTTTTTCATCAAAAACTTCATCAACAATTGCATCAAACTTTTCAACAACTATTTTTAATTTGTTATTTTGAATATGATTTTTAGCATCTCCCTGAGAAGCCCCATTTCCGGGGGTTAACGTTGGAAAAAATAAAAATAGAAAGATGGATTAATAATAGATAGGCTTTTTCATTAAAGTTTTAATGAAACTCCAATGTTGGACAGGTTCCTGAGTTTCGTTCCGTGTAAAATAGTTACAGGTGGTATTTTTTCCGTGTAAAAATTACAACAAGCATGTCCAATTACAGAAGTAGAAAATCGTCACATGAGACCAAAAGTAGAAAATCAGCATATGGGAACAAAAATACACCACAACACAGGAAATGTACAGGCTGCCACCCAAAAGCGCTAGTGTATTGTTCAACTACATCAATGGTGACGGTGGTTTGAAGTAAAGAATGATGGAAACACTAACAAAAGCGCTGGTTGTTATGATGGTAATTAACGTTGACAAACGATGAAAGCGGAACAAGTATGAGGACGACAGATCAGAATGATGAGTATAGTTTGATGGCCTGGAGCTCCCAAGCTCGCATCCAAATAATTGAAAAATGTCCTGAGTCAATCCTTTTAGTGAAATGTAGATTAGTTGGTGTATATATATATGTATGAGTAGTAAGTGGGCACGTTGAGAACAACTGAGAGAAAACTAACAGTAAAATATTTAAAGTGAAAACTAACAGTAAATATTTAAAGTGAAAACTAACAGTAAAATATTTAAAGTGAAAACTAACAGTAAAATATTTAAAGTGAAAACTATCAGTAAAAACTTTTCAACACAAAACATCAGAACCAGTGACTTTTTCATTTTGGGCGGTAAGTTAAAAGGATCTCTCCAATAAAAATAAAAATGTCTCAGCCATTTTTACAATTTTCACTTAAGCATATCGAATTCATTGAATGTTTCGCGTATATCGATAGAGATAGAGATATGAAAGTATACAGGTTTATTGAGCAACTAGTATACGGAGAAATCTCAGCTGATAAAATTGCAAATTTTAAAACACAGTTGAAAAATGTAGGGGTTGAAAATTTCGTAAATACCGTTAAGAAAACAATACCAGTATCTCCGAAAAAAGACGTGAAATATAAAAGGAAAAATATCAAAGAAAATATGTTGGAGAATTACGTTATTCGTAATAATCGAGATAAGAAATTTCTACAAGAGTTGAACGTAAAGATTTTTTTAAAGATGATCCCAGATAAAAATATAATTGTGGACGATGGTAATATTATCGATATAATATTACCTTGATTTCGTATTCACCTTTTGCAACTCCGCCAGTTCGTAGTATTCTGAGGGGTAAGTTAAAAGGATCTCTACTATAAATAAAATGGAATACTTTAAAGCGTTAAGAGAACTCGAAGATGGAAATTGTCTTTCCAAGAGCGAGTGGCAGGCAGTATCTAAATCTGGAGAACTGACTGATTATTTCGTGAGGAAGTATCATAAGTTTTTGGATTTACCAACTGTGAAACGTAACTTTCTCAATGGAAAAAATAAACTAACTGAAAACATTCTAAATTTTACTCCTTTCAAAAATATTAACGTTTGCAAAAATTGTGGTGTTAGAGTACTAAATGGTAATATTTGTTTTGAATGCATCGAAGAGGATAATCAAAATATGCTAAAGAGTGTGCACAGTATATTTACATTTGTAAGAGAATCTGTAGTAAGAGGAGAGATGGAAAAGGAGATGGAAAAATATTAGGTTTTTATAAGAATCCCTTATAAAAATTATAATTTAGTATTTACTTTCTCGTTTTGTGTAGTTCGTAGTATTCTGAGGGGTAAGTTAAAAGAATAACATTTGTAATAAAAATGAGTACAAGCGTACAAAAACTTAATTTTGATAGTGGAAATTTCTGTCAAAATTGTGAAAACGACGAGACATTTCTACTAGAAAACGACATTTTAATTTGCAAAGTATGTTTTTCAGAAGTTATACAAACGACTTATTTTAATAATAGATCTTATAACGTCGTAGTACCAAAATACAAATATGATCGTGTTAGTCACTTTAAAAAATGTATTCAAAAGTATCAAGGAAAACAATATACTTTTATAAACCCCACTATTTATTCAGACCTCGAGCGCTTATTGATATTTCATGGAATAATTAAAGACGAGCGAGAATCTAGGTCTAAAAAATTTGCAAACGTAAAAAAATCTCATATTATACATTTCTTAAAAGAACTCGGATATACTAAACATTATGACGATTATGTACTTATACACGCAAATTTAACTGGTCAAAAATTAAACGACATAAGTCATCTGGAAAACATTCTAGTCAAAGATTTTGAAAAATTTTCTGAAAAATATTCGTCTATATTTACAAACTCTGAAAGAAAAATTTTTATAAATACAAAGTTTATTTTATACAGACTGTTATTGAGACACAACCATAAATTAGACGAAGGAGATTTTCTTACATTAAAATCTCTTGATCGTAAAAATGAAACAGACAGAATTTGTAAAACTATATTCGACTCTTTAGGGTGGGAATACAAAACTAAGTAATTTTTTAATGAACACTGCTCATTAAAAAATAAAATATCCTTCCCCCAGCATTCTGAGCTTTTAGCAAGCGTAAAAATTATCCTCAAACTGCTGCTTCAGTATAGCTTTATACACAATGTAAGCCACTAATCTAAGTTGATGTTCAGTGACATTTTTAACCTTAATATTTTTTTTATTAAGGAATGCCAAAACTTGCTCCTTTGTACGTATTGGTGGTTTACCATCGACACCAAATAAACCTTCTTTAAGCATCAATTTACTAAATCTATACTCCTTCAATTCATGTAAAATATTCTCTAGTGCGTAAACGTTTTTTTCATAAAATTGAAATTCAGGTGTCTTTACAAACTTCCAGAAACCTCCATTTTCTTTACATAAATTTAATGCTTCGTCGTCTAAACCCATAGCTCTTTATTTATTATAGAAAATATTTTTTTCGAACCCACCTTTAAGAATTCATTGACAATGAGGGGTAAGTTAAAAGAAAGAAAAATAAACAATAATAAACATTTTATTTTACATCATAAAAGAATAACTAGAAACGCAGAGTCTTTTCAAGGTTTACACTCGAATCTTGAGACAGCTGGTTCATCCTCTTCAGAGTGTTTCTGTAGATAAGGCGTTCTTCGAAGAGCGCTTTTGGAGGGGGAAATCACGTCACATCGAGTAGTTTTATAAAAGAATAAAACTAGATCCAGGCGTTCTTTGAAGAGCGCTTTTGGAGGGGGAAATCACGTCACACCACCGTTCCCGCGGTCCTCAAAGATAAGGCGCTCTTCGAAGAGCGCTTTTGGAGGGGGAACTCATATTTTTAATCAGGCACATTTTATCTGTGATTCAAACTGGAGACCGAGGCGCTATTATCACGTCAGAGAATTACGTCACACCGTCCCGCGCTCCTGTAGATAAGGCGTTCTTTGAGGAGCGGATTGGGTGGGAGAACACGACCTTCTGGTTCAGATGCATTTCATTCCATCTCCCAAAATGTTTTATACTCAGGAATCTTTAACATGGTTTCCACTCGTAAAATAATTTTATAAAATGATGAGAAGTAAATGGAGAGTTTCTTCAGCTTTGGGTATTTATAAACCATTTTGCCAACTGCCCTGAGTTTTCTTGCATATCCTTCAGAAATATTAAATTTTGCTTGCAAGTGTTCTTTCCAGGTGGTTGCAGAAGTATTTTTCTTGAAGTTCTCGAAATATTCATTGAGAAAGTAGCCGTATGCTGAATACAAATAAAAGAGCTTCGTCTTTTGCTTTTTTATGACAACATGAAGTTTAAGTAAATAATCTTCAACTTCACCAATGTTCGTCTTATCAGGAGGTCGTAAGTCTTCAGTATTTCGATCTGGTACGAGATGATTAAGTAAAAAAATATGCGTTTTTTCAGGAGGAATAGTCTTAAATGTTCTTGGAAGTTTTAATAATTCTTTATAATTAATACGCTTTACCACTGGCACTTGAATGTTTCCAACTGTTATCAATGTTCTTGCTGCTTCCAAACTTTCACAATTTTCCACTTTCTTGATAAAGTCTATACACTCACTGTGATACTTTTTATGACTCTGAAGTTCCAAATAAAAGTCTTAAACAATAGCTAACCTCATATAATCTTTAGGTTGAGACATTGTACACACCGCGTCACTTCTGAATGAGAACTGAACGAGAACTGCGTATCGCCTCTTCATTGACTCATATCGGTTATGTAACCAGTTCATGATAATTTAGATTCACCGAACAACCGATAGATTGTGTTTGCAGTTCTAATTCTTTAGTGCCTCGTTATTCGGAGTAGTTTTTATTGAGAATTCTCAATAAAAACGTATTCACCCTACCCTAAACAAGTTTAAAATTCCTCTCGAATTATATTCTTCAACGGAATGTAGTTCAGAGTAACTTCTGAAACCAAAATTACGTAAGCAAAAGTGTTTTCTGGTGCATCATTTTCAAAATCCGCTCGTAAAACTATATTATTTTTTTGTCCAGTTATGGACTGTGGTTGTCTAGTCATATTCACACTGAATACTGGATAGCTCTCTTTGAAGAACTGAGGCTCATAATATGGATGGGATGAGTCATCTTTACATATTATTCTCTTGAAATCTGTAAACATGTCGTAAGCTAAGTTATATTTCTCTGAACTCCAATCTAAATTCAAAGGTTCTCGAGGAAAAATTTTCCCTGCTACTTCAAAACTAATATTTTTTACACTCAAATGATCAAATTTGGAATTATTTTTCTTTTGATTATTTTTTCTGTCAGTTTGGAAGACAACAAACCCCCAGATCGGATTCTGTAAATTTCTGTAAATATCGGTAATATTATAAGTGATATAATTTTTAATGACACGTTTTTCAATACATTGCAATTTTTTAAAGTGAAACAAATAAGGAGCGGTACTAAGTTCAGCAATTAATTTATTTTTGGATTCACCCGTATATTCGATTATCGGGACTCGCAGGTAGAAAGTTTTAATTTCCACTTTTCCCTCCACAGCTTCAACAGAAGCTGGATCGGAAGGTTTCTTGTAACGGAAGAGCACATTATCATCAGAATTTCTAGTGAATGTAATTTCAAAACCTCCCCTGTAAATTGGAACTGTTAAATCACTGAAGAACCCAAGGCCTAAATCACCCAATTTACCACTTGCACTGAAATTTCCACCTCCTATAGCTTTCGTATTAAAACCTGAATTCATTACTTTACCATTATAGTTTGCAGGGCCTGGGAAAGAAGCTATACCCATCACTGTACTAGCAATACCTGGATGATCAATTTCATCAATAAGCGTATTGTGTTTTCTTAGTTCAATTTTGGAAAAAAGATGTGCTACAAAATTGTTTATCATCATTACACTATCATTTGTTCCATATGCTTTTGTGGTATCTTTAGGAATGTATTTTCCATCAATGTAATATTTAATATTGCTGCTAATAAACTCATCGTTTAGAAGCAACTTGAAAACGGTTCTTTTGTTCTCAGAGTTAAATTCCAAATTATTTTCAGGATTATAGTTTTGATACTCAATACTTGTGATTTCAGAATCGTATTTCGAGTAAATTGCTTTAATTTCATTCATACTTATTTATTATAGGAAAAAAGTTTTTTTATAGAATCGAAATTCTATAAAAATATCGAGATAGCGGAATAATTAAAGGGGAATCCCTATAAAAACTGACTTAAAATCCAGTTCTGAAAACTTCCCCATGTTTCAAAAGTGATAGTTTGAAAGGGTCCGCACTTTTAATTTCTTTCTTATTTTTATTATATTGATTTAGAATATTATTTTTCATATTTATATAATTTTTTATTTCTTGTTCAATATCATTGAACTCTTCATCAGATATTTTACCGTCTTTAATTGCTTTTATGAACTTTTCTTCAATCGAATTTAATTTAGCTTTTGCCAAAAGCGCAATTTCAGAGTGTTTAGTAATTTTTTTATTGAAAAATCTGCTCGAAGTCCTCAATATTACTGATAAGGTTGTCAAGCCTACAGAAATTGGAACACTGAATGGAATTATTATTGGTAATGTTATAGAAGCACCAGTCAGTCCGAGTTCTGAGAGGGCAAATAAAAATTCAGTACCGTAAAGAGTACTGGATAGTTTTCCATATTTTTTACTCAAACCATTTCTCATTTTCTCTTCATCTTCTAAAAATTTGTATTGAGTGATAATTCGATTGATTCTATAATTGTTCTCATTAAACTCGGAAAAACTTATTTTTTTCAGGGTAAATTCTTCAGGGGCTGAAGGTGTTTCATTATTTGTGTACATCATTTTATTATAGGAAAAAAGTTTTTTTATAGAATCGAAATTCTATAAAAATATCAAGACTATAAAATTTAATAAAAGAAATTAAGATTTTTCTTCAATGTTCTCACGCTATTTTCAAAATCGTGTCCTTCTGATAGCTTTTTCAAAATTAATAAACATAAATGTCCACAGATAGGAGGATCATATTGGCTTTGGATTTGTTCCTCATTATAAAATAAATTTTCTGAACCTAAATATTGAACAAGTTCTCTTGGTGGTGGTGCATTACCATACGAATCAAAATAATATTTTAAATTGTTATTTTTATAAAATGCAGTCCAGTGGCTTCCAGCCTCATCAGAATTTTCTAGATTTATAATTCCACATTCCGTGTGGTTCACTTTCTCTGGTAAATCATCCTTCATGAAAACTCCTTTGAAATTTTTAATTTTCATTTCTTTCGATAATCTTTCAATATCAAAATTGGTAAGAGGTTGGAAGCTATTTAGTTTTTTGATTTGGTAGGTTTCTTTTTAGGTTTCTTTTTAGGTTTCTTTTTAGGTTTTGAAATAGCTTTTTTCTTCTTCAATCCAGAACCGATACTTAAACTTTTTGCGTTTTGTGCTAATCTCTCCATTTCCAAGTTATGGCGTTTGATTTCTGCTTCTTCAGCAGATTTATGCTTAGAATCAATAACGCTAGAAGCTACTGCAGCTCCACCACCCAATAATGCCCCAAGAGCGCCAATTCCTGCAAAAAGTAAGGGTAAAAATCCCCCTGAATGATTTATTTGCAACTGATCATAATTCATTTCCAATTCCAACCCTTTTTTGTTTTTGATACATTTATCTATCTTTTTTTTCTGAGTTTCATTTAACAGGATTCTATGATTTCCTTTTCCACTAATATCTGCAAAAGTCAGTCGTACTTTTACTGGAACACGTTTTTTATAAGCAGATCTTATTTTTTTCATTTGTATTTCTGACAAATTTATTTGATGTGTAATCATTTTATTATAGGAAAAAAGTTTTTTTATAGAACGAAATTCTATAAAAACAATCATAATAACTAATTAGTATACACCCATCCCAAAGTGTCTTTTGATTTTCATACCACCTACCACAGTAGCAGCTCCCAATTTTTCACCGATATTTGTTGAACTTTTCATAATTTTATAAGCTTCTGTTTCTAGTTGTTTATCAGCAAGATGCCTATCACTTGTTTTTTCATGATCCCTATAAAAAATGTCGTGTTGTTTACAAGCTTTATCAAGGCTATTTATACCTTCATCACCTCTATTTAATCTCTTATCCAATTTAGTAAATGGTCCACAATATTGATAACCACCTGGGAGATGCATTTCAGGTACGAAACCGTCTAGTTTGTTCAACAAAGTATTGAAAATACCAGAACCGTTTTTTATCATATTTTTGGGTAAATTATTAATAATTTTAATCAAGTATTCAGTTCCCTTGGGATTATCAATATATTTCTCCAGTTGATCTTTAATGAAATTTATAATTCCCAATTTTTCATTGTGAAAATTATTATTTCCTGCCTGCTCTTGCGCATACAAATAGTATAGTCTTTGTTGAAGTTGATTCAAATTATCTATATATTTAAATTCTACGGGATTTTCAGTATATTTAATCAACCCAGTACCGATCTTTTTCTTTTTACTATACTCCCAGATTGGTTTTATGATTTCTTTCCATTTTTTACTAACACTTGATTTTGGTTGTTTAGATTCGGGATTATTATTTTGAAACATGCTATTTGTTTGAATGAGGATTTTTGCATAAGCTTTAAAGTCTTCATTAGTGTATTCATCTTTGGATGGAATATCAGAAGCTATGGGTTTTGTTAAGAGCTTCCATAAGCCTTCAGTACCGGAATATTTCATTTTTTCTATTTCAATATCATTGCCATTTACCCGTATCTGTTTATTTCCAATAAATATATGATTTTTTAAAGGATATATTCCAAATTGCCTATCAGGATGAAGAATATATAATTCTGCAATTGGTCCAATACCTAAAGGGCCTACAGAAGAGTTTGGTAATTTAAAACTTTTTTGTAATATTAATTCCATTTCATCATCCCTATCTGCATTGTCACTTGAAAAGCTTTGATTTAATGTATCTTCAGTATCATTATCAATACCTTGAACCTCGCCATCAACATCTTGAAAAGAAACTTTTTTAGGTGAACTGATAGCCAAGGGGTTAAATGTTTTTATTGCAGGAAGGAGTTCTAATTTTTTACCAAGATCTTCATCAGTTTGTTTCACTGCTTTTTCTACCTTATCTAATCGTGAAGTTATAGGTTCATAAGCCTTTTCTTTTGTCTCCTTATCAGATGCTTGGTTAATCCTTTCTTGTCTCGCTAATTTTTGTAAATATTTTCTAAGTTTAATCGATTTATCAGCTTCAGCTACGCTCATGGGTTTACGGTTTGGTTTTGTGAAAAATATTTGTTCATCTTTTTCGGGAGGTTTATCAATCTTTTTTATTTCTCTAAGTTTGGCTTCTTTTTCCTTCATAATTTCAAGTTGCGCTTCTTTGTATTTCTGTCTAAGCGCTTGTTCTAAAGTAATTTTAGTCATGTTTTTATTATAGGAAAAAAGTTGTTTTAAAAATCGGTCAAACGCTTAAACGCTTAAACGCTTAAACGCTTAAACGCTTTAGGAACGCTATTTTTGCGTTTTTAAGCGTTTTCCAATGCGTTTTTGAAGCGTTTCCCAATGCGTTTTTATAGGGATTCTCTATAAAAACAAAACTTAAAATCTAAAATATTTCGCCAAATTTCTTTCGGTAACGTCCGTCATTGCGTTTCTTTGTTATGTCAATCGTTAGAAAACCAAAGTCCTCATCCCAACAAGAATAGCATAATTCTTTGAATTGATCATAAGTTAAATCAGTTCCCACATATTCATCATAAATATCTCGCATGTATCTTGGTCCTTGTCTAAATACACATAAAAAATTAATGTTGTTTCTAATGAGTTGTTTATCAACTTTTGACCATGATTGTGTCAAGTAAACGCACGAAATTTTCTTATGACGTCCTCTCACAAAATAATCTTTGATTTCTCTCTGATGTTGAATGTTTACACAATCATCAAAAATAATAAGACTTTTTTCTTCACATGCGTCCAGGGTTATAAGTTCGTCACAATTACTGAAAAACTGCGCTATTTCCACACCATCTTTTGCAGAAATTTTTTCATAATTGCTTCTCAAAATCTCATATGCATTCTGATCCAGAGATTTTGAAAAAATATATAGATGATTAAAGGGGATTCCCCATGGCTTTGTGATGAGATTATAGAGAAGTGTTGTTTTCCCACAACCAGAAGTTCCTACTATTAATGATCTTAAAGGTAATGGTAAAATTCCTTTTCTAGCCTCTTTTTTATCATGCAAAATTGGATCAATCTCGTATTTACTCATATTTATTATACGAAAAACTTTTTACCTATAATAAAAGCATGACTCTAATAAAGATTTCTGATAAACACAAAGATCTAAAAATAACTTTTGAGCCAGAAATTGTTCTAAATCCCAATAAAAATTATAAACTCGGATTAGTAAAGTTATTATTTACTTCACCTTCTCTTTCATTTCAAGTAAAAAATGTATTGATATCATTAAAAATGTTTATTATAGACGGATGGTATCATACCGAGCATGTGTTAGATGGCACATTTACTGTTGAGACGTTTAAAAGAGAATTATATTTAAAAATAAAAAATTATATAACTGAACTCATGAAGAAATTTGAGGAGAATAAAACACTTTATAAATCACAAATTGACACATTAAAAAAAACAAAACCTGAAAGTTTGGTTTTTAAAGTAGACTACGGTCCAAATTGTAATAGATTTTATCTTAAATCTCCTGTTGTTATCGGGTTTATAAAGTATGGAAATTTCTGCGATCTGTTCGATTTTAAACAGTGTAAAACACCTGGGGATTATTTTGATGCTAATAAGGAATATTATTCAGAAGACAATCCAAAATTAATCAAACCTATTTCATTAATTGAATGGCATTGCAATATTACCGATTATAGCTTCGCTACTCATGATGAACATTCACATCGCCATAGTGTACATGAATTACTCCATGTATCTTTGATAGAGAAAACGATTCTCCCAAATACTACTTATATGGAAACGAATAAGAAAATTCTCTACAGTTCTCTACGAAAAGGAATTAGTGAAATTAAAGAAATTGAACTATTATGTAGAAATGAAAATGGAGATGAGCTGCAATTTGAAAATGTTACAGTTTATTTGCATTTGATTGAAGAGTGAGGAGTTTCTTTTTTATGAGAAATATCTCATAAAAAACCTTTTTTCCTATAATAAAATAAATAATGTACAACGAAATTTATTGTTGTAAGTGTAAGAAAAGAACGAAAAATATAAACGTGAAAATTGTACAAACTGTGAACGGAAGGTGGAGAATTTCAGCTAAATGTGTTAAATGCAGAACTCGTAAGAGCAAATTCATTCAAGATCCTAACGGAGAAAAAGCACCAATTCGTGCCATTTTTGATTGGGCTATAGAAGGCAAGTTACCGGACACATTAAAAAAACCTGTTTTCCTATAATAAAAATGGATAATGATTTAACTGATCCTATTTACTGTCACAAGTGTAAGAAGAGAACCAATAATATTGATGCAGAAAAAATACAAACGATAAACGGGAGATGGAGAGTGGCTGCAAAATGTACAAAATGCAGAACTCATAAGAGTAAGTTTATCACTTCCCCGAGAGAGAAAATTCTGAAGAACCAACTGTAGTAGAAGATCTGAATGTTGATGAAAAATTATCTCTCGCTAAAGAATTACACAAGCCGATAAGAAATAAATTTCAAAAAAGGACAATATTTACTAAAGGTATTGATGATTTGTGGGCTGCTGATTTGATAATCATGAAAAATTATGAAAAAGAGAATGATGGATACGGTTATATGCTTAATGTTATCGATACATTTTCAAAATTTGCATGGGCCTTACCCTTGAAGAAAAAGGATGGAAAAAGCGTAACAAAAGCTTTTGAGAAAATCATAGAAAAGGCCAAATCACAAAATCATAAAGCTCCTAATTTACTGCACACTGACAAAGGTTTAGAGTTTGAAAATAAAATGTTTAAAGAATTTCTGAAAAGTCACCAAATAAAAATGTATCATACACAGAATGAAGAAAAATCGGCAATCATAGAAAGATTTAATAGAACTTTAAACGAAAAAATGAAAATCCGTTTTGAAGTACGAAATAATAAGAAATGGATCGATATTCTAGAGGATTTGATTCATGAATACAATTTTAAAGATTTCCATAGATCGATTGGGATGATACCTGTACAAGTTAATAAAAATAACGAAGATGAAGTGTTAGTTAGATTGTTTAGGAACCAAAAAGCCTCACAAAAAGTAAAGTTTTCTCTTGGAGATCGAGTTCGAATAACAAGATTTAAGAAAACATTTGGGAATAAATATGATGCTAAATGGACTAGAGAAATTTTTGTGGTTTCTGGAATTCTACCAACAAATCCAATTACTTACAAAATAAAAGATTTAAACGACGAAGAGATTGAAGGATCTTTCTATGCTCAAGAACTACAAAAAACAGAATTCTAGAAAAAACTTATTGGTTCAGGCTCGAAAGAACCAAACAATTGTTAACCGAGATCAAAATTTGCGGCTCACATGTGAGCCATAAAATTTCGTATGAAATGAAAAAGCCGCAGTCGGGTTTCCGGCCGCGGCTTTTTTAGTCAATTGACTTGTATTCGACTTTAACGTTAAAGAGGGTGGGCGAATCGCCTCCCCTCTTTAAGGAATTGTGTTTTAAAAGAATATATTCTATAATAAATAGAAATGAATAGGGAGCAGCTATTGAAAAAAATTAATTTTGAAAACAACACAAACAAGCTTTCTGAACTAGAAATCGGAAAACCTTACAAAATTATAAACTTTGAATTTGTGTCAACGAAATACTCGTGGGAGGCTGTTATAGCCAATCTAGGAGAATTTAGAGTGTTCATACCAGAAAGATGTATTCAAAAATTTGATAAAAATGAACTCCAAGCTCTAGTTGAGTACGGTGTTTGCTTAGTGTACCATGGAATCACCAAATCAATAAATGGGAGAGACATGGATAACATCAAGTTTGTTTAAAACCCAATCTATTAAAGGTGGGGGCGAATCGCCCTCACCTTTAAATATTAATAAAAACGTTTTAATGGAAATTTTCCATTAAAACAACAATATTATACTAAATAGTATCCATACAAGAAAAAGCGGGTGGATAATATAAAAATTGAGGGATTAGTTAAAAGAATCTCTTTTCTAATAAAAATGAACGATACGAAAAAAAATGAAGGGTTAGTTAAAAGAACCCCTACTATAATAAAAATGCAAGATACTATTAAAAAACGATATGCAGATAAAATCTGTGAAAAATGTGATCGAAAAATCACATATAAAAACTGGGCTCGTCATTTAAAAGCACCATTCCATCTAAAAAATGACCCTAACCAAACTCTTAAACCTCAACAAAGAGTCGTTGAGAAAGGATTCAGAGTTAAAGATTTGAGAAATAAAGCGAAAGATTACAATTTAAAAGGTGGTTATAAAATGAAGAAAAATAATCTTATTACAGCTTTAAATGATATTAAAAATGTATACTTTAAGAAAAGTGATCTAGAAAAACTAACTGTTAAAGAACTACGCGAAATAGCTAAAGAAAAACATATTAAAATTAAAAAACCGAATAAAAAAATCAATATCATCGAACATCTAATGCACCCACAAGGGCATGCATTTAAAGTAAAAACAGGAAAAATGTTCAATTTCGACGATGACTTGGTTAATGAAAACAAAGAAAAACGAAAATCTCCTTTTACTATTATAGAAACTAAATCTCGATACATTAAAAAATTTAAAACTACAGAAATCGATTATTGTATAAAATTATCTAATATCATACAAGTCGAAAAAGCTGTATTTGCTATGTTAAATTTGGCTAAAGAAAAATCTAATTTCCAAACCGGGGATAAAATTATGATCGTTGCCCAAACCCTCATTTTCACCATGATATATCGAAAGATTTAAGTAGTAAATCAAACGTTTTTTCTAGTATACAAGCTAAAGAATTTACCCAACACGTAAGCAACATTATTAGTTCAAACGAAAACGTTGAAATTACCAATACCACGTTCCACATTAAAATCATCAATTTACCGAGAGGAGCAAGAGGTGTCAAAATATTAAATTTGGCTGAGAGTAAACACACAAAACAATGTATCACTCAAATTAAAAATGTCGATAACTTATGCTGTCCAAGAGCCATAATTACCGCGTTAACTTATCATACTAAGGATATTTTCAATCGGAAACTCTCAGAAATTGATGTAAAACAAATCAGAATGGGCCGCCCAATTCAACTAGATTTAGCTAAAGAACTTTGCGAAAAAATGGGTTCATACACCGAGGAAGGTTTCACATTGCAAGATATCAAAGTTGTTGAAGAATTATTAGACATTCAAGTTAAAGTTATATGCGCCGAAAATTTCAATACCGTTATTTACGAAGGACAAAAGAAAGATACTATAATTTATCTTTATAAAGATGGGAATCATTTTGATGTTATTAATAGTGTAGCAGCCTTTTACGCCTCCTCATATTACTGTAAAAATTGTGATACTCCCTATAATAATAAAGAGAAACATGAATGCAAAAAGACTAGAAATAAAGATGTCTGTCCTCTCTGTAAACAAATACAACACGATGAAAAAGATAAAAATAAAAAATTCTGTAACGATTGTAACCGTTATTGTTATAATGATAATTGCTTTAAAAATCATAAAGAAGTTTGTAAAATAATCTATAAATGTTTAAACTGCGGGAAAATTTGTAAAAGAACCGAAGAACATAGATGTGGTTCTGGAAAATGTCGAAACTGTCAAGAAATATTTGACGATATAGGTGGTCATGAATGTTTTATGTTAGCAAGACGATCAAACGGTGGGTATTGTACAGTACCTTGTACTTGTAATAATCGTTCTGATATCACAGCAGAAAAATGTACTTACACCGAAAAATACATAACATTTGATTATGAAGCAATGCAGGAAACAGGAACCCATGAAGCAAATCTTGTTATAGCTCACTACCACGATGGTACTAAATTCGTATTCAAAACTAATGAGGAATTTTGCGAGTGGTTGATTTCAAGTAAACACAAAGGGTACACTGCCATAGCACATTATGCAAAAGGATATGATTCTCAATTCATTCTGAAATACTGCGTCGAAAATACTCTGAAACCTTACACTATTTATAATGGAACTAAACTAATGTTATTAGAAATTAAAGGAATAATAAGAATAATCGATAGTTCTAACTTCGTTGCATCTCCGTTATCTGCTTTTCCAAAAACGTTCGGATTAACAGAACTAAAAAAAGGATATTTCCCCCATTATTTCAATACTCGAGATAATCAAAATTACGTTGGTCCAATTCCTGATACTAAATTTTATGGGGCTGATTCAATGAAACCCGAAGTAAGAAAAGCATTTTTGAAATGGCACGCTGAAAAAGTAAAGGAAAATTATATATTCGACTTTCAGAAAGAAATATTAGAATATTGTGAATCAGATGTCGATATTTTACGAAGGGGTTGTATTGAATTTAGGAAGCAATTTTTAGACATAGCTAATATCGATCCTTTCCAATATTTAACTATAGCGAGTGTTTGCATGGCCATTTTTCGGTCCTTATATTTACAGGAAAATACGATAGCAAGTATCAAAGAGGACAGAAAGGAAATGTTTAGCAAAGGATCTATCACTTGGCTGAATACTTTTAAAAATGTACAGCACGCATTGAATGGAGGGGAAATAACTGTTTGTGGTGCCAAAGTTGATGGTTTTGATCAAATTACTAACACGGTTTATCAGTATCACGGGTGTTTTTGGCACGGCTGTCCTACATGTTTTCATGAAAATACTCCCAATAATGTAAATCATCTATCTATGGGAGACTTGTATGAAAAAACGAAGGAAAGGAGTAAACAAATCATTGACGCTGGATACCAATTAGTAGAAATGTGGGAATGTAACTGGATTAAATCGAAAGAGGGTAAAGCAGCAGTAAAAAGTAGTGGAAACGTAATAGTGGAACCATTAAATCCTAGAGACGCATTTTTTGGTGGCAGAACCAATGCTAGTAAATTGAAAGTCGTAAATAAAAAATTAAGATATATCGATGTTTGTAGTTTGTATCCAACAGTTCAATATTTCGATTATTATCCCTTAGGTCATCCAACAAAAATTCATAAACCTGAGAAATATGATGAAAATTGGTACGGATTAATCAAATGTAAAATATTACCTCCTAAAAAATTATATCACCCAGTTTCTACCGATCAAAAGAGATAAACTTTTATTTATTTTATGCGAAAAATGTTTTGTAGATAAATGTAATACTTGTTCACACGATGAAAATGAAAGAGCTCTGGTTGATACTTGGACTACAGATGAAGTAAATAAAGCTATTGAAAAAGGTTATAAGATTCAAGAAATTTACGAAGTATGGCATTTCAAAGAAAAAAGTAATGAATTGTTCAAAGAATATGTAAAAACATTTATGAAAATAAAACTAGAGACTAGCCCGTGGGAAAGCGACTTTGGAACTATTGAAGAATATATAAAAAGCGTTAAAGGAAGTCTCGATATAGATTTAGAAAAAGAAAGTATTAAACCAAATCCTGGACGAAGAGCAGTAGCAAAGATTTGTTTGAATTCTTTGTGGGGAAAGTTTGGGCAAAGATTGAACATGTCACAATCTGAATATGTTGTTGATATAACAAGATGGTACGATATACTTTTAGATGACAGACTAGAAATTGGTTCATGCCAATTTCTGAATGACAATATCGTGCAAATATCTTATAAATTTTTGAATCAATACATCGAAGATAGTTTTTCAACTAACGTTTTTGTAGCTGCTTTTACCACTTCCAATGCAAGATTAAGATTATATGATATGCTTGATAAAATAGGAAAGAATGTTGTTTATTATGATACAGATAGTATTGTTTATATTGATGATGGGAAAAATTCTGTAAAAACTGGCTGTATGTTGGGTGAGTGGACTGATGAATTGGGAAAAAATAATCACATCGTAGAATGGATTAGTACGGGCCCCAAGAGTTACGCTTATATAACCAATCAAGGAAAAGAAACTATGAAAGTTAAAGGATTTACTTTGAATTATCAAAACGGTAAATCATTAAATAGAGAAGCTATGAATAAAATGTTAATAAAAGAAATAAACAGCGTTAAGCTAAAATATAACATGATTACGCGAAATGTAAAAGATAAAACATTAGTAAACAAAGAAGTGGAAAAAGAGTTTAAATTTCAATATGATAAACGAAATATAATGGAAAACAAAGAAACCGATATTATTGATACTTTACCTTGGGGATATTAAACGTAAACATTTAAGAAACTCTTTATATAAAAATCGGTAGTAAGTGGGCACGTTGAGAACATTAACAGGATTCAAGTCGTTAAATGAAAAAGTCACTGGTTCTGATGTTTTTGTGGCAACTTTTAAAATTGAAACGATGAGTTAAAGGAATGGGGTTTTATAATAAAAGATGGCCGATAAATTTTTGGAAAGAATCAATGGTAGGAGCGAATTTAGTACGTTTAATGATTTAAAACGTAACAAACCTTATGTGATCCTTAAAGCGGAAAAGGTGAAAGCTAAATTTGGCGAAACTATAGCGGTAGACTTGGAGGGTGGCTTTACCAACATATTGTTACCAATTCATTTTTTAAAAAATAGGTTTAACCAAGAGGGGGATTTAGAAACACTCGTGAAAGACAAATATAAATTGATCTATAAAGGTAAAGTGACACTTAAAAATGGTAATAAAATGCATTGTATAGAGTTTACAGAATGAGCTGATGGTATAATTAATAATTTTTAGTGATACATGTCATTAAAAATTAAAACCTACTGTAATTTTTTAGAGTTTCACTAAAGTTTCTAATGGGAAAAGAATATTTTTTTAACTTACCGCCCAAAATGAAAAAGTCACTGGTTCTGATGTTTTGTGTTGAAAAGTTTTTACTGTTAGTTTTTCACTTTAAATATTTTACTGTTAGTTTTCACTTTAAATATTTTACTGTTAGTTTTCATTTTAAATATTTACTGTTAGTTTTCACTTTAAATATTTTACTGTTAGTTTTCTCTCAGTTGTTCTCAACGTGCCCACTTACTACTTGTATATATATGTATATATATATATATATATATATATATATATATATATATATATATATATATATATAGATTGGTAGGTTGTTTTCGACTGTATTCTATATAAAATTTGAAGTTGGGGGATCTTGAGGTTCAGTCAGTGGTTTAGGTTTTCATCAGGCCATATATTCGATTTATTTATAAATCTTCATCAGGGCTATACAACACAAGAATATAATATGGAGTGAGTCATAACAGTATTATATATAATAGGATACCCAACTCAGCAGGAAATAATATATTATAGGTACATAGTCCTCTTGGACTTGTTGTAATAATCATAGTTACATACCTTAGATGGGGGTTTGCTGTTTTTCTTACATAAGTTGAATCTTGATGAGACAAACACTTGTTTAAATGCTTTACTTAAATGCTTCAATTTGTTTCTACTTTATTTATTTGATAGCTATGGTGTGACAATGTGTTTGATGGTTGGTTGTTCTCTTCTGCTTGATGGCTTGTTTGTTTTGTTTGTGTGGTGTTGTTGTTGTTTGGTTTATGGTGTATTGTTATTTATGTTGGGTTGTTACTGTGGTGTGTGGCGTTTGTATGGTGATGGATGATGTTAATGGTTATTGTTTTATTGAATGTTAGGGGTGGAATTCATTATTAAGTTTGAATATATTTGACTGAGTTTTGCTGTATCTGTCTCAAGATTGCATGTGTTTGGGGTTTTTCTTATTTAGGCCATTTCTTCTATTTGTCTCTTTGCCAGATTCTGTTCAATGTCTACTATTTTGGTATTATCAAAGTCAAAAGTGTGATTGTTAGAGAGGGAGTGTTGGGCTAGTGCGCATCTATTATTTTGGAGATTTATATCAGATCTATGTTGTGATAGGCGATTGGATAAATATTGTTCTGTTTGGCCTAGGTAATTGGCTGTACAGTCTTTACATTTTATTGAATATATTAGGTTACTTTTATTCATTATAGGTATTTTTGATTTTGTTTTTGAATAAATAAGATTGTTAAGGGTTTTTTTTTATTTTTGAAGGCTATTTTGCAATTTGTTTTCTTGGAAATGGATTTTTTAAGTTGCTCTGATAATCCTTTGACATAGGTCATACTTCTGAAAATGTAAGGGGTTGTTGGAGGTTCTGATGTATCTTGGTGTTCTGACTGTTGGTTTTCCAAGGGGTCATTTGAGGTGGGATTTCTATTAACTGGTGTAGATCTTGTGTCAGAAGTTGTTGGAGCAGAGAGAGAAGGTATATATATATATATATATATATATATATATATATATATATATATATATATATATATATATATATATATATATATAGTATGATGTGCATAGTTTGGTGAGCTCAATGCTCGCTATAAGTTCCACCGCTTCCACCCCACAAGCGCTAGTGCTTATGTCCTTTTTAGTCGTAAAACCAGCGCTTCTGTCTGGCACAGCATGCACATATGACAGAATATTGCTGATATAGGCATATACCGCAATCATTCGTCCACCTCTTCTTCCAGAAAGTCAGATGTATCCATAGCAACAGCAGCATCCACTACAATATATTTGCAACGTGTTTCTTTGTGGACAGGTTTGGTGATGACTGGAGCGGTTTTCTCAGAGTGCAGCAATCTCAACCCATTGCCGTTCGTGGCGCAGAGTATCGCCGAAGCTCAGCTGTACTGGGCCAACGTAGAGCGGCACATTCTTTCCTACTACATCACGAACAATACGCACCTCTTCCCCGGCCTCACCGGCTTTGCACAGAGCGACTCTCCTCCACTCCACAGCACAACCTTCACCATCTTGCTATTACCCGGCCTACTGCTGATTGGCGAAGTCCTCCGCCGACAATGGTTCTACTCGTGAACGACAGGATTTACGATTTTCCAATTTTTATTGTAATCAGCCCAGATTTCATTGTAGATATAATCCTTACTAATACAGTGGCTGAAATAAAATGTGAACGGCTATGGAATATGATGTTTTTTATTTCATTTCACCTTCTATGTTCACCAATTATAGCCGTGCATTCCTCGTCATGTGTTACTTTCCAAAAAGACCGACTTATGTGTACGACGTTCTCCCTATCTTGCTATACTTTCTCAGTATCTTTAATTGGTAAGGATAGTACCGTAATGAAGATTCTGATCTCTTAGAACGACCAACAACAAACCCGAGCCCCGTGTATAGGCGTTGAAGAACTCAAAATATCCGTGGAAAAAATGTTGTTGTTGTTCTTTGTACTTTTTCCCCGACTACATACTAAACTTGATGAAATTCCCATCAGTTACTTTTCTTGTTTAGAAATAAAATAGTGACTGATGTTCCCTGTCCCCGTCACTATAATTTTTCGGAGGAGTTCTGAAAACCAAAAAATAGTAAGGTAAAAATCATATTGTATTTTCACTTTTTACTTATTCTTCTTAGTATACACATTGCAAAAAACTTGATTTTGACGATTCGTTAAACAAGAAATATTTCATCTTAAGCTATTGCTGGAGTGATGTGTTCTTCTAGCAGTAGAAGGTGAGGGACATCTGCGTGTACCGTAACACATAGACCTGGTGACCTCGACAGAAGGAAGGGATGGGGGTCAGTGACCGCGGAGTCTGTGAAAAGAAAACGAACCTGGTGGTGGAAAAAGTCGGAAACATGAGTGGGAGAGGGAGTTTTGTCGGAGTCAGCTGGGAGCCCCGTTATACCATTACGTCCTTCCTCTGAACCTTCCGTTCCTGACTTTTCGTTGTCGAGGCGTCTTCTTCCCTACGCCATCCTTTGGAATAAAAAATGTTAGCACTGCATCGGGAACTAGCCAAAGAACATCTCAAATAACATTAAAATACGGGTATTGAAATATTTATCTTTTTGGACAGAAACATAAAAATATCTTTTACTAAACATAATCTGGGCGCATCGACGGTTAGCTACCGTAACACAAAAATTTGAATTTCTGCGGCCTGGAGAAACCCAGATGTTCTGTGGATTATTCAGTTACAATGTACGGCACTTCTCAGATCCGCAGTCCGAGCATGCTAATCATAATCAGAAGTGTAAGTTCGACATTGTCGGTAGTTAGTGTGGTTATTTTTTCAGCTGTCTCAAAGTGATTCAAACGCCTGATTCAGGTGAGACATTTAGCCGAAACAAGCAAAATCAAAGTATCAACGCTACATACTGATAGATTGTGACATAGATACGTCTTATGGATCCCCTGGATACTACCACATCACCTAGTAGGGTAATTTCTACATCACTATATGTGGGGGAAAAAAGGTCAACGGTGTATTGAACTAGGGAGCAACCAGTAGAGTAGTGGATTGATCTAGTTAGAGTCGCTTCAACTTAATTTGTATTATGTAACGGAGTGTACCATAGATCATCTCAGGAGAGATATGGAGGTAGATATTGGCTCATTAAAATATGGAAACATGTGTGATAAATTCACAGCTTTCTAACGAGTGATTAATGATGTTCGTATGTTTCTCGTAGGTAGGGAAATCAGGAAGCTATATTCTCCCTAGCACAGACCGGTTGTATGTAAACTATTATTGAAAAGCGTGACATTTTGGTTAATCACATACAATAATGAACCTTTTTTATCGACTAAGAGAACATTTGTAACCCCCCCCCCCCACCCCCCATTAAATTTTGTTGGTATACATTTCAAGATGCGTAAAATCAAAACATAAAAAATCCACGATCCGATGGTTCCTCCGAAACTGCTGATCCAAACTTTATGAAATTCTGTATCATCGGTATCATTTTCGATCAACTCTAAAGGGCAGAATTTGAGGGCTAATATATTAAAACATAATATAGAGGTAGGTAAGTAATTCACGCATTACAGGGACGTACTTACGTGGGGGTTGTAGGTATATGATTTTAGTGAGAATAGCGAAAAAATCGTGCCTTTACTGGATGCACCCCCAACCCCTTCCCACACTCAAAACCATTATAAAGTATGAACTGCTTTTACAAATTTGTTTAAAATATTATGATATCGATATCCCCCCGCCGCACCCACAACACTATGTAACTTTAATTTACATCGAGCAACATAGTAAAATAGCCGAAAAAAATCATCGGAATCGGTTGAGAAAAGCATGGAAGGTTTCACTTACCCCTCTGTCACTCCTTCTCATAAAAATACCATAAAAAGAAGCACATCTAAACCAAAAGATTACAAAAAAGGATGGAAAAAAAGACGGGAAAAAATAAAAATGCAGCTAGTATTAGCAACCAATAATGTTTTGCGTGAAAAAATCATCTTTGCAGGCGTGTGTTTGCACATCAAATTTCAGAATTTTCCATTTTCTTTCCCTCCTCCTTTCTCGACCGTGCTGAGGACCGGAAATGGCGAAGTTGAAATAAAATAAAAACGAAAACCTCCTTTTAAAAAAAATTTAAAATACCATCTGGTGGGGAGAAAAACTTGAAAAAAAAAAAAAAAAAAAAAAAAAAAAAAACACTTCAAACGGGCGTTTTGAGCAACTGCTTTTCACGCAAAAGAACCCAATTTTGGCCATTATTCCTCTAAAATCGAAAAAAAATCAAGAAACGGATAGCTCCATATGAATCAGCGTTGAAAAGCAATGAAAATTCATGTGCGACTCTCGGGGTCTACCAGAACCAATGTTTTGCGCAATTTTGGTAGTTAGGTAACTTGCGCGTTCGCGGAACGGTTTGCGCCCGTTAAAAAATAATCAAGTGAGGGGTCGTAAATTCACGGCAATGGTATTTATTGGCATTGACCGTGACAGCCGCGGATCTAGTATCTCTGGTAAAAGTACCTTCACATAACAAAATGTTAATATTATCTCCATCTTGGATTTTTCAAAAGTTTTGGTGTCTTTTCATTTCTTCCACGTGCATATCTTTAGCAGCCCACACGACAAAAGAACATCTATCCTTTAAGTACAAACCAGAACAAACATACTCAGCACAGAAAGAAACACAACCAGACTCACAATGGTCCTTTTATTGTTCCCGATTAGTTATACGTACAGTTCTTTGTACATTTTCTCAGGTAGGTGAGCGAGTGTCCCTCTAATACCTTTTGTAGCCCTTCTATGCTAAACCTTCCTTTAACCTTTTCCAACATTTCATAGCTTCATATTACAATTGTTGATAAACCTCACACTTTGAATAACTCTTAATGAACCTAATATTTACCAATGGATTGCATTGAACAGTAGACGAACAAGGATTCGATTTAGATTTGGTTACTTACCGTCTGCACTCTGAAACATTGATACCTACTCCATTCTGATAAATAAGTGCTGGTTGAGTTTCTATTACGTAACATATTGAGATGGATTAAAAACTCAAATTAATCATTATATAACATACAAAAAGAATGAGAAACTCGCTCAAGTATGTGACTAGCGATTTACGAAACCAGGGGATTATTGGAATATTGTATGTTTTCCATAATAGTGTACACGGGCTGACAGCCTTTATCTCCTACGGGAGGGGGGGGGGGGGGAATACATAATTCGGTTCATTAGGTAAAGTTCCTGTTTTTTTCCTTCTAATGAATTAGCACTTATAAAATCTAGTAATGTAACCGAACTGTGCCAGTTATTTTCTCCTCAGTGGGCTAAGAAATCGCATACCCCGTCGACACTCTTTTTCTAACTGTGAGGCCCTTTCCTATCCCATACTGCGGCTGTCCGAGATTGAAGTTTTCTCACTCACCCAAGCAATTAACCGAATCCGTTGTACACGGATGCTGATGAGATCACAATCAAATTTCAAAATCTAATACACTTTTCAGTATCTTCATTATAAGCTTCATGGCCCTATTTGAACACTTTTCCCAATTTTGATCTCTAACCCCGATTTTTTTCACATTTTAGTTTGCAAGCACCCCTAATTTGAATAATAAAAATCTGAAATGTAGTTATTGCATTCAATATTGCCCAAAACAACCGAATGGCTTTTACAGAACGCAAATATCTCTCTCCGTTCACAAGATATTTATTTAATAAAATCGGCTCATTTCAAGACGCTACTTGGTGGCGAATCGGGCAACTAAACCCGTGATACTTAGCCTTAAAGTAGGCCCTGGCTCAACTCATAGGAAGCATGTGAACTCAAGGTCATTCGACAATTGAAATACTGGAAATTTCCATATTAATTTAATGTCTTTTTTTTTTCTTTCTTCCAATCCAATATTAAACGGTTGGGCACCAGCCATTCCGCATGGATAACAACAGAAATGGCTAGGGCCGGCTCTGAAAATGTGTATTCCAGATAAGAGTATTGACAACGCCAAACCAGCCCAGCCTCACCTGGACCCGTGGAAGTGTTGGGCTTCAACTTACTGGTATAAACTATTAAGCAACTCTACTGATTTTAATTAACCACGTGTTCAATGTCTGTATTACTAAGCTTTTGTTTGTGTCAGGGCGATGGTGTATGAAGTGATCGAAGTGAATGACGTTAAACCAAAGAGAGAGAGAGACAGATAACTGAAGTATAATTGTAATTATTGGAGTATACCACTGCAGCATCCGACCATGAGGGAGTCTATCTGGATCGTGAGATTTTTCATGGTCGCGTCGCTGGTGATCGGAGCCAGCAGCAGGGATGAGGAGTACGTGAAGTCGCATTACTTGTACCAAGGTCAGCTCTTCGCCGGCCACAGCCAGTTTCCCTGGGTCGTGGAGATCAGGACCTGGCCGTTTGATAACTCCTCTGCACAGGAAGACTGGTCCGTTGGAAACCTCATCGCGCCTCAGTAAGTATTTAATTATGTATTTTAAGACTTTAAGTAAGTAAGGAGTTTAATTATACATATTTGAGGATTATCAGTAAGTGAGGAGTAGGCTTGTAGGACGTTCAGTAAGTAAGGATTATAATTATACTTACTTGAGGGCATTCAGGAAGTGAGCAGTACCTACGTAAGGGGGTAAGGGGTGCACTTTGGTGTGATAGAGTGAGAATGGGGGGAGTGAGCGAGACAGAGAGAATTTTTCAGTCATGTTCTTTTTCATTTATGTATATATGTTTGTGTGTGTGTGTGTGTGTGTGTTGTCATGGTGTGGTGGGGGAAAAGTGCCTCGGAGTTACTTGAGTTGGGCATCTCGGCGGGAGTGCTCCGTGATATCCCGACCTGCGTCCCGAGGGGTTCTTACTTGAACTGGTGGTCACTTTGTAGGGGCACTTCCTTTCATGCCACTCTTCCTCCTCATCCTTCTGCAACTTCACTCATCCCTAGAGCCGGCGTCAGGTAAACCTGGACGTCCTCCCCTCTTCTTTAGTGTATTCATACAATTAATGGTGTACCCCCTCTGCCTTTGAAGGGAGTTTTGTAAAAAAAATAAATAAATAAATAAAATTGTGTGTGTGTTTTGTGTGTGAGTGCGTTCGTCTGAGTGTTTTGTGTGTGTGTGTGTAGGTGTGTGTTTTGTGTGTGTGTGTTTTGTGTGCGTGTGTGTGCGTGTTTTGTGTGTGAGTGCGTTTGTGTGTGTGATTCGTGCGTGAGTGCGTTTGTGTGTGTGTGTGTGTGTGTGTGGGGGGGGGGGGGGGGGTTACTGGGGTAGGGTAACTGTTGGTATTTTTATATCTTCAGAGCTCCTTCATATCCCTACCTAAGTCAAGGTCATGCGTCCCCGTCGTGCAACCCGGGCGCCCTCTGGGTGAACAGAGGGTGGCAGAATTACCAGCTGGCAAGTAGGGGGGAGGCTCGTGTCAACGAGTCTCCTGTCCCTATTAATGTGTCTTCCCGTTATGGAAGTTAACAACGTCGAGCCTCATAGCCCCGGCCGGCCCATTGGCACACAGGGAACTAGGGGAGGCGCTCGGGGGCGCTCCAGGCAGGAGCGTCGGTTATCCTCACCCTTTTCTTCTTCTTCATCTTCCCATCCCTTGTTCTCTTCCACAGCTCCCCCTCCAAGAGTTTGTGGACTACTTGGAGCCACACTTGAGTGTTCCCAGACACTACCCTGGTGAGCCGGTGGTAACCCCAGCTTCCACCGGGGATTCCTTACGCAGCATTATGTGCACACCCGTGCATCACGATGAGACACTCCACGTCTGCGGACCCGATGGTATTACTGCCCGACGCTGGAATAATGCCCCAAACAATGTCAAGCCCCTCATCCTCAATGTTTTACTTCTGTTGGAAATACCTCCGAAAGCGTTGACCCGCGCCCGGACCATCTTTATCCCTAAGAAAGGAGTTAGTGGGCCTGGAGGCTACTGCTCGATTTTAATATTGTGGGTTGTCTTCCGCCACTTTCAAAAGATTCTGGTATCTCCTTCCAAGTGGCTGGTGTCATCAGTGACATCCAGAGAGAATTTCAGCCAACGTTCGTGCTGCAAAGCTATCCTATGGGCTAGTCTTTGAGAGGCTTACTGCGGGGAGGCTGCTTGAGTTAAATTGTAAAGTTCGCTCTGCTGTGCGCTCTTGGCTAGGCTTCCCACCTGGTGTCCCAAGTGCCTATATTCATATACCGGTCAAGGCTTGTGGGCTCGGTATTGTCTCTCTCTCTCAGCCAGCATCCCATTTTTTATGCCACCAGTGCATGCACGCCCTTAGGGGCTCGAGTTGGGAGGTCGCCCGCACTGCTGCTGAACTGGACTTTGTCAGGCAGCAGTTGTTGTGGTGTGACAGAGCAACACCAACTGCTCCAAAACCCAGCTCATTTGCTGAGTTACACTCTGACAGTGCTCTGAATCCTCCATTTCTTCCCAGTGGGTGGAATGGGCTTCAGAGGGCATTGGGGCCTGCGACTATCGCCATTTTCATGCTGTCCGGGTGGCTACACTAGCCACCTTGGTAAGGTGTTCGAGAAGTAGTCATGGGACAGTAGATACCCTTTGCCGTGTCTGTCGGGGTAAAAATGAGAATCTATATCATGTGGTGCAGCAGTGTCCTCGTACTACTGGTGGCCGCATTCTAAGTCATGAGCTTGCCAAGCGGATAGCAGGTGCTTTCTCATCCAGCGGTTGGAATATCGAAAGGGAGAGACTATATCACATGCCGAGTGACCGGGGCAAGAAGCCGGATATCGTTGACGTCATGCCCGATGGGTCTGCAATAGTCCTGGATGTCTATGTTGTCAGTGGTAGCGTGGACATGGAGCAGACCTGACGGGCTAAAATATATAAGTATGACGACAGAAATGACCTACGTTCCATGACCCATGTGTAATGGCCACCGGACCCATCAATTCCTATTCTGTTGAAGGCTGTCAGCTTGCAATTAACTAACATTTTAATTTGATTCTTTTTGGAAAGTGTGCAATGAACCCTACGATTCTACATTATACAAACCACATAATAAAGTAAAAGTCCGAATTTTTCCAATCAATTTTTCTAGGTTGACTCAAGTATTTACATTTAACACACAGACACAGATGTATGTTGTCTATTAATATGTGAATTTCTTTGTTTTATTGAAGTATTTTTTTTATATCCCCTCATTTTTAATAATAATAGAATGCTGGTAAAACAGTTGCTATATTCATAAATGGAAAAAAAAACATTTTTTTTTTTTTTTTTTTGTGGCTTTTGAAAATTCACTCCATATTGCTTTGCTTTTATGGTCTTCATAGTTTTTAACGCTGTTTCAGATACGTATTGACGACGTGCAACGCTGTAGCCACGTTTGAGACGCTCGCTGGCGTAACCGATCGTTACGTGGTGGTGTCTAAGTCGATTTCTAGTCACGTGGTCATGTACTCTCCTGACTATCCCTATCACGGCCCAAAGTGGGCCATCAAGTACGTCAACATTCATTTCATCTATCAATCCATTACGTCAAATCAAATTGCTATATTGTTTTCAAATTATCATTAAATACTAAGTGCATTAGACGTGAATTTATTTTGACTGTTTGGAATTGGCTATGAGAATTTTTGTGTCTACGTGGAGATTAAGAACTTGCGCGAATATTGACTTCAATGAAGTTTGACGGCGTTTTGAGGAAATTCAGCTCCTTGAACTAATGAAACCCTGGATGGGCGTTAACCGTATATTGGCTGTATCCCTACCGCCGTTGCCTCTTAGTCTAATAGCCGTTGTTCTAACTGATTAATAGCCAGGCCGTGGGCGCTCCATAGCTCTACCTAGGTCCAAACCGCGCATGCACTGAAGAATACAATTATAAAATGAATGAAAATGGTCGTGAATTCAATGTGGCAGTCGGTAATATCTAAAGGAAAATATCAAAAGAACTGGAGATGTAAAATAATCGACTTTAGAACACTGATGGAGAATAATTTCTGAACAAACTGATGTGTCTAGGTTAGTAATAGAGAAGGGTGGAGCTGGTTTGTGCAGGAGCGCGTGAATAGAAGTGAGGAGCTTGTGGTGATCTTTATACAATTTATCCTATCACTTGGGTACCCTCTCTTACAGGTTGTACCTCTACTTTGGATCTGGCTACTCCTCACTTTCATTCACTGAGTTTTAGTTGAGAAACCTATCATTGTACGAAGGTCGGACACGATAGACGTCCCCCTACTTAGAACAAAATGAACAAAGATGATTGTGCAAAGTACAATACAAAAGTATAGGGCCGTACATGGTATAGGGAGGGCTGATACATGGTAAAGGTAGTGCAAAATATACTAGAGTAATTATAAATACTGATGAAGTAACTAAACATGAAATTGTGATTTGTAACACGAGTAGTGATATAAACCGCTTTTTAAGTTAATTAAAAAAAATGTTGAGTTAATTAATAAGAGAATATGAATTGCTATGCACCCAGGAAAAAATTACGTACAGGGAAAAGTCTAATTAGATGGTGCGAGATAAGAAAAACAAGTAGATCAGTGCTCACGAAGTGAGTCACATGATGGTGCATTTTCTTGTACGGAGATCCGCTTGAAATATACGCTTCCTGAGTTGAATAGGACACAAAATGGCTTTCGTGCTCACTCAGCTGATCGATGATCTTTCAATCGTCTTCAGTATTCTCCCTTGAGCCTCCCTCTCAAATTTTAGCTTCCTGCGTTGAATAGGAGACAAAATGGTTTTGGTTTTCACACCGCTAATCAATCACCTCTCGCGCGTCAGCGGCCCCTGATACTTCTTTATTCTCGCCTTGTTACAGATCACATCCATACCAACTCATCAAAATTTCATCAAATCGGATGTCGAGAAGTGGCATTTAAAACGATTTGTGTCGGGGTAAAAATGAGAATCTATATCATGTGGTGCAGCAGTGTCCTCGTACTACTGGTGGCCGCATTCTAAGTCATGAGCTTGCCAAGCGGATAGCAGGTGGTTTCTCATCCAGCGGTTGGAATATCGAAAGGGAGAGACTATATCACATGCCGAGTGACCGGGGCAAGAAACCGGATATCGTTGAACGTCATGCCCGATGGGTCTGCAATAGTCCTGGATGTCTATGTTGTCAGTGGTAGCGTGGACATGGAGCAGACCTGGGGGCTAAAATAAATAAGTATGACGACACAAATGACCTACGTTCCATGACCCATGGGTAATGGCCACCGGACCCATCAATTCCTATTCTGTTGAAGGCTGTCAGCTTGCAATTAACTAACATTTTATTTGATTCTTTTTGGAAAGTGTGCAATGAACCCTACGATTCTACATTATACAAACCACATAATAAAGTAAAAGTCCGAATTTTTCAATCAATTTTTCAGGTTGACTCAAGTATTTACATTTAACACACAGACACAGATGTATGTTGTCTATTAATATGTGAATTTTTTGTTTATTGTAGTATTTTTTTTATATCCCCTCATTTTTAATAATAATAGAATGCTGGTAAAACAGTTGCTATATTCATAAATGAAAAAAACATTTTTTTGTGGCATTTGAAAATTCACTCCACATTGCTTTGCTTTTATGGTCTTTATAGTTTTTAATGCTGTTTCAGATACGTATTGACGACGTGCAACGCTGTAGCCACGTTCGAGACGCTCGCTGGCGTAACCGATCGTTACGTGTTGGTGTCCAAGTCGCTTAATAATCACGTGGTCATGTACTCTCCTGACTATCCCTATCACGGCCCAAAGTGGTTCATCAAGTACGTCAACATTCATTACATCTATCAATCCATTACATCAAATCAAATTGCTCTATCGTTTCCAAATTATCATTAAATACTAAGTGCATTAGACGTGAATTTATTTTGACTGTTTGGAATTGGCTATGAGAATTTACGTGTCTACGTGGAGATTAAGAACTTGCGTAAATATTGACTTCAATGAAGTTTGACGGCTTTTTGAGGAAATTCAGCTCCTTGAACTAATGAAACCCTGGATGGGCGTTTACCGTATATTGGCTGTATCCCTACCGCCGTCGCCTCTTAGTCTAATAGCCGTTGTTCTAACTGATTAATAGCCAAGCCGTGGGCGCTCCATAGATCTACCTAAGTCCAAACGAAGAATACAATGATGAAATGAATGAAAATGGTCGTGAATTCAATGTGGCAGTCGGTAATATCTAAAGGAAAATATCAAAAGAACTGGAGATGTAAAATAATCGACTTTAGAACACTGATGGAGAATAATTTCTGAACAAACTGATGTGTCTAGGTTAGTAATAGAGAAGGGTGGAGCTGGTTTGTGCAGGAGCGCGTGAATAGAAGTGAGGAGCTTGTGGTGATCTTTATGCAAGTTATCCTATCACTTGGGTACCCTCTCTTACAGGTTGTACCTCTACTTTGGATCTGGCTACTCCTCACTTTCATTCACTGAGTGGTTTTGTTGAGAAACCTATCATTGTACGAAGGTCGGACACGATAGACGTCCCCCTACTTAGAACAAAATGAACAAAGATGATTGTGCAAAGTACAATACAAACATATAGGGCGTACATGGTATAGGGAGGGCCTTTACATGGTAAAGGTAGTGCAAAATATACTAGAGTAATTATAAATACTGATGAAGTAACTAAACATGAAATTGTGATTTGTAACACGAGTAGTGATATAAACCGCTTTTTAAGTTTTTAAGTTATTAAAAAAATGTTGAGTTAATTAATAAGAGAATATGAATTGCTATGCACCCAAGAAAAAATTACGTACAGGGAAAAGTCAAATTGGATGGTGCGAGATAAGAAAAACAAGTAGATCAATGCTCACGAAGTGAGTCACATGATGGTGCATTTTCTTGTACGAAGATCCGCTTGAAATATACGCTTCCTGAGTTGAATAGGACACAAAATGGCTTTCGTGCTCACTCAGCTGATCGATGATCTTTCAATCGTCTTCAGTATTCTCCCTTGAGCCTCCCTCTCAAATTTTAGCTTCCTGCGTTGAATAGGAGACAAAATGGTTTTGGTTTTCACACCGCTAATCAATCACCTCTCGCGCGTCAGCGGCCCCTGATACTTCTTTATTCTCGCCTTGTTACAGATCACATCCATACCAACTCATCAAAATTTCATCAAATCGGATGTCGAGAAGTGGCATTTAAAACGATTTGGAGAGGATACATACATACATCAACGGACAAAGTGAACACAATAGCTTTTTTTTTTTTTTTTTTTTTTGCTTAAGAAAGAAATGCGCTTAAAGAAAAATGCGGTAAACAGAGAGAGAGAGTGTGAGAGAGAGAGAGAGAGAGAACTTGAGAAAAAAATTAAAAAATGAAATGCAGAAACAACCAAAACTAAGAACTGATAGGAAGCGTAACATTTATTTTTATTCCACTGATCCTGGAGAAGGAACGGAAAGTCTCCGCGGTCAAGGCCTTGCGGAAAAAGGAAACAAAGACTTGAGATGATTCTGATGATAGTGAGACTTACTATGGCTTGAATTTGAGTGATCTTTGCGACGTTGATGAATTAGACGATGTTCTAAGTTTGAGACTACGGAGGTATCCGATTCTGTTTCATTTGTAGAGGAGATGGCATAGCAGATGGACTAATATGAAAGTGCAAAGGATTTCACCAGTTCGCTATCCATCTTTGCTCTGAAGGGAAATCACTAGATGAACTCTGCGAGCTGTGCAGAACAATAACACAGAGAAAGATATAATGTTTAAAATAGTTTTTTTCACAAATTATTACTTTTATTCATTTCAAATGACACTTTTATTACTGTGTAGTTCATCAATGATAAATTTCTTTTATTTTTTTTTTTTTTTAAATGAAAAGTGCAATTCCAGTTAGAATATTAGCGTATCTCCAGCAGATGGGAATACCCCATCGTAGAGGTGGCATTCCCCCAATAATGGGATAATCCTATCCAAAGCACTTCTTTCATATAATTCGAAATAGCCTCCCTGCCTTCATCAAACTATTAAAACGAGTTTTGGCTATGAAAATTGATTAGTTTGTGATAAAATAAGACGATGCCGACATCTCCAAGATTAATTCTTCGCCAATCTATAGTAAGATAAAGATAATGGTATGTCATTCCCCCACCTTACCCTAACGTTTGGTTGAACTCATACTAAATAATAAGCAGGTTTATGTTTTTTTCACTTTACTTTTCAGTCGCGTCGAAACTGTCTACAAAACGGAACTGAAAACAGGGAAAACGTTCCCCTCAAAGATGACGCCCCACGCTTTCTGCAGCCCCAGGTCATTCAAATACTTCTGGGGAATCATCCGAGTTAGCTCCGAACCCATCGGGCCGTTTCGCCTTTTTGTCAACTACGCCCCAGCTATTCTTGATCGCACCGAATTGGAGAAACAATGGTAGAGAATTTTCTTCGACTGAAAAAAATTATTACTCATTAAGAAAAAAACTCATGCAGCATTATTTGCAAGCTCGCATCTCAAAATTACATAACATCAAGTAGTCAATCCCTTAGTAAAAATACAGATCAGTAGGTCATATAGGTCAGAATGGTGTGTGATAATCTAAGTTGAAACAGGTTGAACGGAATTGAAGAACTCACAGTTCTTCTTGTAGGAAACGGGTCCAAGTAGTTGCCGGGGTGGGGGACAAACTTGATCGTTCGAGAAGGTCTCGTGACGATTAAGCTCTAAATTCCATCAGTAATCGCTAGATAGTAATGCTGGAATACATAAAAATTCCAATTGAATTTATTATAACGTTGCGAAGTAGAGTTTATTAGCTATTGTCCGCGCGATGTAGCTACCTACTAGCGATTGGTACCTAAATGCTAAATTTCATCTCTTAAATTGCTCCCAAGTCAACCAATAGGTAGCGGAAGCATTGTTTTACACATTCGAGAGATTGAAAAGTTGTGGTCTCCACAATAATCAAACGGCTGTTGTTTTTTTACAGTAGTAAAATTTCCACTCGCAATTTACGTTTTAGACTATTCTGAACAACATTTGTTCCGTGTATTTCTCTCTATATCTCTGTGTATCTCTCTTGTGTATCTGTTTGTATTCGCAAATCCTTGCGGGTTAAGGTGAAGATGGTGCCCTACGAGTTTCGTTGTTCCCAAATCAATACTTCACACGGCGCATGCGCAAACGTAAATTCCATCAATCATTATTTTCTCGCGCCCCCTTTGTCCAATCTCGCTCAAAGTCGGAGGATGTGTGTTTTAGGTTAATTTGAGCATTCCCTAGCAATTTCAACATAGTCCTATCATTAGTTGCTATTGCGCATTTGCGAATATGTATTCCTTTTTAAACGAGCCTAATTTGAACAGTTTTCGTCTGATTATGATGAAATTTTCAGGGAATGTACAGGTTCTGCTGTAAATGGTCCGCTATCAATTCCATACTTCTCAATCATAACTTCATTTCGCACATGCACAAACGAACCTTCCATCATTTTTATCGTTCCAAGTGCTAAGGTGCAATGGTTTAATTATTCCATGTTAATTTCAACATGATTGCATCATTATTAGCTCCTGCGCATGCGCGAAAGTGTACTCCGAGAGCAAGGTCTAGTTTTCATCAGATTTTGATTACATTTTCTAGGAATTTTTGGGTTAGGCTGTAGATTGTACCCTACCAATTTCATTTTTGTCAAATCATTACTCTTACTTACATTTTTTTAACCAACTTTACTGTGAAGCGTAAAATTTCTGGGTCTTGAAACTGTAAAAGTGTGAACCCTTCTCAAAAACACGATACACCATGTTATGATCATTTATTACATACGGGGTTTAATAATTATAGACCAATGATCTACGTAGAAGGGCTATCTAACACAGAAATAATAAACCATTGTGTAATAATTTGCAGCATTTTCAACATCATTTAAAACATATCAATGACCTATATATCGATGTTACGAGGTGGCTATGTGCTAAAACCAACTCGGCAGACGTTTTGAAAATTTCATATGCAAGAGACCATCTCACGATATATGTTGAACATTTTCAGGAATTTATTCAAGTCTGAGCCATCTATCGCTGGACTTGCATCAGCATGGGGCAGAAACCTTTCAGATATCTTTAGCCAAGGATCGATGGTCGTAGACTACAAACTGAAGTACAATGTCAAAGTAGTGGAACCTGACAAGTGCCACTATATATTCAGCAAGCTTGGATGGTCGAAATGGAATGACGTACGTACACATTTATCACTAATAAAGTTTTTTGATTACGTAACGAATGATAACATTAGCCAATGTTGTATACAGGATGTTAACACTTTTCGTTACTAACAACTTATTTTCAACAGAAAGTGCCTCATAGATTTTTTTTAGGGGCATTATTTTCGAGTTAATCACGATTTAAGATTTTTTCGTGTTTTCAACCTTGCATCACAAAATTGGCTATAACTCCCTTCGATCAGGCTACAGATGTCGACAATTTTTTTTTCTTGTATTTATTCATTTTTATTATTATTTTATTATTTTATTTTATTTTTTTTCAATAGAATATTTGGTCTAGCTCAAAACATATGTCTGGAGTTTAAAGGTCGTTGTGGAATTGGAAGAACGGAAGGGGTAACAGTGATGAATCGTGATTTTTGTTAGATCCGGATTTCAGTCAATCAGACAAGAAAATTTCAGACAAGAAAAACCTAGGAACATTCAAAATTACCTACTATCAGTGGGGTTAAATGAGGAGATAATTCCGATCAACCTAATCTTTTTTTTTTACATATATTTCGGTTTAGAGATTTCAGCTTATTGACATCAGCTGTGGGGGACCAGTAAAGTGAAAGTATTTTATTTATTTTAATTAATGTCTGCTCGGTAGGTGCCTTTGTCTTTGCAAATATATTTTTATAAGGTTTGTAACATGCGTAATATGCAGTTATATACATATACAACGCTTATCTAATAATTATAGACCATTGATCAGCAGATGGGCTAAACAATACAGAAATGATAAACATTTCTGTAATACGTTGCACTTTTTTTTAATTTATGTAGTTGATTGAAAATAATAAACCTGAAGAAACCCATCATTCAATTTCAAATTATCCTGTTACATGTATATTCACATACGTAATTTTATACAAAAAAACATGTGATCTTCACATTCTAGTATCTTGAATTCGATGAAAACACATACTGCATGTCACTGTTCGATCCTGATAACTCCATGGGTGCCATCTGCGATCACGACCGGGGAGCTCCTATCGTCTATAATGGCCGCATGATTGGTTAGTATCATAGTTGGTAACACAGATACATACATAGATAGGCATACATACATACATAGGCATACATAATCATTTCCTCCCTCCTCCCCCGCCAGAAAGTAAGAAGTATCCATAGCAACAGCAACACCCACTATGGGACATGTTTGCAACGTGTTTTATTTTGCACAGGTGTGGTGATGACTGGAGCAATTTTGTCAGAGTGCAGCAACCTCAACCCAATGCCGTTCGTGGTGCAGAGTATCGTCGAAGCTCAGCTGTACTGGACCAACGTAGAGCGGCACATTCTTTCCTACTACATCACGAACAATACGCACCTCTTCCCCGGCCTCACCGGCTTTTCCCTGAGCGACTCTCCTCCCCTCCACAGAACCACCTTCACTATCTTGCTGATACTCAGCCTGCTGCTGATTGGTCATGTCCTCCACCGAGAATGGTTCTAATTGTGAACGACAGAATTAACCGTATTTTCAATTGTTATCGCAATCAGTCCAGATTTAATTTGTACATATGATCCGTATTAAAATAGAGACTGAAATAGCATTACTTTTTATTGATTTGATTGAATTACAAAAAAAAAGATGAAAATCAGATGAGAATAGTGTAAATATAACGATTTATTACCATTATCCCCTCCATTAACCCCCTTCCGTAATTAAATTTGAACCTTGTGCATATGTTCCAAAATAAGACCGAATTTTTAATTGAAAAAAAAAAAAAAACACGAAAATCGCATGAGAATAGTGTAAACATCACGGTTTACTAGTATTTCTCTCTCTCAATCACCCCCTTCCATAATGAAAACTCCTGTCATAGGTTCGATAAATCGATAGAATTCTTAATTGAACAAAAAAGAATCACGGAAATCAGTCGAGCATTGTAGTTTGGGCCATGAATGAATTGGTAACTACCCCCTCTACCTACCATCCCAACCCCAAATCCAAGGTTTATTGCAGTATTAGACTGAAATTAGGATAGAACAAAAGTTCCAGCCAGCAGCATGATCACATGGGCAAATTTTCTTAAATTACAACATATTGCATTGGGTCTTCTTCTCTTAAGAGTCGAATGCAATGACGAGTTCCAACCAAATCAGCTGACTCAGCTAAATTTTCTTCTATCCAACCTAGGAATTTGAAATTAGATAGGGAGCCTCTCTTAAACATCGAGCAACGAATAAAATTATGGTCCCTCCCATGAACCATCACTTACAGTGTCCGACGTATCTTTCAACGTCTCAAAATATTTAGGCAATACATCAACAGAAACTAATTCAAATACCCGTGTTCGTCCTTTATACGTACTACTTTATTATTTATATCCAATGTTTTCTTCGGTTCAATTATTATAAATTTTAATTAAACCCTCGGATAGGCGCGGTATCAAATTGATACAAAACATGGCTTTGAAGGGTTGCAACGCCCACTATCGCATTCGAAGATGGGGCCCCCTTCCCTCTACCTTCCTAACTTCAATCCGTCTTCAGAATCAGTTGACCTTCACGCGTCGAAGAAGTGAGCTACAGAAGTTACGGCTGATTTTAATCAAATTGATACACCGCGCCCATCCAGGTAATTTACAGATTACGAGATTGAAAATGTCAATGGCAATGATGAAGAACACTCTCAGGAACAGCCGATGCAACAACTGCGTGAGAGAGCTTTTCCACAACCCACATCAGAGAAAAAACGAAACAGATGCGACCCTGTAAAACTTTAAAAAAAGTAGATTGACGACTCACAATTGCGTACTATGTGAAAAATTTCTGTTTTCAGAGCACTTGAAACCTATTTGTAAAGAATGTTACCAACAATTGAATTTAGCTCAATAAGATAATTGGTACCTAAAAATTTCGCCTAACATACTTTTGTTACCGCAAATTATTGCTTTACTTAAAATTTTCGTTCTCTTTTCTAGTTTATTATTTCGTTCCTTTGAGTTTACGAGTATAGTCCCTATCTATACACTTGTATTTTTTCCGTAAAACGTTTGCTGTAAACATGAGTATTTAAACTTATCTGTGAAGAATGTTGCCAAAAAATTGTTTACTAAATAAGGAAATACTTAACAATTATACCTAGCTCAAATTATTAGTTACCTAATTTTTCAACCTCATAATTTAATTTCTGGAATTTTTCTATAATGTTACACTAGTTTCTCTACCTATCAGCTTGTTTGCTAGTCCAATAAAACTATTGATTTGAACAATGGTTAACTTTATGCTATTTTCCTTAACCCATTTCCCTCCTAATAACCATTGTATCAAAATGATACACCGCACCTATCGCCGTTTTTTTTAGACCGCGCCTATCCGAGGGTTAATAAAAATTATTGTTATTTGTAACCATGACTGTGGTCCGTCCTAACTATATGTTAAGCGGGTCAAATTCCGCCGGGTAAGCTATTATATAATGAAAATATGAAAAAGCGGAAACTTCAGGAATCGTTTCAGAATACTTCAAAACAAATTTCAGTGAAGGAATTTTTCGAAAATTTTTATTTTTAAAATTTCCAAGCCATTGCAATAGCTTCATTATTTACGAAAATTAGCTAATATGAGAGAAAATAGCTTCGGGGCTCACGTAGCACACTAAATGTCACGTGACGGTAATTTTGTCTCATTTTTGGCCGGGTTATGATGGCAAAAACATGTCCCATGTTAAAATCAAAATATCCGTGGAAAAATTATTTGTTAGTTGTTGATGAAATGCTACTGATGGGGTGATGAGTTTTTCTAGCATTGAAGAGACATCTGCATGTACCGTAACGCATAGGTCTAGTGACCTCGACAGGATTGGGGGATAGGTGTCAGTGACCGCGGAGTCTGCGAAAAGAAATCGAACCTGGCGGTGGAAAAAGTCGGAAACATGAGTGAGTGAGGGAGTTCTGTTGAAGTCAGCTGGGAGCCCCGTTATACCATTACGTCCGTCCACTGAACCTTCCGTTCCTGACTTTTCGTCAGCGTCCTCTTCATTATGCCATCATTTGGAAGAACACATGTTGGCACTGCATCAGAAGCAAGCCAAAGAACTACTAAAATAACATGAATAACCTGTAAAATTGGGGGGGGGGGGGGAGTTGGGGTGTATCTACAGGGCATCCCACAGAAAGGTTACACCCCCTTCATTTCCCCTGAATTCACCGTAAAAAATTGGGACCAATGCCATTCTTCATCATTTTTTACGTATATCTCAGGAAAAATGAGGAGGTCTGCTGCAAAAGGAATCAAACGCCAAATATGTCAAAATTAAGTTAGCAGTGGGTTTTGATTCTTCTCCTTGGCCTAGACATACCTGAATAATCAAATACTTCCAAAAAGCATCACATCTGTAAAAATAAAGCTGTAAAAATTAGTGTTTCGATCAAAAAGAATCAAATCCATTGAGCTGACTGTAGCAAAAACCATCAAACCAACAGAGCGTTCTCATTGGCTGAGATCTCCAGTAAAGTTCAATACTTTGAATCACAGATTTGATCGCACAGGTGGTTCTAATAAAATCTGTATCAGTCGTGTACAGTCAACCTGGTGATAAGCTCCTGCTTATCGTTTTCATTAACAGTATTTCTGTTTTAATTTTTTTCTATAACGAAAAGGTGTAGTGGGGAGGGATGAAATGGAAGTGAGTGATACAAATCGTGGGAGCAGGAAACGAAAGAGGAACATTGCAGAATGGAAACGGAACTTGAAGAAGTTAACGAAGCACGATCATACAATTTCAATAAATTTCTTAGGCTTGAGACACCAAAAGATGCTCCTATAATGAGAAAGTTGGTGCACAAAAAGCCGAATAAATGTATCCGGACACGATTGTGTCAAGTCATGTTACAGTCAAACAAGTTCAACATCGCAGTTTTTTAACATTAGATTAAAAAATAAAAACTCCATCGCTTCACTTTGACTTCACTTCACAATAGGCGTCTAGTGACGGAAGTTAGTTTTTTAAGTACCAACCAGTATTTTTATGAAAACCAAAAACCTAAGCTGACATATGTTTGGGTTCATAAATTGCACATTTTCATAATGATATTTTTAATAATTTGTTCAGATACTTAATATTATTTTTGAAAAAAAAAAGTTTTAAATGTTGAAAGTGTTTCATTGGCATCCTTTAAAAATCTACTTGTTCCGAGCAAAAAGCATCACTTCCAAGCATGTCCCATGCAAAAAGAAAATGATTTAGTTTGGTGCAAAACGCATCAGATCCAAACAAAAAAATATTAATAACGCAGTAACTATTGACTTTTTTAGTTGTGTACTTCTGTAATCTGTTTTAAGGGTTAACAAAAAACCTAGAGAATTTGAAAAATGAACTGAATTTATGAAAACTGTTTCCGAGCAGTTTTTTCACTTTTCTGGCGCTGCGCCATAAGTAGCGCAAATTACAAAAACTTTGTTTTTTCAAATGGGAACTCCAATTTTTTATTGCAGATTCGAATCCTAAGTGGCATTTCACGAGGAAATGACCCATCACTCGAGTTTTAAGTAGGCGTGAACGGACGGAATTCTGCTCCAAAAGTGTGCAATTCCGCTTTAAAAGTGCAAAACTTGTGAAATGCTGAATTTTTGAAGATATTCAGTAGCCTCATGTAATACGTGATTTCGGGGTATTTTTTCATGCAGAACCTAGCAATGATGTTCATTTATTGATATTAGCCACACAACTTGGGAAAACACTTGCAGCACAAAGTTGCACTTTTCTTACTCATTCCCACACAGCACAAAGCGTACTAAAATGTAGTTTTATCGGTGGAGTTTTAGGGGAGGGGGAGAGGGTGAAATGGGGTATCTTGTACACCACTGAACGAACTGGTGATCTGATAGGGCGAATATGTTTGGATTATTCTAACTTAAATCACAGGCTACTTGAGATTTTTCAAATCTGCCCTATAGGGATGTTTTAGTGGATGAGGGGGGGGGGGGGGGGGGGAATGGGGTATCTTTGTCATCAGTGAACAAACCGGGGATCTGAGTGAAAAATATGTTCGGATTAGTCTAACTTGAACCACAGGCTACTTACAATTTTCCAAATCTGACCCAAAGGGGGTGTAGGGAGAGGAGGGGGGTTAAATGGGGTATCATGGACATCAGTAAATAAACTGGAGACGTGATTGTTGAAATATGTTCGGGTTACTCCAACTTGAATGGCAGACTAGGTGTACTTGTAATTTTCAAACCCGACCATTAGGGTTGGGGGGGGGGGGGGGGGTGAAATGGGGTTATCTTGGACATTACTAAATAAACTATGGCTGATTGGTAAGAAATGTTTGAAATACTCTTACTTGAATCGCAAACTACTTCATGTTTTCCAATCTAACCCATAGGGGAATCATGGACATCACTGTATAAACTGGAGACCTGATTGCTAAAATATGTTTAGAGTTACCTACACAAGCTCAAATCACAGGCTACTTGAAATTTTTCAAATTTGACCCAAAGGGGGTTTTTTCTTAGAGGGGGGAGGTGGGGCGGTGAAATGAGGTATCTTGGACATCACTGAATAAACTGGGGACTTGATTGATCAAATATATTAGGAATACTCCAACTTGAATCATTAACTACTTGAAATTTTCAAATCTGAACCATAACGGGTATTTTGAGGGAGGGGAGGGGTGTGATGGGGGTATCTTGAACGTTACTGAATAAACTGAGGACCTGATTGATAAAATATGTTTGGATAACACTAAAAAACCACAGCCTACTTAGAAATTTTCAATTCCGACCCATAGGGGTGTTTTTAGGGGAGGGGGTTTGGAAAGAGATATAATATATCCCTTTCAGTTTATTATGACTTTATTATTTTATTATTATTAATAATTTTATTATTTTGAATAATTATTTAATATTTTATTATTCAAATATTATTTTATGACATCAAATATTATTTTATGTCAAATATTATTTGACATCACTGAACAAACTGGGGATCTGATTGGGCGAATATGTTTAGATTACGTCAATCTCAATCACAGGCTATTTAAAAATTTTTCTAGCCTTAACCATAGGGAGGTGTTTGTGGTAAGGGGAAAAAAGGAAGAAGGGTAGGGGGTGGTTAAATGGAATAATTTGGTCATCACGGAACGAACTGGTGTTCTGATGTTCGGACGAATGAAATTGGATTAGACTGTACGTTCTTTTGGGTTACCTATCAAGAATATTTTTAATGTGATATATGGGGGGGGGGGGGGTGTTTGTGGAGAAGGAGTGGAGCTGATCTCAGTAGTTTGGTCCTAATAGGTAATTATAAGTAAGGACTTTAAGTAAGTACTTTTAAGTAACGACTTTTTTTAATCAGACCCATAGAAGTGTCCCCAAAATGTGATGGGTGAGGGGGGGCTCGCGTATATTCAAGTCAACCTGTGCAACGCACGAGTGAACCAGGTAGTATACTAGTATACGACTCACAATGGTCATTGATGTGGAAGACGATCCAATCTGCTTTCCCTCGCTGGCTGGCGAAACATCAAGGAAACGTACTTACCAGTTTCCAAAACCTTGAGCGGCTTTTTATCATGGAATATCCCCCCTCCCCACACTTGCCTTTTTCTTGAATATTTAAGTTTTTTTCTTTTTTCCCTTTTTTGGTGGGGAAGAAAAGTCCGTTTCTCCCTTGTAAAGCATCGAGTGACCGTCGTGCTCCAGGGAGTTTCGTTCCATTCATTTAAACTAGGTTCTATCTGAATCAAGACCTTAATAGGTACCCTTTTATTCACAGTTTTTTAAATACTGATTTATGAGAACTTTAGCCCTTAAATTTCACCTCTTGTGTTTCATTAAAAGTGACGCCGAGGCACAACCTCATCCTATATCTAATTTTTTGGGCGATATTTCGTAAACTTTGGTCCAAGATTTTCAGCTTTTATTTATTACTAGCCGCTCCGGCTCGCTACGCTCGCCTCCACGTCCAGCCGGGGGGCAAGCCCCCGGGACCCCCCATTCAATTGCTCGCTTCGCTCGCAAAGTGTGGCATGTAGGGAATATTGCTCGCTTCGCTCGCAAAGTGTGGCATGTAGGGAATGTTGCTCGCTTCGCTCGCAAACGATAGATCCTAAGGGTAGGTTTAACTTCTGTAAGGGATGCTGCTCGCTTCGCTCGCTTGAGGAAGTTATACTGCCCACCCAACTTGGCAGACGTTTTTTTCTGTTGGAAATTCTTACAAACAAATTAAATCTTATGAAACTACGTGGAAACCACAAAAAATTTATTCGGGGATGTTGCTCGCTTCGCTCGCAAGGTATTGCTGTATATTTGTAGGAAAAAATCCGAATTTATTCTGTTGACATGGCTCTCGCTTCGCTCGCAAGGTATACCTGTATACCCTTCAAGACGTAAGTGCGTGTACCTGCTCGCAACCCGTTTTCGTCAGGTGCAAGCCCCGCCTCATCGAACCCCTGACTTCGTAGAGCCTTCTCGCGAACACGGCAAAATTAATTTCTGATGTTAAACGCTTCTTCTCGCTTCCGCTCGCGATTTGACCGACTTAACGTCACTTTTTTCGATATCCGATTTCGGATTCAGATTCGGCGGACCCAAAGCTGTATTTCGCCCGCAAAAACCGTTCCGAAAAACGTACCTTTATGGGGTATATTTTAATCGGAAAAAAACCAAGTTTTTCGGCGGACTTTTCGAGAAAACGGGTCCATACTCTCGCATTTTTTTGACGCATTTCCCGATACTTTTTTCGCGATCCGATCGCGCCGTCGTCTTCCTCGTAGGAAAACCTACGAAACCCGTATTTTTCCGGAATTGTCAACGGCCGTTTAGAGGGGTAGGGGAAGCGGGGAAGTCCAAAAAGCGCACATTAACCGGAACTTCGACCTCCTCCCGCCCTACGGCCCATGGTTCGGCTGGGATTAGACAATTTTAAATTCGCTCGTTCCACCTTTCGGAAAATCTCAAGAAGATCCCCCCACTCGTACACTCCCCCCACTCAGCCGTTTGGCCGTGCATAGACACGACAGACAGACAAACAGACAGACGAACAGACAGACGGAGTTTCATTCTTATAAATAACTAGCCGCTCCGGCTCGCTACGCAAGCCCCCGGACCCCCCATTAAGTTGCTCGCTTCGTTCGCAAAGTGTGGCATGTAGGGATATTGCTCGCTTCGCTCGTAAAGTATGGCATGTAGGGGATGTTGCTCGCTTCGCTCGCAAACGGTAGATCTCTAAGGGTAGGTTTAACTTCTGTAGGGTATGCTGCTCGCTTCGCTCGCTTGAGGAAGTTATACTGCCCACCCAACTTGGCAAACGTTTTTTTTCTGTTGGAAATTCTTACAAACAAATTAAATCTTATAAAACTACATGGAACCACGATAAGTTTATTAGGGGATGTTGCTCGCTTTGCTCGCAAGGTATTGCTGTATATGTGTAGGAAAAACCCGTATTTATTCCGTTGAAATGAGTCATCGAGTCCCTTCTGGTAAGCAACATTGTGAAACGGCGGCGGTCTCGATTTGTAGGAGGAAGTTATATTGGAGGAAGTTATACTGCCCACCCAACTTGGCAGACGTTTTTTTCTGTTGGAAATTCTTACAAACAAATCTTTTAAAACTACGTGGAACCACAAAAAGTTTATTTGGGGGTGTTGCTCGCTTCGCTCGCAAGGCATTGCTGTATATGTGTAGGACAAACCCGTATTTATTCTGTTGAAATGGCGCTCGAAAGGGAAAGTTCCATCCTTATACGCGCGCGTGCGTTGGCCTGCTCGCAAGGTATTGCGTAGAAGTCGAGTCCCTTCCGTTGTGAAATGGGCGGCGGGGTCGATTAAAAATGTAATTTTAAACGGTTCGCCTCGCTTCCGCTCGCGATTTGACCAACTTAACGTCACTTTTTTCGATATCCGATTTCGGATTCAGATTCGGCGGACCCAAAGCTGTATTTCGCCCGCGAAAACCGTTCCGAAAAACGTACCTTTATGGGGTATATTCTAATCGGAAAAAAACCAAGTTTTTCGGCGGACTTTTCGAGAAAACGGGTCCGTACTCTCGCATTTTTTTTACGCATTTCCCGATACTTTTTTCGCGATCCGATCGCGCCGTCGTCTTCCTCGTAGGAAAACCTACGAAACCGGTATTTTTCCGGAATTGTCAACGGCCGTTTAGAGGGGTAGGGGAAGCGGGGAAGTCCAAAAAGCGCACATTAATTATTACTTCGACCCCCCTCCCGCCCTACGGCCCATGGTTCGGCTGGGATTAGACAATTTTAAATTCGCTCGTTCCACCTTTCGGAAAATCTCAAGAAGATCCCCCCACTCGTACACTCCCCCCCACTCAGCCGTTTGGCCGTGCATAGACACGACAGACAGACA